>OX465591.1:33993751-34593751 GCA_950022655.1 Alentia gelatinosa | reverse complement strand
AGAGCTAATTATTCTCATTATTATTCTCATTATTATTATTATCATTATTATCATTATTATTATCATTATCATCATCATTATTATTATATTATTATTATTACTATTATCATTATTATCATTATTATTAATATAACTATTCCAGACACGTTCCAGTTCTGATATGCAATTACAAGGATATAAACTGGACCAAGTATGATGCTGTAATTGTGTTCAAATAATATTGCCTCATCCTCATCCCATCTTCCATCATCACCCTACCATCTTAATATACTGCAGAGATTTTTTTATTATTATTTGTTTATCTATCCTGTAAATACATCGGGTGCTAGCCGGTATGAGTGTCCTTACATACTTTTATATTGACAGAAGAATTTTCCTAACTTTTGAAAATAGAGTACAGTTCTGAAATAATATCACTCATAGTAGACATCGCTTCTTCTTGATTCAATCATTAATCATCATCATGAATTTATAAAACAATCTCTGATTGTACCGGTCTCTTGTATAGTTTCAGTCAAGCAACCTATCTCAAGGAATACCATTTACAACATGAAGAACTAGCAAGAATGCTAGATGTTAGCAATACAAAGAATTCTTGATAAAAAGGAAGGAGACGGGGAGGACTCACATAGCGGGTATTGTCGTGGCTGAGCCCGCCGGCGGCTAGATCCACTGCCAGGGCGTCTGCTGGCACGGTGCCCTCTGGCACGGCCGGGTCGCCCTCAGTGTGCAGATAGAAGAGCTCCTTACAGCGGTGCATCTTCACGCTGAGCGCCTCGAAGTCCACCTTGTTGATCAACTGCTTCACAAACGGTCTAGAAAAAAGTAGACGTATGGATTATCGACACAATGTATCCTAAAGGTAACGTGTTGTTTATTATCATTCAAGTGGATGGGATTTTTATTAAATAACTGTGGTTATCGGGTCAGCACACTGGGAGCAGAGATACCTTTAAGTGCGAGCTATGTGCCTATAGGGCACTTAGATATTGTGTTATAGAAGCAGCCATCTTACCCCCCGATGCTGAACAAAACACCAGGTGGCTGGTCCAGTTATCAATGGATTTAATTGAAAATATCTGCCGTAAAAGGGTTTTAGCCCCGGTTCAATTTATAGATTATGACAGCTGAAAATAATTATTGTCCCCCAACAACTGTGGTGCTATATTCCAATTTCCTGGCAGATGATAGTGAAACTAACAATCACTCTGTGCCCTATAGGGCACATAGCTATTGTGCTATGGAGGCGGCCATCTTGCCCCCGACACTATCCAAAACACCAGGCGGTATGACCAATTATCTATGGATTCTATCGAAAATATGTTTTGGGTACTTGCCATGGAAGAATTATAGCCTCGTTTCAATATCATCTATAGATTATAACAACTGAGAACAGTGGTTGCCCCCGACTATAGTGGCGCTCTCTGACAATTTACTGCCCGATGATAGCAGAACTAGCAATCACTCTGTGCTCTACATCAAGGGGTGCGTTATAACTGGACCGCCTTGTTGCTTGCATTTGAGGGCTTCATATTTTAACTTATCGTCCGTCATATCATACTTATGTAAGGTTTGATTGCTTGCACAATGGACGGTTTACATGGAATTTAGTTAAGTTACTAGAAGTTAATAGATTTTATTTTATTTTTAGATGTGTGTTTGGGACCCTTATCATAAGAGAGCCACCTTACCGATTATTTTCACTTATTTCACTTATTTCCTCATTCAACATCGGTACCATTTAGCAATCCTTGCTTTTCTACGCCACTATGTTAGATATTTTTTGTCCGAAGTAGGTACTGTCATCATATACCGTATTAGTGTGACGTCATTACCCTATCCCCGGATTAAAGTAGAGAAGCAGTGGCTGGGAGTAAAGAATTTTATTGAATTCTATGAAATAAAGATTATGTCGACCTTACTGGACGATCATATTAATATGTAATATGGATATGAATGGTAAGTAATATTACATAATGGTAATTGACATGTATAATAAGGTCAATTAATATAAGTATAAAATATGATATACAATACAGTAGTATGAAAAATACGTAGGTAATTGTATATGAAAATAAAATAGGCCTACGTGAGTAGGAAGATAAAAAAAAGGTTGAGGGTGGGTGGGACGAAATTAGTGCTTGTAGTACGTGCGTACTGCAGAGCGGGTGGAGAAGAAGTGAGGCCGGGGCCTGGACCGGGCTGTACCACGTGACCTCGTGGTGTGGGTGAGTGCCGCGAGGGGGCAGGAGGGGCGCCCGTGAGGCGCGGTAGAGGGGGACACCGGGGAGGCAATGATTACCCCTGAGCAATGCCCATGGGTTTACCATTACCCTATCCCTGGATTAAAGTAGAGAAGCAGTGGCTGGGAGTAAAGAATTTTATTGAATTCTATGAAATAAAGATTATGTCGACCTTACTGGACGATCATATTAATATGTAATATGGATATGAATGGTAAGTAATATTACATAATGGTAATTGACATGTATAATAAGGTCAATTAATATAAGTATAAAATATGATATACAATACAGTAGTATGAAAAATACGTAGGTAATTGTATATGAAAATAAAATAGCCAAGAGCCAATATAAGGAGGGGGGGGGTGGGATAAAAGAAAAAATATTAAGAATTGTTTAGGGACCTGATCAAGGCATGGTTGACTGCGGAGGCATCAGTGTCTTTGATGTAGGTCCGATGGGCGTTAGACCTCCAGCCCCCATACCGCTGTATGGCGAGTTCCGGCATACCGGCCTGGAATGCCTGCGTCGCGGCAGCCTTCCGGAGGCTGTGCAGTGTGTATGTAGGGGGCTGGCCTGCCTTCCGGAGGAGTGATTTCCATTCCCTCGACAGGGTCCTGGTCGTGAGAATCTCTCCATTCGCCAGGCTGAGGAACGGAGCCGTAGGGTCGGCCGTAGGTGCGGCCGCGAGCATGGTCCGTATAGCCCGGACGGGGCAGGAGGACGGTTCGGGGGAGGCTCGTATGACCACTGTCTTTTCCTCCCCCGCTCTCTGCATGTTTTTCGCCGCCTTCACCCTGATCGATGCTTGACCGGGCGTGACGACCACGTCTCGGCGTGACAGGTGTCGCGCCGGGTCGTACTTCGCCGTGGATGGTGGAGCCACTTCGCTTTGCCGCAGCGCGGCAAAGTAGATGATTAGAACCGCGGCCCTCAGACCGACGTGCATCGGGGAGTCTGTGAGGGCCGTGAGGGCCGCCCTGAAGACGTCCATCGGGACCGGAGGCTTGACGTTGGGAAGGTACTCCTTGTTTCGTTTCATGGCATCCAGTGCCCGCTTCACCCGGAAATCCTCGGTTGCCGCGACATCGCCGCCCGTCAGCCGGAGGTGCGACCGTACGTGGGACAGCTGGTTCGCGACCGTCGCCGGCGAGGGGGCGTGGCCCGCAACGTACTCTAGGTACGCCGTGGTGAAGGACACTGTGGGTTTCTGGGGGTCCGCCTCCATTCTCCGGCAGAAGGCTAGGTAGGTCGCGACGGCACTCCGCTGGTTCGCGACCGTTCCGGGGGCACGTGCCTCGCACTGCCGCGCAGATGCCCTCGTCTGGAGTGATCGTAGCGCCGGATCTGCAGGCGAGACGGAGAACGGGGTAGAAAGAGGTGTGTGTACATGGGATCACTTCAACCAGAGAATGATAATTTATGTAATTAACGGCCATGACAAAGTCCCTCGAGGTCAGGTGGGCTCGGCTGAGGGCGTCTGCCACGGTGTTAAGCACCCCCGGCACGTGAGTGTACACGAACTCCACCTGGAGTCTGGCTTGTACTGTCCATGCCTGGCGGGCACACTCGGCGAGGACCGGATTCCTGGCACGCCCCGACCTCAGTGCCTGGACTGTACCCATGTTATCGCAGTACACTTCCACACGAGTCCCTCGGTCGCGATCCGTGAGGAAGGTACACATTGCGTAGACCGTATTGAGGGCCTCGAGCTCGGCGATACAGTCCACGGGGTCCTCGACGGGGCAGACCCTACCGCAATAGTAGTATCTCCCATCCGTGCCCCCTACTCCACTCAGGCACGCGTCCACTATGATGCATTTGGTGGGAGGCCCTCGAGGTATCAGGGCATGGCCGTTCCATCCCTCGGCGAACCGCAGGAACCACTGGAGGTCCTGCCGCATCTCCGAGTTGACGTTGATGTAGTATCCGGCCATGCCCCGGAGGGCCTCGAGCAGCTTGCTGACGAACGGTCGGGCCGGGCGTATACACTTCGCCACGTGGAGGACCCGACCGAGGACCGACTGTAGTTGGCGTTTCGTCAGCGAGCGTTTGGTTGAGACGGCCCTCACGTGTTCCCGCACGTCCCGTAGTTTGTCCCGTGGGATACTGAGGGACATATCCACCGAGTTTATGAGTATTCCTAGCCACGTTACAGCCCGGCTCGGGGGCTGCGCCTTTTCCCTGGCCTCGGGGAGGCCCAGTTCTCTGAACAGCTCCCGCGCTGTCTCGAAGTCGGCGGCCGCCTTCTCGGCCGTCGGGGAGAGGATTATAAGATCGTCCCGGTACATCGCGGCATCGACCCCCTTCCGGTCAAGTATCTTGAGGATGGCATCTGCTACGCACTGCATGTGGTAGGAGGAGGCCCGGGCACCAAACGGCATGGCCGTATCACAGTAGTACCCCTCCCCCCACGCGAAGCAGAGCAGAGGCCAGTCGAGGGGGTCGCACCGGAAGTTCTTATACGCCCGTGCGATGTCGATGGTGGACATATAACTCCCCGGCCCCGAGGCCACCAGGCGGCCGACGAAACCATCCACGGTCGGGAGGCCGTGTTCTCTCTCTTCACCGTAGACAGAGTTTTTGACGATATAGCCGTTAACGCTGGATTCCTTGGGGTACGTCATATCCGTGATCACGCGCCTATAAGACATACCCCTCTTTTCCCGTGTCATTAACGGCGACACGTGACACCAAGGCTGAAAGGGCGGGTCCTCGAACGGGCCCATGAGGTTTGAATACCCCTTCTCCTTCTCGATGAACCTCGCTATCTGGTCCGGGTATCCCGAGGCACTGGGGTGGTTGGGCACTCCCCGCGTGTCGGTAACCGGCCCGGCGTACCCGAGGGGAAACCCGAATCTAATGAAATCCGTGAGTTCCTCCTTCCCGGGGATAGCCGCGAGGTAGCGTGTCCAGGCTGGTATGTTGAGATCAGTGGGGATCTCGATCCGGGCCCCGAGGGCGTTGGGCATTCCCGTGCGCCGCACCCGATCGTAGATGTCGGCGTGCCCCGGCGGCCCGGGGGCGGAGAAGTGGGGCCAGAGGGCCCGCCTATGTCCGGCGAACGTGCGAAGTCGATTAGTGGGCTATCGTCGCCGTCCTCCCGGGGCAATTGCCGAGCCAATTGCTCCATATCCCCGCCGTCGCTCCTATACACGGGAGTGTATTCCTGAGGGGGCGGGGTTGTTTGCTTCTGTGCGTCCCCCACGTGCTCGGCACGCGGTGTTGTGGTCACGTGGGGTGTTACGTCACGGGTGGTGCACTCCTTGACCGGGTCGCCCTCGCTGAGTGCACTCGTACCGGGAGCGAGGGGTGTTACACGCGCCACACTCACTCGCGGGGCGCGTCCGGTCCGTTTTTTGAAGCCGTTGGGTGTTGTTTCTGCACTCCTGAGAGGTCGGTGGTGCGCATGGTGTGTCCGGCCTGGGGCATCCGGCGTGGGGCAGGTGCAGGTGTTGGTGCAGCACTCTCATACCCGCCACCGTACAACAGCTTCCTGTTGCACGCGTGTATGGAGTGCGTGCACATCCTGCCAACGGAATCACAAAATGAGCACACGTGCACCCACTTAATTCCGCCATCTTGGTGGCCGTTCCGTTGGCGGCAGCCCCTCTCCGAATTAAATGCCCGGCACGGCAGCTCGCGTCCTCCGGTCTTTCCCGCGTCTTGGCCGTCGTGCACCGTTGTGGTCGCCGTCATCGCGAGACGGACACGCTCGTCCTGTATCCGCACGTGGTCGGACCAGTAAATCCTACCGGCCTCGACCTGGTCGAAAACGTACTGGGACCAACGCCTCACTGCGGCCCACGGCCGGGTCTGGGCATCTATCGATACCTGGGACAGGTGGCGATACATGTCCCTCCTGTCCTCCTCTGGGACGGCCCGGTGGTCCTCCATCATAACCAGAAACGCGCTTACATACTCCATCGGACCGAGCGTGCCTCTGACCTCGAGCCTCTGATTCACGGTGAAGAGGCCCTCGCGTTCCACATACATATAGGGTTTCGACAGCAATTTAACGGTGTGAAGATCTGAACTAAACCTACCGGCCGTGCGGTCGTGTCGTAGTCCCTCACGGTCGAGTTCTTTCTGTAGCAGCTCGTCTGGGAGGTATCGGTCGCGAAGCTGGCGGGGTGCCGGGAGACGTGATGCTTGGTCGTTTGCCCATTCCCTGGTCCGGTCCTCCGCGACGGTGGCCTCTCTAACGGTCACCGGCTGAGATGCCCTCGATGGAGATTTTGCCCGTTGGAGACCTTTTATCGCCTCGAGTATCAAGGCGACGTTCCCCTCCAGGGCCGTTATTCTCGACGTCTTGACCGTCGATCCATTTTCCGACACTGAGTCCACGTGGTCGTTCGACGCCTGTGTCGAACCTCTGACCGTGGCCTCGGAGCCTGCGGCCGCCTGAGGTTCCTGAGACGTGCTAGCCACGGGCGTATTCCTCGTGTTCGGCATGGTTCACTCTCCTCTATCGTTCTATCGCACTTTATCGTAGTATGGTGTGCTGGCCTATACTCGTGGAGTATTGGGCTGCGAGCACGTGGCCAAGAAGACGAAATTAGTGCTTGTAGTACGTGCGTACTGCAGAGCGGGTGGAGAAGAAGTGAGGCCGGGGCCTGGACCGGGCTGTACCACGTGACCTCGTGGTGTGGGTGAGTGCCGCGAGGGGGCAGGAGGGGCGCCCGTGAGGCGCGGTAGAGGGGGACACCGGGGAGGCAATGATTACCCCTGAGCAATGCCCATGGGTTTACCATTTGACCTGCCAAGAGCGGGGTTTCCCTTACGTTCTGCTGCCAAACATTGGGATATCCCTTCATAAGTGCAGCAGTCGGCGATCCTAGACATTTTTTTAATTCTACATTATATTTAACTCTACTATGCCACGATGGTACGTCTATGCAGTGCTTCTCGGAGTTTGGATTTGTTTGGCACCAAAATGACGTCAGGACTAATGCGGTCTATGAGACTACCACCAGACCACCATTTTAATGAATACGGATGTTCATGATAAAAAAAACATCACCAAAGACTTGACGAAAGTAGTGAGCTTCTTAAAAGATCTCACGACTAATGTGGCTGTGAGCGAGGCTGGGAAGATCGATGGTTTAAATTATCCATGGACACCTGACGCCGTCGCAGAGCGCTGCCGCCTTGATGAGGTCTCACCATCTGATTTTGTCAGCTTTGGATAAAACCATGGGGAATCACGAGTCTTCAAACCCCGTATTATCACCCAGATTTATTCATCAGGAAAATATTAAATGTTCACAATTATGTCATTCGTAGGGGACATTTTCTTTAACGTGTCTTCCCTCTTTAATGCTGGAACTCAAACTACAACCTCGAAGCTGATTTTTAAACGTGATGTTATAAATTATGAGAATTATTATGCTAATTTAGTTATATATGAACACCAAATGTGATGTGTACCGAGTAATCAATGTCTGACATTGAAAGTTTGCCTAAATCGTATCAGTTATGACCACTAACCTTCATTATTTCCACTATTGTATATATATATATATATATATATATATATATATATATATATATATATATATATATATATATATAGATGTTATCATCCTTCTATACATTTGTCACCGATTTGATTCAACGTTCGCTTTGAAGAACAATGTTCACTCATTGAAACGAATAAAGGATCTTATAAAAAAAATAAAAGATTTTAAATGCACAGAACTTCTGATAGATGGCCATCCCCAGATTGATGGGACGTGATTTGGAGATTTAGCATTTCAGGTTTATTTCCGGTCACGAAAAGGTCTATATATATTGCTTGTATCGACGGCAACAACATACTAGTTTGATATCAGTGTTGGAGATGTTAGTACATAGAAGTGAGCTGCTCAGAGTTTACTTACTCGACCTGGGTGACCTTCTCAGAGAGAGCAGCAATGGCGGAGAACGTGTGCAGATTTACCCTCTGCCGTCCGGGCAGGTCCAAGATCTGACAGAAACGAAATGATTAATATTTCAAATCAATTTTCGTACGACAATGTCTTTGTTTAAGGTGTTGATCAGAATAGATGAATTAAAATTAGAGGTTTCACGTTAAATCAGATCGTATTGTAACCAGTACATTTTGATGGGGATTTATCCTAACCTTCATATGAATATTCTTAGACTTAAGATTGTGTAACTGTATGCCAGGGTTATAAAATATTTATCAAATATGCCATAAAATATGTATATGCCATGCTTGACAGGAGAGGTAAAATAACATATGACGGGGTAGGATAAAATCTATTTCATATGATTGTTTACATGGAATTCATTGTCGTCTGCTACAGATATCACTCAGCTCCGCTTTGTGATATCATTCAACGAAGACAACCCATGCCATACAAACAATCATTTGAAATTTCATGATGTTTCTTGATAGTGCCAGCAGCTCAATTCTTCCTAACAACATTCTGACGGAACATCTCCTGCCATCGGAGATCCGCAGGTGTTTCCAGGGAATATCAGTCATGTAGCCCTTGTCTTGTAATCCTGGCGGTTACAGCACTTTTCCATATCCTTTGCCTGCTGCTCGTAAGTTTTTTTTTAGCCCCGCCCATTACATGATTGACAGGTTGGCCGAACTTATCTGCTAATCCCGGGAGTAGAAAGGATTATTGTTCGGAAATGAACAAGAATCCCCTTGGCACTTTTACCTTTTATGTGCTTACTTACAGGGGTTTGGATGAGAATATCTATAGAGGACTGGGAAATTCAAACCATCTGAGGAAGTGCTATAAATTAGCACGAAATGTCTTGTTCACCGTTGATACCATGTACCAAACTATTATTGTCATCTTGGTTGCAATACATCTTTTTAAATGAAATCAACTGTGTCTGGTTGTTGTGTCTTCTTCACTTCATATTTAAACCATGTTGCAGATGAAAATCTTTTCTAATGGCATTGTCTTGCTTTAAAGCTCTAGAATGAAAAGTAGATTATGTGAAAATATATGCTATTGCTAGCTGTGAGAGCTACATCATAGAACAGTTATAGTGGAAGGTGATCAATGATTCAGATATTTCGAATGCTTATGAGTATTAATCATCATTCTTATGAGGGAATGAGGCAGAATATGTGTTCCAGCATCTGTAACATTCTGTAACCTCCAGCCTTTAACCTGACTGATTACTACCAATCCTATGATGAATAGATGTGAAACATTGCAGGGCATCGTGCAATATTTCGTGTGTGGCTATCCTAGAACGAGGGGTTGAATGTATAAGTTCTTTGTATATCCATATGGGATAAGTTACATGTGTTCTACAGAGAAACAAGACCTTTTCTCGTTTACTTACGTGATAGATATACTGCATCTCCTTTTCCGAGATAAGGTGTCCATTGATTTGTTGAAGCGCCTCCTCTACTTCAGACAGATTCATCTCTATATCCTGAGATGAGAAAGGTCGGCGGTGAGGTTATTGCGAAGTAAAGGGCACATTGTGCGGCATAGTGTGCGGTAATTATCTTTGGTCAGAGTATCAAGTCACTGAACAGAGATCAAATGTCAGAGGAATATAATTGCATTGTTATCCAGGGAATATTGCCTTTGTAAATAAATTACAAGTAGCAACAATCATGGTCCTGCTGTTGCACCCCTCTAATAAGATCTCTCAGTCTCTAAGTGGTATTCTGTGCTCTCACCACGTTCCATAGGAGAAGAATTCTTAACGAACTAGGCTTAGAGTCTTGAGAGTCCATTGGCCTGCCTCCCGTGCCAAAGACGTACATCAATGCAACCCAAAGATTCCTATAATCTCAATGATGCCACCTAGCGGGAATAATGTGTGCCAGTAGATTCTCAAGGCTCTAAGCTTAGTTCATTAAGATTTCTTCTCCCATACAGCGTAGTTAGAACCTTTATATAGACCTGCATCGAGAATCGTATACTTAGACAAGTTTGGATGTACCGGAATCGTCATCGAGGCGAAGCCGAGTGACGATTATGGCACATCCAAACGAGTCTATTGTCTATTTTACGATTCGAGTGCGAGTGGATTTATCTCATCCTTTTCTATGATATAAGATAGCATCAGAATATCAGAATAGTTCGAATATACCTAGCAAATACATATGACGTCATCTCACATTCAATACGCCATGGCCGTGGTGTAGTATTGTCACTTAATGGGGGTGATCGTTGAGTGTTTTTCCTAATGTTATTTCTATGGCTAAGCTTGAGATAATGTACAGAATACCACTTAGAGAGTGTGAGATCTTATGAGAGGGGTGCCTAATTCGCTGTGATATGGGGAGGCGCCTGCTAAATGTTTATTGTTAACCCTTTAATCCCAAGACCTTGGAGGTGTTTTATAATAGTGACGATCGTAGATAGTGATTGTTTCTGTTGCATAGACGAATTACCATACCACCGCATGTATGGCACAGCTATATCCAAATAGGTCATCAGTGATCGTTACAGCCCAACAGGTTTATGCAACACCTTGAGACTATGAAACAGGGCCCTGTTGAATAATCTAGGGTTCTAGATAAAGACCCTTTTTCTGTATGCAATAGACAGCCAGAGACGCTGTGGGTCAACTTTATTCAACACTTATGAACGACCCTATGGATGTCTGATACTGTCTTAGCAAACAAACTTAAATATTATCAAACGATAACCCTTGTACAAAGTACGGACAAATGCCTTTATGTAAGAGCTTTGATTCCTCACGTACTACCTTATAGGTCCTCACGTACTATCCTAGATTATCAAACAGGCCCCTATTTCGGAGAATAGGTCGCCGAAGCCTAGCGTCTAATACTAGTAACAATCGTCCAGGATGACTGTGGACATGGACGAGGCAGGGCTGATCGTCCATAACCGTTTGATAAATGTTGACATTGAACGGCCATACCTTCGTTCTACACTGGCAACCAGAGCTATACAAAATTAGCTCCTGGTCGGGTTAAACAAGCGCCCGCCTTGACCCAGTAGCGGGACCTGGGGCCTGTTTAATAATATAGGATAGTACATGAAGACACTTTTCTGTACCTCGTACAAGGGTTATCGGTAAATGATATTTAAGTCTGTTCGCTAAGACATTATTAGCCGTCCATAATGTCGTCCATAAGTGTTGAATAAAATTTACCCACATCGTCCCTGGGTCTCAATTGGCATACAGAAAAAGGTCTACATGTACGATCCTAGATTATTAAACGGGCCCCAGTTTGTTACTCTCCTACCAGACCTTTTGTGATGCTTGTGTTTAGTCATAACCTTGAAGGCAATTTACCATTTTGTTATTTCCTTTTGTGTGTATTTTTAGAATAAGACCACCATAAAGCCAGACTTATTTATCAGTTTACTAAGCTATGAATTCTACCTATTGAGTATTTCTTCTTTTAGAGCCTACATGGAACAAATCTACTTAGTTTGAGGCGAACACAGAGGGATACCGTTTGTGATTTAACGCGACTAACCCCTATATCGCAGAAGGGGTTGGTTGCCAAACTAACCTTCGTTCACATAAACACAAACTGCCTTATTCATCAATAGGTGAAAACGAAACGTGTAGTACCTATGTTCTGCCATTAGGTTTATGCTGTATGAAATTCTATACTCAGGTGATGTTGTACCACTAAACCATAGAAATGAAAAAAAGTTTGCCAATTCTACCTTTTTTTAGTCATATATTATACTCTTAGATTTGAATGAATGGCAATATCTGTTTCTGAAAATCTTATTGGCAATATGTAGCTTATTGCCTGAGGTTGCAGTTTGGTGAAGCTGCAGTTGTGCGTTTACCTGAGCCGGGTTCAGTTTGCGGTAAAGCGGACTTTGTTTGCGGGTGAGGTGCGCCGACTTGCCCTTCTGTGACTCAATGAACGCATCCCGAGCGTGGAGCTGCAGCAGACGTCGCTCATCTGTAATAAATCACATCATGATTTACTTCATCACTAAAATCTAAATGTCAAAAGACCAATGAAGCACTGAGTCGAAGTACCAGTGACTATGACATTTCTTTCGATACAACTTGACGCTTTTCCTACTAAAGGGGGTGCTCCACCAGGCCGATTTCTCACCCGATCAATTGTCCCTGGGCCTTTGAGAGGATGTTAACATAAGGCAGCCGATAAGAATCGGCGAGTGTCTGGCTACCAAATCGGCGACCATCGGACCGATGGAACACCCCCTTAATCCTCTAATGCTTGTCATTTACATCATGTTTGTTCCTGTGTTGTACTGCTAGTAATGTCCATTTTTTGTCCCATGTCCTGGCACATGTTTGTCATATTATGTGTAAGTGTAATCTGTATTACAGCATGGAAAGGTATAGTAAGAATAGTTAGTTACATAGTTATACAAATTCGTATATAACTTAAGATAGACGACCGGAGTCAAATGACCTGTCATATGAAACTAGAATACATTATGGTTTCTTAGTACTACAAATTTCTGTGGAAATCTTTGGATTTATATAGTTAATTTATTTTCTAACATCATACAAGTAAGAACGCCTATCACAGTGTGATTGTGTGTGAATCTCTATTTCTCATTGAATAAAAAAAGATAGATAAATAAATGAGGGGGTGTTCATATGACGAACGATATTAAGATGAATCACGTACTCATTTCAGCTGTTACTCTGCTTCCATTTCCCGTTATATTGCCCTATCTGTCACAGTCTGTCTTCTTATAAAGAGTGTGATTGTAAAGCTATCCGCCGACAATATTCTGAATGAATGATGCAGCCAGTCGTGACAAGAGAGATACTCTATGTAATAAAGAGCTCATAGATCTAGGAAGTGGAGTCTCTAAAATGCCGCTCAACCCTAAGACCATGGACCCAAATGATGAACACTGATAATGCTGTACGCTATAGGAAAAAAAGTATCGATCCAATCCAAATGGAAACTGGAAGAAATTTTAGATCAACAGGTCTGGAATTATTTATTCAGTATTTATAATAATTATTAAAATTTAAGGGAATTTTAGCTTCAATTTGGGTCCGCCAGCTACTTCCTACAATTTAACGACAGACAAACACAATACAACCGCATCAAACAATCACTCTAGTGAATCCCTAGATTCGGAGATCTAGTGGCATTCTTAGAATGTGAAATGGTATAGATGTATTTCCCAAACATTGGTTAGGGTAACTTGTGTTTGAATGGAGTTGTACATAAATATGGTTGCACCTACTGTCTTTTGTAAATAGTGCTTGACTGCTCTACAGAAGAGCGCCCACAGCGTAGTGAGTATTGTACGTCGTTAAAAGATACTTAATACCCCCAGAAGAAATGAGGGAATCAGAGAAGGACATGGCGTGAGCCAAAAGGATAAGCAATGCTCTCTCCAAAAACAATACAAATACACAAAAATAACCAAGTTCATCCTTTTATCAACCCACAAAGCATGACGTCAAAACGGTAATTGAAATTTCTTAACGATCCAACTATATCAATAGGGGCATCGCGGGTATGAATAGAATAGAATAATGCTCTTTGTATTGGTATCAAGTGCAACGTACAAAGGAGTAATTGAGAGTGTTCAGCTCTCCGAATGTTTTAACGAAGGCTTTCGGAAGTAGGAGCAAAAAGAATGTTCATCATGGATGAATGAGCGTGCAATTATGAATGAATAACGATTAAAAGGTTTGGGTTACATTCAGTCTTTGGATAGTTTTCTGTAACCCACTTGCACCCAGTCAACTTTCAATTACTGCAACTGACTGAGTATAGGATCCAATGAGGTATTTCAGTCTTGAGTGATTGGTCATGGTCAGCTGGGCATGCCTCTAAGGCCCTGAGACACTGCCCTTCTGCTCCATTCACCATATCACAGTGAAAAGCACACAGATAGTGAAGGGATAGTTCTTTTGCAGTACGCTGGAAGCCTATATGTGACCACTCTAACATATAGGCATTGTATATAGATCATGCGAGCTCGCTCTAATAAAGGGTGAAAAATGTTTCCTTTAATGTATTAATTCCATTACCCTCTAAGTCTTCAATGCGGTCATCTACAGCCCTCAGTTTCTGCTGAACTCGCTCCATCTCCAGGTTTAGCCGGTTAACCGAGTCCTCGCTCTTCAACTGAAAGTAAAGAGATGCTCTCAGTTACATATTTTACTCTCCGTAGCTCAGGAACACTCTGATATAAGACAGTAGTCTGGGTCGATCGTAATCTGTTCTGGTACACCACGAAAAGTTTTCTCCTCAAGGGTGTGTGTCTGGATAGCATTTTAATAGATGTTTTGGAAATGTTGAAAGGTTTATTTCAAAAGCTTCCTATTTCTCGCCCAAACAGTAAATATATACCCTCGAAGAATAGTTATCAACATATGAATACAGCTTCTCATCTGTATAGATCTATATAAATTTCTTTTAAGGATTAGTAAGTTGTGAGGGTCATCTATTTTCTGGGAAACTTACTTCCCGTAGCTAATACATGACTTCACATAGCCGATTTGATTCCTGACTTCCGACATCATCCATCTATAAACGTTTAGGGGCCATCTATAAAGTATATACGCAGAATTTCTGAAATTTCTGCACCCCCACCCCCTATCTTGTACGCAATAGAACAAAGAAGGAGCATATTGGTGTTCAATATAAAGTCATTCTAGCATCCTATTGTTACTGATATTATCCTACATCGCTGACCTACTGGGCAAGGGCTGGAGTCTGGAATGACATAGTATGTCGGCTGGGAGATGAGACCAAAAGCTCAGAGGTAATCCATAATATGCGTCCTAACAGAAGATTTGTGTGCACCTTGCTTCCACAAAAGACCTTCTCTTCCTCTGTGTGTCATCCATAAACCCACGCTCCTCCTGAGCCACAGCTTAATGTCTGAGATGTAGGTGTTGTCATTTGTAAAGGCTAACTCCTATGCGCCTCCCTTGCCCTCACTATTTATCTCTAGGGTCATCTATAGCCATTGCTTATCCAACAAAGGATGACCTTAAAGACCCTTTGTGCTACAAAAGGGCACTTCTCGAATAGATCGGTATTTGTCAGAAAGTGATAAAGCAGGAACTTTCCCCATCACCCCCAATACGTAAAATGGGTGAGTACTAGATCGTAGGCGGAACTAAACTTTATAACTCATAATAGTATTTCTATGGGGATCCAAAAGCTAATTGGTATTTTGTACTGTAAGGCAGACATATTTACATTCACAAATTGTAATGACAGGTTCAAGAGGAAAATTAGCTGAGACTGACATGTAAGTACATGTATAGTCATCATCATACACTTCTCTCGTTGCTGATAATTTCCTTATAGATATGCTCTCAGGAAATATTGTTCTGAATCGAATAAAAACGGAACTATATTCCAAATACCTATATATATATAGTGATGATTGTCTATGTAAGTACCAGAAATACAGCTTCTGTTCTATATTTCATCCTTACGAAGATATATTTACATATATATATATATATATATATATATATATATATATATATATATATATATATATATATAGTCATATAGTCATATGTATAGTCATATCTAGTCATATGTATAACACACTCTGCTAAGCTCAAATTTAAAATTAAAAAAAAGGTGCCGACCTTGGCCATCATTTTCTGGTCGAGTCTGTTGACGATGTCGGTGTCGGTGGGTCGTCGCGGGCCTCCCGGTGGTCCGCCCTCCCGGGACGGCGGGCTACGTTCCTCCACGGTACTGCCCTGAGCATCCAGGAAGACCACGCGCTTCCCGCTCCCTTCTCCATGGGCCGTGTGCTGCACGCAATAACCACAAATAACGCTGAGTTCTATTGTGGTACGGTGTATTGAGTTCATATCATGTCGGGTGGTTATTTAACATATGGAAAGGTCCGTTTTCATTGGCCGACGAAAACTATTGTTGGGCCATCCATAAAGTACGTACGCAGAATCTTTGACATTTTGGACCCCCCTCCCCATCCCGATCTTGTACGCAATAGAACAAAGAAAGAGCATACGCAAAATTTTCAATTTTTTTTAACCCAACCCCCACCCCCCTCAGTGCGGACGTCCTTTATGGATGGCCCCTGTACATTACATGAGTCTTCCTAATGGCGTATTTCCATTGTGCCTCAGCAGTACTAATTTTCTGTCGGTAGTTCCTGACTGTAGATCGGTGGCGGTGAATAGAAATGGGCCTTTAGGGAAACTCAAATAACCTACACTGTTTTCGTCGGCCAATGGAAACGGGCTTATAGTGAGACTATAGGCGCAGACTATAAATAGATTGCGCCCCGTTGCCGTTACAAGCCATGCATACTATAGAGAAACCTATGAGAGTTTACGGTCAGAGCTCGTACCTATCACAGCCTGAAAACCCGTGATTTACATATGGATACGTAAGGCGTATATATCTAGCATTTTGCGTAAAGAAGTAAGTCCTTCTTGCCATTGTATATAAGCTTTATCTCTAGTCCTATATATGTATGTGCCCATGCTACAGACACACATATATCATATATACGCCTGATTCTGTTACATTTCTGCCACTGCTCAATAATTCTGATTTCTGCATCTAGGGGACACCACTGTTGTTTTATTTCATTTGCCTTTAGTCATCAAAACCCGTTGTATATAAAAGATATATTGTTTCATTATCAATTTTGATTATAAAATCTTTCTAAAAACCCTAATGAGTATCATATCATTTATTATACATAATAAACCCAGCATTCTTCTGTAATAGCTGGTCATCTGTTGGGTGATCCTATTTCATAAACTTGTGATAAATGCAAGAGTGAAGAGGTATAAATAGACAATAATCGATGCCCTTGGACAGGCAGCCGTAAACCACGCGAGGTTTGCGCGTAGTAATACATGAGCGTTAGAGAGTGTATTACGACGTCAACTTCGAGTGTTGTATTGGACTTCCAGTCAACAAAATCATTGTTTGTTGTATTTAGGATCTTCTTGATAAATAAATTAAACCAAGGAATTGACATATCAAAGGGTATATCAGAACTACCTATCTTTTTTTAGGTACATGTATATATAAAGGTTTAAGTGAAAGACGGGAGAGGGCGCAGCGGTCGACCCTCTGAGGTCAACCCCCTCCCCTCACGCCACTCGCCAGGGACACCGGTATTCCACATACAATGTCTTTGAGGCCGTTTATCACTCATTTGAATGCATATACCATGGTTACGGTATCTGACAGTTTTTAAACAATGAGTAGTGGTTTACCGTACATTTTCAATGGGTATTTTGTATACCATGGATAATAAATGATAGGAATTATTTTGTTTTACCTTTTCCTTCTTGCCTTTCTTCATGCGTTTTCCGGCGTTGTAGTTGGGGTTGGTGACCTGCGGGAATTGCTCGCGTGCAAGGCCAGCGAGCACCTCCACCCGCTCAACTGAAAGTAGGCCAGCCGACTCGGTGTCAGTTTTTTTTTTTTTTTTTTTTTATTATGCACAAATCATGACGAGGATGGTCTTCGTTTTTTTGGGTTTTCAAGCAAATACATAGAATTTTCATACTCTAGATACATATGTTGTAATAAACGCTTCGCAATGTTGATGAAATACACAAAAATAAGTTTAGGATTATATTGGACCGTCTAAGGACCCGCTGGGTAAGATAGGTTACCAACGTAGTTAGCATCGTAGATACCCCGCCACCACACTATAAAGAGATAGTGAAATTGGGAATACAGGCTGATAGATGGATGTGGTGATGATAATGAGGTTGATATTATAGAGAGTTCACAAGCGGCATCACTGCACCAGACGGCATTTCTGTATCTGCTTTTCCTTTTCCTTTTCCTGGTATCAGATAAAAGCGGTCGTTCGGTCCGAGGAGTTGACTCATAGTAATATCCGAGCTTTTGCGAGTATATTGCGCAGAGTCAAGTCCGAGTTATGCAAAATACCCTTTTAAATTATCTTGATTTTTGGCATCATATCAAATATCACCTATATCAATATATCAAATATTGCATTTAAAGAAACTAAAATCAAATTCTCTTGTTGAGAAGAGGTGCCCTCATTTCTAGAAAGATAACATTCATGTTTTACTGATAAAGTAGTTCTTGACGTGAGAGCCTTTACTTAAATATCCTGCCGAAAATATAATTTGAACACATAAGCCAGGAGCACAGAACTAAACACGCCATCAGTAAAGCACTTGAGACTAGAAGCTCACGTCACCAGCCTTTTAGGATTATTCTTCATCCACAGAAAGGTTTACCCATCAGGGGTTCCAAAAACATCGCCTGCTTCCTAACTGTGCCGGCAGGCTATGAGCGTGTAACCAACTGTTTTATGTATTTCTCCACAGCTTGAATTATATTAAACTGTAAATGTAATGGCATATCGGACAATTTGGCTAGAAAATTAAAACCCATGTCTCCTGAAAATCTAATATGATGATCTCCAAGTGTTGTTGAACACATATCTAACTTAAAAATCACCTTGCTCGCTTTGATTTAGAGATCAATGTTATGATTATATTACAATAGAATATATAGAAATTCTAAAAGGTTGATTTTCACATTGTATAACCCATGTCATTTTCTCCAAACTATTACAGAATATAGTGGATGCATAGTATTACACATAGATTCTAAAATACATAGGTCACCGTCCTTATTTTTGAAAGAATTGAAATTTCCAATATAAACCAAGCAAATGTAACTTGCTCTATTTCACCTATTAAGATTGGATAAACTGGACAAAACGTTAGATTTACACATTTGGCATTGAAATGAAACACAAGAACCGGTTTTGACTTGTAATTGACAATATCTAAAAATCACCAGGTGGGGCCTTCGTAAATTGTCCGATATGCCTTTAAGTCCCATATACTGACCTTTGAGTTGCTCAAGTTTGGCCTGGAGTTGCTCATACTTGTCCATCATGTGGTCCAGTGTGAAATTGACCTTGGCAACCATTTGGTCTCCTGCATTCTGCCCAGCCTTGAAAAACGGTTCCAAAGATACGGATGAGACGATTTGGATTAAAGGAATAAACTTTTTTTTTTTTAAAGGAATCAAAGTCCGATGCACATCTACCGATTTTGGAACATTAATATACCTTTGTCAGCGACAAATGAATGGTACTTTGTCTCAGCCGAGGCATCCTAACGGGGTCGGCCCTAGTCGGTAGATGTAGGACAGTCAATGATTAGTGACCCCCCCCCCCCCCTTGAGATGTTCTTTTTAGCCAACGAGTTGTCGGTTTATGCTCCTAAATCGCTCGCCAAAAGTTTAACAACATGTTGATAAATCCGGCCGGTGACAACTGAACATACCCCCCTGTTCTGGTGGCCAACATGGGGCACATAATTTGCCTGCGACAAGATCACCGACAACTATATGATTTGGGAACTAATTGAAGACCAAATTGGTAGATGTGCATCAAACTTAAAGGACAAGTATCCTACACCTAGTTTTGCCTTCTCAGCACTTCATATGACCCATGTATCACTATCACCACTGGATTAAACAGTCATATCTCCTACATCGCATCAGCAAGCACCTTAATATCAGCTAGTCATCAGTACATCCCGCGGATTTGCCGATACAACACATACTTGACATTACCAAGTCACCTTGTCAGTCTCTCACCAAAACTCACATTAAATCCCAATATAATCTCACAAATTGGTAAATAAAAACCCCTTCCCCGTTGTGGCCAATCTTCATCTTATACACACCTAACAAAAAAGATATATGGTCATCATTAATGTTCGACATCTCGATCATACCTACGTCCCGTTGGAATCAAGCGCATCAGAAAACGCGTATCCTCCCCGTATAATCGCCCATAATAACATTGCCTTTCCCCGTATTATCGCCCATAGCAACAAGTATATTCATTGCCCTTCCCCGTATTATCGCCCATAGCAACATACACTCTCCTCCCAGATCTTTCGCGGTGCTTGCACTAACTAGTCTCTACCCCAACCCAAAGCTGGTTCCCTGGGTATCCACTAAAGACAAGGGAGACCAGCGAACAGTTCTGTTTCAAAACAAGGCAACTGTCAAAAGTTATACAAGTCAAACCAGTGAAATGTGATCTCACTGCATTCTCTCAAAGAAAAGGAGATTGGAAAACTACAGTTCTAAATTGTGTTTTCAGTACAACTAGAAACAAATCCTAAGGATAGAAGAACATATGTATAGAGAAACACAAAAAAAGAGTAGCAGGATTCAGTTAAGTACTGCACGAGAATCTCACTCTCGTGGCCCTTCAGTCTCCATGCCTAGGTCTGGTTCACTCTGTCGCTTGGTAACAACTAACAAATCATGAGTATGGAAATATGGGAATCATTAAAGGAGCTTCACAGACAATCCAGCTGTTTCTTTTTAAGAATTAAACCATTTTATAATGAGAATCCACAGTTGATTTGACTGCCCCCTCAGAGGAGCACATGGGCATTGTTGACAAAACAAAACCTTGCAACACATAAGATGTTTTCCACTGAAGAAATCCCTATGACTGTGTCTGATTTGACAAAAATAATAACAGAAATGAGTCTATATTATTTATCATATAAATATGTACATCTCTATTCACAAGTAAACCACAAAATACTCCCCAAAGCACTAAGGATATTTTAGAAACTGGCATATGGGCCAGATTTGAGCCCCAACAGGCAGGTTGGGGCAGAGATATAAGCGGTCACAGGAAGTAGAGCGCAGAATCTCTGCTGGGAGAGTGGTATACATACTTATTCCCTCTCCCCCGTATTATCGCCCATAGTTACCATGCCGGGGTTGGTGGTGCGGCTGATGAGCGTCATGTCTCTGAGCATGCGCCTCTCGTGCTCTGTGAGTTGCGTCTTGGTGGCGCCCTCTTGCGGCGTGGCGGGGGGCATGTCTGCGGGGGGCACGTCGGCGTAGCGATAAGGCTGTTCTGACGTCACTTTCTTGAAGACGCGCTCATAGTGTGGCATGCGGTCCTGGCTATAATGTAACATGGAGGAATAAATGAGGAAATTAGAAGCCTTACTAAGATGACAAAAGATGTCACGCTAGCGGGTGGGTCATATATGATACTATTCCTCTCAGTGATGCAGTGACGCTTCCCGCTTCACGTAAAATGTATTTCGGAATTGTGTGAAGCAGAGACAGAAAAGGGATACAGGCATCAATATTTCCTGCAGATTTCGTTGAATAAATCATACATGAAGAAGAGAATAATGAAGGAATTATATGCATGTTGGTGACAAATTTCCAGTGAAAATGAAATATTTAGACACGCTATCCAGACTGATCTATGCCTCTTCACAGTAAACTAGAAACGATGTGTCATCGTTTAAGGATTAATTTGATTTGAGGATTAGTCATCCCCTGTACCTTTCTCAAAGTTATATGAAGTCAGTATTCATGCATATGAATGATATCCTAAGTGCCCCGACTATTCTATTATCCAACAAATACAATGTGTCCATAGAAAACGCATAGGGAGTTAGTAGAAACCGAACGAGAGTTAGACTTGACAATGTTTAGGCCACGACGGGAAGGTCGCGTATTACTACACGAGGCCTAGCCGAGTGTAGTGAAGAGCAGACCTGACCAGAGTGGCATAGACACTGACAAGTCTAACTCGAGTTCGGTTTCGTATTTATCCTACCCCTTCTATGCTTTTGTATTACTAAAAGATAAATATTGACTCAACGACCAACAGAACTTTTTTTCATAGTAGCTGACATCCTGCTCTCTGATTGGTCAATATTGTTATTACTCTAGTGGCATAAAAAACACTTAATGTCACGGCCTGCCACATAAAATTTGTCTATGTTAAGTCTATGGCGGTTTTTTTATTAGGGGTAGGATAATGTGTATCACCACACCCGGAGCATACAGATCTGTTGCATGCCCCGTGCTGCAAAAGCCGTCGCATACAGACAAATAGTGATCTGAACAAATAGTGCATACCTAAATGAACTAATATCAGTACGCCACTTGTCAGTAAAAAAGGTGGATAATAAATACAATATAGACTGGTTTCAGGTACAAGCGGTTGTATGCTCCTCGGAGCTGACTCTGCTCAATATCCTCGCCTGCGCTCAGATATCACTACGCGTCAACTCTCTGGAGCATACGACCGCCTTTAACATTGGAAACTCGCGCTCAACGCCCTTGATGTATTGTAAGGGGATGATGCCACACATTTTATCCAATTCGTCAGTGATAGGATTGAGATAAAAGCTGAACCCCACCCGATCCATATTCACTGATAATATGCCATTCATTTTGGTTTGCTACATGATCTGACTCGGCTTTACCTCATGATACTATTACGCAACCAAAACTCATGGCACATTATCAGTGGCTATGGATCTCGATGCAGTTAGTTATCATTATCTCACCCCGGTATTTTTCTCCATAGGCTTAACGTTAGAAACTCGTACTCTACGGCCGTGAAGGTAGTGTAACCAATACTCAATGGCTAATTTTGTGAGCTATTTCATCAATGAATGGTGTAATGCAGGGTGAGATAAAATCAGAAAACTACTAGATGAGGATAACTTGGTCCGCACCCAACCTTGTTTGACTACTACGTAATTCACTCAGCTTCACTTCGTGAATTACTCTGCGATCAAATTCGGTAGAGTACGGACTATGCTATGCCAATCTCGTGAGTTTCCTTCTATTATTGTGTATACTCACTGTATGATGCAGTACTTGGCGAGATAGTCCAGAGGGTCCGTCACAGGTTTGGGGTCACGTTTTGGGAGGGTTGTTGTCACCAACTGAGGACGTGGTTTCTCCCTCCTTCAGCACACGAGATCAAAATTGTTAAGTAATGTGTAGAAACTGAACGAGAATGTTGATACTGTTATTGTTTATTGCATGACGGGCAGGTCGCCTTACTGCTCGAGGCGTTAGTCGAGTGCATTAAGTAACCGACCTGACCCTAGGTAATAGGGACGTAGTAGGTTCGAACAGCGTTTACACGGGAATATTGTATAATAGTAAATAAGGTATATGCTCTTTCTTTTCAAAATCTGTATCATATCTGGCATTTAGAGAAAGTAAACAAGATCAGTTATGAAGAAATGTCCCCAGAAATATTGGCACTGATTTATCGGCGGGAAAAAATGGGGATCGTTGGAGGTGGGGATTTTGGAAAACGTGTTAGTGCAATTACAAAAACGTGACCGTGAGTTAAAAATCAAATAGGTATCAAAAGTTAAACATGAACTACACATCAACTGAATCATATTATATGGAAATGAGGAACTGTTAAAAAGATATCTTAGTAGGAATTACAATTGGATAAATCACAGTATTAGTATATATCATCAATGGTTATGAACATTGTATCTCATTGTAAGATATTGAACTGGTTACAGTCAATGTTGGAATATATCTTCGTAAGGAGGAAATGTTTCTTTTTCTTGGATTCCACCATAAGTATATGGTGGTCCTAAGGTATCGAGATGGCATAAAAGCTGTTACAACAAAAATATATCGATACTCAAAATACAACTCTATCGCAGTGAACATCTTAGTAGGGGTATAACACAAACAATGCTATGGTAATGGGACAACGGGAAGGGGATATAACTAAACCATTCTGTTATCACACCAAACGTTACCTTCTATACTTGACTGGTCGGGGCTCCTCATCAAAAAAGTTTAGTTCGTTGCTTATCTCACTGTGAGAGGTTAAAACCAGCAACAACTTTGAGAATATTCAGCAACACCTCGATCACTTTTATCACCTTATCCCTTTACCTTTTACTGTTTTTACTATTCCACTATTATCCTTATCTTATGGATTGTTATGTGATTCAGTTTCACTTATGGCTGTATATATGATTGATTATTATAAAGTACACATTATGATTATTGATACTAGGAGAAAATTAACCGCTATGTACAACCAAACAAAGAATGTTTCAATGGGCATTGCTGTGAAATCTAGCCCCAGGGCTGATATAATTGCTGCATCTATTGTAAGCAAGCTTTTTGGTCATGTCGGAATGTGAAGAAATGTGTACACGACTATCATATTGACAATGAAAAAAAGTTGAAATAAAAAAATACCTGCTGGGCACATGGTATGATAGACAAGAATGTCTCCTTATGGACATGATAAAATGTGTGTATACCTAATAGCGAGAGATCATATGAAAACCAATCAGCTATATCTTCAACAGTTTTTGTCATGGGGGATACGACCATATAGCTATTCAAAGAAATTGATTTCCTTGATCATTCCGGTTTTTGCAGCCTCTTGCTGGAATTTGTTTCACCGTACATCTTCTTATTGTAACCCAAGTCATTCAAAAAATGCAAACAAAAACCAACAGATGAGCATAACTTTTACTGATTTAAGTAATGCTCTCGAATATCCCAATCTCAATTAGTATTTCCATTAAGGAAACTTCTCCATAGAAACATTCAAAGAAGACCTATCATACTTGTCCCGATATTGTCCTTAACAACCTGATGTAATAGGGACATTTCGAATCAAGGATTTGATCCAATAATGTAGATTTTGTGGAATTATACTAGCTAGGAATGATTTATAATCAATTGAGATCTAAAAAAAACCATTCCATTCACATTGTGTTGTCCTTTTCTTTTTTGTTGTATGTAACCTTAACAAGTGATATTGACTTTTAATAACCATACAAGTGGCTATTTAACCAGGCAGATTGCTGGAAAGAAGCCATCATTGAGATGGAAGAAATCATATGACCCTCTCTAATAATTAACGACTAATATCGTGATTATATTTCCCTTTCATGTATTGTACCGTTTTTGTCTAATTGTGTTTTGCACTGACTATGCAATTAAGAACCCCCATGAAGTGATTGTGTATGTCTCAACTTCGCCTGAATAACATACAAATTCTGAACCTACCTTTTGGTCCTAGTTGAGACAATCGGCGCTGGGCGGCGCTGCGGAGGAGGTTCCGGCATCGGAGGCGGCGTTTCTAGCGGCGTCTCGCTGATGTCACGTGTCAATGTGGTTTGCTACATAACGGAAAGAAAATGTAATTCACACAGCATGAAAATGTCTGTTAATGGGAGTAAACTTCTTTTATTTTTATCTATATAGATATTTCCATATACATTTTGTATATGTCAAACGTAAGTAACATGCATATGACCAGCGTATACGGCATATATAGCCTATGATCTATGGGCGCCGCCATGACGCCCCCCGAGTAGGTGTTCTTCACTAATGGAGGTGAAAAAGTAAGTGTTCTTCACTAATGGAGGTGGAAAAGAAGTGAGTGATAATGGGGAAGTGTAAGAACTCTAGCTCTGTATATAAAGTGTTCCATGTGGAAAATATCATGTCTTGGGTTTAATTATAATGTCATCTTGCTCTGGGATGGGTGTAGAGAGTCAAAGGAACCATGGTAAAACATTGAAAGGCAGTTGAATTTCGTAAGAACAAAGAGCTAGAATAAGGGTTTTGTCCCCCGACCGCCTAGCGACTGCTTCATGAACTAACAATGGCCCTGTCCCCTATATATCGCGCATAATTTATGTCTATTCATATAAGCTGGGCGGCAAATACCGTCACATACCAGCAGTCGTTCAAGCAGATCGCTCGTCTTTACCATAAATACTAAGTTTTATACGCCATAAACGTTGGCGCACAATATAGACGTATACCTATGTAAACATATAAATATACATTGCTTATATCCGTTCACGCGGTGGTGTGTAGATGAAATATGCATTACTATATACCCATGCCGTATATACTGTGAATACGCACTGTTTCGCCATATAACGTAAAAATACTGTACGGACCACTGGTCTATAATTAATAATTAGTAAAGCAGGGTTTATAGTAAGGGTATGGACAAAAAGGTTGAAATTCACTGAGCCACCTAGTGGATGACTGGGGAACCAGCCTAGATCTTAAACTGGTTCCCTAGTCGTCTGCTAGTAAGAGGTGGGGTACCAGCCAACCTTATGACTGGAAATATTCAGTACGAAGTATTGATTTGCTCAGATGTGTACATTCTTAACCTATTACCTGAAAGTTTAGTTTGAAAAGAGCAGGATTCTACTGAGGCTTCACAGCCCACAGTATCTATGTATATTTAAGGTGACATGACCATAACTTGAATATTTGGATAAGAATTGTTACTTCATTAATAAAATCTTCCTTAATCTAAATTTGTTGAAACAGGTTTAGGGTATTGCTTTGCCATGGGTGAAAAGGTTAAAGAAAATCTACTGGAAGGTGGATGTCTGTAAACGCTGTAAAGATTGTTCTGGGTAGTGTATCCTCGGGGCAGTTTGTAGCCATTAAAAGATAAGAAAGAAGAACACCAGGGACCTGTTTCAGTAGTCTCGTGACATTAGGCTTAGACAGACATCAACAGTGGCACCAACAGTGCAAGCAACAGCGGAAAAAGACTAGCAAATATCAGAAAATCGGAGTGGCCAATCTTCTTCATATTTGGGACGATTATAGGTTATATGTATCCCCTACTCATATTAAAGTATCATTGCTTAATTCCTACGAGAAGTGAGTGAAACTCCGTGTGTCATCGACTGCAATCTTGTGATCTGTCCGTATGGTGTCACAGGCGCCATCTAGACATGTCACAAAACTACTGAAACAGGTCCCAGAAGTTATCAACTGGAGAACGGAGAGAACCCTTGGGACCATCTAGACAGTCCTAATCGCCATGTAAATGTGGGCGATCAGGTTGCGCCAGTACTGTATTGATATTAATTCTTCTCCTTACCGGTACGTCGTACTCTGGCAGCACTGGGGGTGTAGGTGGCGCTGCGGTCGGTAATGGCGGCGGCTCAACGCCTTCTGCGGGAGGCGGAGAGGGGGGTGTAGGGGGCGCCACTGTGCGTTCTCTGATTATCTCCACCTTTTCCACCTGATGAGAAACAGACAGAATGTGTACAAGAAGTCCAAAAATATTGTCTTTGGTAGAATATAAGTACCGGTTTTGCCTGATTTATGTGGTTTATCTAATAAAGGAATTAAGAAAGAAATTGATGAGTGTTTGGTCAGTGTCCTCGTTCGCCATCAGGTTTGGAGTGCGCAGTAATATGAACGAGGCAATAGCCGAGTGAATATTCTGAAGCACTCCAAACGAGATGGCGAACAGGGACTAATGCCAAGCTATAATATGTCTCTGGTTTTATCTTAGCCTGGAAATATTCATCTATTTATCACTCGTTGAGTATGAGTTACCGTACCGTTGCCTGTTGAGCGTGAGTTCCTAATGTTTTTTGGGTTTTTTTCAGAACAGTTTCTTTATTATCGTCAAATTAAATATCATTACAGAGAGGCGATACAGAAACTTTGTTATAACATATCTGCAAATTTTACATTTCAGTTGCCTTTGTGTGTTTTCCGTACCAATGTTAAGCCTATGGCAGTTTATACCAGGCTCTGATAAAATTACATATGACTGCTAGAAGCATGTTTATTATCAGAATGCATATCATCATGGAGATGATCTCGTTCACTATCACAAATATAATAACCAAACAGACAATATAATGTATCCAGTTATCCTCGAATGGGAAATACTCTTAATCCTACCCCTAATAAAAAAACTCCATATGCTTAACATTGGGTCATTGTATTCGATCTGGAGTTCAGAAAAATGAAAAATATCGCTCTAGTGGGATACACTTGACAAATGACGTCATCTGTTAATGTAGAGGTAATTTAGACGGGCGGGGTAGGATAAATTCTAAACCAAACTTGAGTTAGTCATGTTATTGTTCATCACACTCTGGCAAGATCGCGTATTACTGCTCTCGGCTTCGCCTCTCGCAGTAATACGTGATCTTGCCGTTGTGCAACAACACGACTAACACTTGTTTGGTTTCTCCATAAAAGTATTCCATACATGAGGGAGTTGTCTTTTGGCAATTACTCTTTGAGAGGAAATCTAGGGAAGACTATCTAAGGACAATCTCCCCCTTGTAAATTAGAAGTATATCAATCGGGATGAACAATGTTGGAGGGGAAAGGTTCAATCGTTCATTCGCTTTTCGCCATGCCTATTGCTATTGGATAATGGAAGGGACGCATTCAAGTGCATTTACTGAGGAAAGTCATGTTTTTCAGAACCCATTTACTTTGATTTTGCAAGAATGACAGTCAACGCACCTCAGGTAAGAAGAAAACGTCGTCATCTGAGTCCTCGGTCGCTGCTTCGACTGCGGGCTCGGGTTGAACTTTGACCTGTGGTTTCCTTTCTACAGTTTTCTTGACCTTCTTTTTCGGCGACCTGGTAACCTTCGGAGTGGGTTCTAAGGGTGAAGAGAGGTGCAGAAAATAAGATATTTAGAATTGGAAATTTCTTAGTTTTGCTATAGGAATATATGTATGCACTTGAAAATAAAATCAGATAAACCTTTTGTACGGTCTTACATTACCATGTAAAGTAAAGAAAACTCACCTTCAGTATCGATTTCAGTGTCTGGCTCGGTAGCTAAAATAATAAAATGAAATTTCATGAATTCAAATGCATCAGGTCTATCATCAAGAATAATTAATGTAAATAATCTGATTTATTTTTCCCACAGAAGATTGGCTGCAGCCAGGGCCCGTTTAATAATCTAGGAGCGTACATGTATGGAGACCCTTTTCTCTATGCCATAGAGACCCAGGGACGATATGGGTAAGTTATGGACAACTTTATGGACAGATAATACTGTCTTAGCGAACAAACTTAAATATTATTGAACGATAACCCTTGTAAGAGGTACAGAAAAGGGTCTTCATGTATGATACTAGATTATTAAACGGGCTCCAGGGTTGTTTGCGAAAGACATAAAGCTATTCTAGGAGGCTAATACCGACGGTGAAAACAGAGGCTGCAGATAGAGGCGATAAACTAGTCTATGATTTCTAGATTTACTGTATAAATAATATCAGCTACGAAAAGCCTTTTTACGAGTTAATAAAGTCTACAAAATCTTAAACTACCACACAGATAAAATTCCATCCTCATGGATTCCGTAATACAGGAAGGTGCTACTATTATTGCACTCTGTAGAAAGATTATTTATGTTAAATGTTATATCAGTAATATCAGTTATATCCTACATTGACTTATACAATTATCTCATTAGCTCACACAATAGCTTTCCACTCTTGGGTTAATGATGTTTCATTATGAACTAGTACTTATCTAAAATATTCTACATTCACAAATAGTCAACATTTACAAACAACTATATATAAGGAAACTCTATTATGTACATATTACTCAGTATATACATGTTTATGAATATATTCATAATATGTATACATAATACAAATTCGCCAATAGTGCAGCACAACATGTAGTAAGATACTATATTGTTGATATTTATAGTATGTACACAGGATGTGAAGCATTTTTGTGCACTACGAAGACATCTTGAGACTCTCATACGATAGAGTTGCGCACATTGGATAAGTGATTAAACAATCATTTTTTAAGTAATCCTTTTTTTCAAATATAACGTAAAATCGTATTTTGCAGATTGCACTTTCTCATACAATTGTCGTTTCGATAATAATCACACAATCTGAGAGAGAATGAAAATAAAGAAATGTGGTAAGGATTGGACGCTGTTTATACTCTTCTGGGTCATGTGTCTTATTGTGGTACCACCTCCTTAGGTAATTACTTTTATTTTGATAACACCCTCGCTACTAGATGTCTGTGATATTGCAAGTATTTCAACGAGATACATTGATATATGTATGACATATAGGTAAAAAATAAAATCAGGTACCAAATATATCTCAAAGGTTGGCTTGAGAAATGAATATGGCAATTCGCCTATTCAAAGATTGAATTCAGGAATTTGCATTTTGCAGTAAGACAACCATATGAATTGGTGCATCTATTTTCACCACTCGTGTGTATTTATTGTTCTGTTGTTTTTTGTGTCTTTATGGGTGCATACATTGTTAACAACCAAAGAAGATCATTCACACAAGAAAGCGCGTATGTTTAACAGTAAAGAGAAATTCAATCTAGGTTTCTCATGCAGCAGGTATGTACAGAGCATGAATTCCACCCCTGATACGCAACATGCAATGTTTCTTACGTGGACGTATCACACCAGATGTTGATACGGATTCTGCATTGATACTTGTATTCATGCAGAGATGAAAGAGTCAAAGTTTTGCCATACTCCATTTCAGTACTACAAATGTGGTGTTTCCAGAAGACAGTCAGTGGTTCTCCTTGTGAAAGGTTGGTGGTACATAACCAGTGACCTGTACTGCAAAAATTCAGTGGATGCTGACCAACCTTTGGTAGCCATTGCATAGCATTATCCTTTAATTCAATGTTCGTTGCTTTTGTTGGTGGGTGCAGAAGTTGTTCGGTGGTGTCAATTGCAGAAGGCAGGAGATAAAAATCATTGACCATTTCTGTTTCTACATGACGATTATTTCTCTAAATGTGTCGCATAATCGGTCGGCGGTGTGAAATGCCATAATCGATGGTCATTATCAACAGGTGGAAATGTCGCAATTGAAAGCACTACCACCTTATTGTGAATGTGAGATGTGGTTGGAGCATCGAATATGCTATATGTTGGAGATTATTTTGTGTTGTGACATCAGATAAAAAACAACAGCGATGGATATTGTTTTCAAAAGTAATTAACAATGGAATACTACAGTGTAATGATATACACTTATCTGCGAGTTCAGGGGTGGAATACGTTAGACATATCTTAATATTCTCAGACCACCCTTTCACCCATGCATCAAATTCAATAGGATTGCATTGAGCTCCCTCTGGTGTGCTTCAACGTTTGCGGGCAGTGCTCACACAAGAAGAAGAGGTCTCAGTCCATATTCCACTGACCGACGAAAACAGCACTGATTTATTGAATTCTCCTAAAAGTCAGTTGATTGTGGCCACTGACTGCACATCGGTATCTAAAAGTCGGTTAGGGTATTGTGTATGTCTTGTTTCTGCCGCATTTCACAGGTCCATGCCGACTGAACTGCCCTTCAAGCACAATGACCATCACCAACAATTTCAAATCCCTTTGATTCTGTCAATCATTGACCAAGCCAGTCATTGGTGGCCTTATTGGATAATCTATGCATAATTAATCGGTGAAAATATTCTTCATGTCTGTTTTCATTCATCGATCTGGCATCAGTATACCCTAAAAATGATCGGTGGTTCCCGACTGCAAATCAGTGACATAACAGTCGGCCAGTGGAAAATGGCTTTGAGTTAAGGCCCGTTTCCATTGGGCGACAAAAATGGTGTAAATTCTTTTAGTTCTCCTAATGGCCCATTTCCATGTGACTCAGCAGTGCTGAAGGTCCCTCGGTGGTGCCTGACTGTAGACCAGTCCTGGCCAATGTAAATGGGCAATTAGAAGAACTAAAAAAATCTACACCATTTTCGTCGGCCAATGGAACCAGGCCTCGTGATGTATGCTCTTTGAGTCACTGCAAAACCTACCAGTCGTAGTTGAGGGTGTTACCGACACCTCCACTTTGGCGTGTAACCTGCGGGGGGCAGACCTGGGGTTGCGGAACCTTTTTGTGGAAGACTTTGGGGTGTTTGGACCGCTGCGGACGGGACCGGGAGCCGGGAATGTCTGCTGGTAATGGACAGATGACGGGTGGTCTGCTGGTGTGGGGTGTACAGGGCAGGTGGGTGGGGGTTTGATGTAAGAAAAATTAGTATACGTCAAGAAATAGCTTCTATAAGTCAGAGATGTCAGTTTTCCATTTTTTTCGTGGAAATTTTTTTCATATTCAGTATATGTACCTGCTGCCCCTTACGTCAAGGAAAGATGATATTGATATCGCCTTATTTACACCCATAAAACAGTGGTTTGAACCTCCACACCGCCCCCCAACCCCATGCCATGGCTAATGAGGACATTATTAAGGTTGTCCTAGTCTCTCTTAGGAAGAAAAATCCATATCAAAATATTTCCACTTTTTCCCCTGACCCCAACTGACATCCCTGATAAGTGGGTGGACGTTTTCTAATGTGACTCAGGAATACTGAGACAGTTGTGTAGTTGTAACAGGTAAATATTGGTCTGAAGTGTGAATATGCTTTATTAGAAAGTCCCTATGGCTAGATATCTCACACATTACGTAAACTTCAAGCCCAGACTCAACTGGAGAATCGGAAAGGTCGCAAGTAAATAAAAAGTCATAAACGGCCGGCAAGGGTCATAAAAACGGTATGGAGTATTTCCTACACCAACATAATCAGCTATCTCTATGGTGGGTTTTTTTGTGTTTTTTTTTAAATATTAAATAGCAGCATACTCTCTGTGTTTTTAATAATAGAAGCATTTATTACCATATACCTGTCAGCGAATGCTCTATAGTTACATACCGCTGCTGAGGGTGGAGTAACTTGAATTTCCATACCATGGCTGAGGTTTTCATACCTATACTAACTTTTCATACCAAGGTATTCTATATAAATGTAATAGTGAATATGAATTATGTCCCATATCTTTAAACTGTTCATGTATATACCGCTGGTACGTGGGGCATTGTCCGGTCAGTAATTAGGACACTTGGCAGGCTCCACTCAGGTGCCAGGTCTCAGGGGTGAAAGCTGTGAAAATGGTAGCGCAACATGCGCTGCTATGACTCCATTGTATTAGTGTGGCATACCCTTTACTATATACCCATGCCGTATACGCATCGTTTCGCCATATAATTAGAAATACCGCACTGAACAGTGTTCCGTACGGGAAAATACGGAACACTGTTCCGTACACGTCATTTCAAATAGTAGTTAGAATGTTAGTTATTACCCAAATTAAGTAAATCATTTTATTGATTTTGGGTATATAGTAAATATAGAACTACCCACCATGCTTGTACAAGCTAAAATGTAGCTTGTACAGCATGGTCAGGTCGTTCTATATAATTACTTCTCTTGAGATTGAGTGCAACGAATCCGTCGCAGTTAAGGTAATAAAACATGGTCGACGGGCGTTTATGGGTCCATAAAAACATGCGACTATTCCGTCTTTCCAGTGGAGCCGGGCCTGACCCCGATGTTTGTATTTCTAGCTGTGGCTTTTTCAAACAGCGTGCAGCTACTCTAAACAATGTGATATGTACATTTGCATACAATAAGAAGGGTCGTCTCTACACATGTAGCACAGGCTCTGACTACGATCTACATTATATATATATGTGTCTATATTCTATATAAGTCTATATTCTATATAAGTCTATATTAAATATAAGTCTATACTATATACATCTATGCGTACACCAACTACGTGCAACACTACTGTGTAGGCTATATATGCAAAATGGTATTATGTGCGCGTGGAAATAAATAAGATAGATTAAGTTTTAATCTGAATGAAAAATCAAATCTCTCATAAGTGTTCGAACTTGTCACAAAACTCAATTGTATATCATACGATTTCCTGATTATTTTATTTTCGAAAAGTTGTTTTCCATCATCCTCAGCTTATATTATGGGGTTGATTCTATTCCTCTTTCCTCTTTAGGGGTAAATGTCGCCAACAATTGCAGGGGACAAAACATGTGTCAGGGAAATGGAACCCTACAATTCAGACAAGGTAATTGTGTTTGAGCACTGAATCTCAGCAGGCTTCGTCTCAGACAAACACCCTGTGAAGTACATGAATCCTGTCATGTGGATTCACACTATCATTATTTACCTGTGTGCGAATGTCTATCAAATACTGCCCCCTGCTAGGGGTGCAGTAATAATTATGTTCATGCCTGCTGTGACTGACTAAATAAGTCATTAAAATAGCGTTCTTTCATCGATTTTAGGTATATAAAGCAAACGTCCTTACTGTAGACGAAACGGGTCTCGTTCTCGGTCAGTCGTCGATTTCATACAGCCTTCCGCCTAAGGGGTCAGGCAGTATGAAATCGACGACTGACCTCAAACAGGAACTGTTTCGTCCACAGTGAGGACATTTCCTAATATTATTATATACCTATGTGCGAATGCCTATCAAATACTGCCCGCTGCTAGGAGTACAGTATAAATAATGTTCGGGCGCACTGCGCCCGTTGTAAATATTCGGGCGCACTGTGACCATTGGGTCAAATGGTACATTTAATAAGTACATAAAAGGCAGGGTTTTTTAATATTTAGGTATGTAATAATAAGAAAACGTAGTGACTGAGTCTCGGCCTTTTTATACAATAAATACGTCCCTCCGCCTGCGGCGTCGGGACGTATTTATGGTATAAAAAGACCTCGAATGGCCATCCCTTCGGGCTCAGTAACCACGTTTTCTCTTAGTACTGTGCCCTGTAGAAGTATCGCACATTTATTACACCTCACCTGGCGGAGTGATTGGGCGTGCGGGAGGCTCCTTCTCCTCCGGTACTGGAGAACTGGTTGACGCCGAGCCGTGCCGAACGGCAAGCTGCTCATCCGTAGGTTCTGAAAAAAAATCATTATTAAAAAATCACTCGTTTCAATTTCTTTCCGTGATTCTTTAGTATCCCTTACAACGATTACAGATATCAATGTTTTGAATACATCTATTTGGATATTGAGTTGCTTAATGAAAACCCTTATACGTAGCTGTAGACTTTTACACAAGAGGTAATTCCGAAAATGAGATACATGTAAATCTGTCTTTCATCATATTTGCGTGTGCAACATGTTATGGACTCATGCAATATAGCTACATAAAGAATACATTCGTCACCCGTTACATATAGAAAAAATAACCTGAAATGCAACCAATTATCAGTTTGTCATCATGCACTATATTTAATGATAAAAGCGTATCTTCCACCACCTGAGAAGAAACCAACCAGAACAATCTACCGTAAACTCACATGCGAAAAACCATGCATAGACAGATATAACAGTTATAATGACAACTACCACCAAACCACACACCTCTAGTAATATCAACCTCTATTGTGTCAAGGTAACATGACTTGTTCTCATGTACCAATGCCGTCAGGTGCATTCCACGCGTGTCATCCAACGAGGAGGTATATACACTCAATATTGACTGGTTTCAGATACCTATCTCACCCCTGGTAGTTTTACCTCATAGACTTGACATTTGGGAACTCGTATCCAACGCCAATCGAGTAGTTAGAAAAAAATACCCAATGGGGGATTATGTCACAAAGGTTAGCCAATTAGTCAATGTGAAGGGTGAGATAAATTCAAAAGCTTTTGAAAGTTTAGGGTCCGAGGTCGATCCCATCTTGGTTGAATCGCTACGTAATACACATGGCTTGCCTTGTGAATTACTACGCGATTCTAACTCGATAGGATACAAGCTCTGACCCTAAAGTTTCATAGGTTTCCTCTATAAAACGCTTTTATCTAGAACCAGTCTATATTGTACTTATTATCCACCTTTTCCCGACAAGTGGCGTACCCATATTAGTCCATTTCAGGTACGCACTTCTCAGTATTCGCCGGGTATTGTTACCCGGAGCATACAACATATCCGTATGCTCCGGGTATGTAGATACACGCTGCCTCCATGTGTTTTCTTTGGACACTATGTATTAGGTGGATGATAAATCATGCACTGTCCTTGACCACCCTTTTACATTATCAATGCGTGAACATGCAATTGATACGAAACATGCTTCCATAATCCACTACCACTTGTTATTGACCTATCGCAAATACAATTTCCTCCCACCTATACTTGTATTGACAACGATTGTCATCTTCTGGGCTTTGCCCTCTCCAACGCGTTTTGGGTCTGTTAAGGGTGACAATTGGTTGGAATTGATAAATCTGTAATGCTTAGTGCTTCTTTCCGTCCACACAATACTTAGGAAATATAGCTTACATATATATTCAAATTCCACAAATAAGCAAATTGGAAGTAACAAGAAACTTATAAATGTGTCTTTCTATAGATGAGATTAAACGTAGATAATAAGGTGTAGAATAAAAGCATGAATTGCTCAAGTCGTAATCCTCCTTTCAGGGAATTATATTTATAGTTTATCCAATAAACTTCATACGTCATGCAATAGTCGTCAGAGAATTCTTTTTGTATCTTACTTGATGTCTTCGACTTTTTCACGATTTCTTGGGGCATCCTTTTCTTGAGACTTGGTTGAAAGCTGTTAAGTTCTATAGCTTGAAGGGACCATCTTCTGGTGGGATGAATTCCCGGAGACTGTACCTGTATCGGATAGCTGTGACGTCGGCCGGTGGCTGGTTTACGCAAGGAAGCGCCCGTGGAGAATTGATTCCATGTTTTTAGGGGACCTTTCATGTCTTCTTTATTCGCTGCTGAATCATCTTCTGAGATATTTGTGGACGTCTGTAATTCAGAATCTATGACCAGTTCTGAAGATCCATGTAAAGAATCCCTCCCCAGCTTTGCCAGTGGATCATTAGGGTAATTTTCGCTGAGATATCTATGTGCTAGCTTCATCCTCGTTGCAGGACTTATACCTCGTAGTATAGGGAAGTCCTCAGAAGTTTTTCTTTTCTCATTTGATAGAGTTGGGCTAGGCAACTTTCCATCGTTATTAGAGTTATTTGTGTTCACGTTTGAGGTAGTGTCTAATTCTGAGTGTGACTGATAGGTCCTCCGAATCAATCCAGTTGTGCCATCAGGCACCTGAGATATATTCATTGGTTTCAGATTCGATTTAGTTTTTGTAAATCTGTTACCCTTCATCTCTCTGCCTTTCCCTTGTTCAGCATCTCTGAATTTCTCATACCTAGTTTTTATCTTCTGTTCGGATGAGGTTGTGTTAGGAAATTTTCCACAGATAGTGTCTGAGTGAGATTTGGGGATATCATGAATTGTCCCAGGTGTACTATCCAATTCCTCATACATGGTTGGTACCTTGATTACCTGAGATACCTGCTTTGGTATCGACACTGCCGAAGTGTTTGTGTCTATGCGAATATCAATACCTCTTTTTTCAGCTTGCTCATTCTTTCGTAATTCTTTGTTCTTCCAAAGATCAGGCGATCTTTCACAGTCACGAAACTTACTTGATTCTGTATTTGAGATGGTGTCTAAATATGATTGGTTAGTCTTATCCATTATATCAATTATGGATTCTAGTCCCTCTAGTCCCTCGTAAATCTTATCTACCTGAGGAATATTTATTGGTTTCAAATTTGATTCACTTGCCGGGTCTTTATGAATATTAAGAGTCCTGCTTTTAGCTCTTTCAATGAGTTCAAACAAATTGTAATTACTATAACAAATGGACTGAGAAAGTGAATCGTCGGGCGCCTGTGATGTTTTCCTGTCTGAATATCCTCTATCATCTGACACTGGCAGACGACCGAGGAAATTCTCCAGCTTCAAAGGAATGGCATGTTGATCGAGTCTAATGGCGCCGTTGTCTTCATTATCATATATTTCAGTTTCGTCTGTGTGGCCCTGAAAAAATTCTTTGTAGCCTTGAACAATGTCAAGGGCAGTCTCAGTTAGGCAAGGTCTCTGCCTGAAGTCTGAGCATTCTCCTGAATCTTCATTTGGCAAAAAACGTTTCTCCTTGTGCCTAGTTCCGGGACGTTCAAGAATTGGCTCTTTCGTAACATGTACACTACCTTTCAACAGTTTCCAGTCAGCGTTTAGGTTCAGCTGCTTATTGTTCTGATCATAGATATTACTGTTATGGCTGGAATTCCTCAGATATCTAGAATCAGATATACTTATCTTATCAGAGCCACCTCTGGGCGTATGCTGCAGTTCATGTCTAAAAGAACCTGATTTAACGGTATCTCTGTAACTGGTATTATCAAGGAAATCCCTGAGGGTTACTACAACAGACGAGTTCTCTTGAGTCCCATTGGCCAACCTATGCTGAGATTCTTTATCATTACTGTAGTTGGAGATTTCTTTCTCCATACTTTCTCCGTTCTTAGTATCAAGTTCGGATACAGAGGGTTTCACAAAAGGGCTATGAGAATGAGTTCCTGTTTTACCGTGGCTTTCTTTAATCATATCCGAAGTAAATTTCCTTTCATCTGCCCTGACTGATGAGGGAAGACCGGATACCTTTAGGTGGGGTTGGATAGCAGTCGATGGCCTGCACAGAACAGACAATTCTGCACCTTGTGATACCTCCTTTTCCCTTCTCTCAGCGTCATTGGGAGATAAATCACCAGAGAGGTTTTCTTCGTTCACGAAAACGTCAGAATTAGCTGATGACAATCCATCAATCTTACTGTAAATTGTCGCGATCATGTTTCCCTTTCCCGTTGATCCAACAAAAGATTGACTTGATTGCATTTCTGTACTATCTACTGCATCATCAAGCAGCTTATCATCGTCCATTGGTGGTAGCAAAAATTCCTCCTGATTTCGGGGGCCATTTTCAGATGCGTGCATTTCTTTGCTTGGTAAACAAGAGCTGTCTGGTTCTCTGTGTTCATTCGACACCGCGGAGGTGAGTGAGGACTGTGACTCTTTCCTGTCTTTCTGTGATGAGCAGCTCTTGGCTGAATTTCGAGATGCTTGTCGTGCGCGTGGAATCCAGACGGACAGACGCCGGTGTGTTTCCTTCTTGGCCGTTATCACTTGTGGTAGTTTCCCTGAGTCGGGTTCACGCTGACCTGCATATTTCACATTTTAAGAGGAAAACACAGGGTAATTAGAAACTAGGAGCAAATAGTATGTTCATCCTAGATGAATGAGCGTGCTATTATAGATGAATAACAATTAGAAGGTATAAGTTAGATTTAGCCTATGGATAGTTTTCTGTAACCCAATTGCACCCAGTCAACTTGCAATTTCTGCAACTGCCTATCTAGGATCCAAACAAATCAAGCACCATTGGGTCTTGAGGTATTTTGGTATTGAGTGATTGGTCATGGTCAGCTGGGCACGCCTCTACGAGACTGTGACTCTGGCTCCCTGCTCTGTTCTCAATATCACAGTGAATAGCAAACAGATAGTGAAGGGATAATTTGTATGCAGTACCCTGAAAGTCTATATGGACCCCTCTAAACTCTAGATGATGTATTTAGCGCGTGCAAGCACGCTCTAATAAAGAGGTGAACAAAGCTTGAGTTATTTTTTTCTTTAAATAAGTACTATGATTGAATAGTTTATCCTTCTTTCGCCTATCAACAATCTCTGACCATTTTGATGGAGTGTGGTACTTCACTGTTGGCACCACGTGCCGTCATGGCTGGTGCATCATATACCCATAAAGCCATATTCCACTGGCCGACATAAACGCAACCGATTAATTGAGTTAAATCGGTTGGTGGTGGCAAATGACAGCACGTCAATATCTAAAAATTAGTGAGGGTGCTGTGTATGTCTTGTTTCTGCTGCATTTAACAAGTTCATACCGACAGAACTATCCTCCAAATACGATGTTCATCACCAATGTTTTAAACCCCTTTCATTCTGTCAGCCGTTGACCAAGTCAGTTGGTGGTGGCCTAATTGCATAATCTATATACAAATAATTGGTGAACACTTCTCTGCATGTCTGTTTCCACTCACCAATCTGCCATCAGCACTTGCCGACTGCAGATCGGAGGCCAACAGTCGGCCAGTGGAAAATGGCTTATATCTTACAGGGGACCAATTCTATTCAACTTATTATCCTACCCCTAATAAAAAAAACAATAGGCTTAACATGGGATTTGTTTATGTCACGGGTAGTGACATAAAGTGTTGTTTATGCCACTACTTTCTGATACTGAAAAAATATGGAAACGGGGTAGGATAAAATCTAGACGCCACTCGTTTGAGTTTGAGCTTATTTATGCCACGCATTTTGTTGGCTCCATAATGTCACTCGTCTTTGACTCGTGAAGTTATGGAGCCAACAAAATGCGTGGCATAAATAAACTCAGACTCAAACTCGTGACGTCTCTTGATATTACTTCATTTTCTTACATTTTCAGATGGATCTCAGTTATGAGGGTTGATTAGTTTGGATAGAGATACTTTCCATCACAAAGGAACTACTCTAGTTTCAATAAAACTCAAAACCATTTCAATACTATATAAATCTAGCAAATTGGCCAGGGGCCCGTTTAATAATCTAGAATTGTACATGAAGACCCTTTTCTGTACGTCGTACAAGGATTATTGTTTAACAGTATTTAAGTCTGTTTGCTAAGACAGCCGTGTTGAATAAAGTTAACCCACATCATCCCTGGGTCTATATGGGATCCAGAAAAGAGTCTACATGTAGGATCCTAGATTATTAAACAGGCCCCAGGTTGATAGCATAAAGACAATATTGAAGAGAGTAGAGAGCCACACTCTAAGTCATGTTTCCTATTTTACACCAACACAAAGAGAATCTGAAATTTCGCAGAGTGAAGCACCGCAAATGAAATACCTTGTACAACAACACAAGTTCTATCATGTTTAAACTGAAACCTTTTTTTCTGATGGTAATCTTTGCTCTAATCCGCCCCTTTCTTGGATTTATATCTGAAACGTGCGTACCAGCCCGTGGGCGGGAGCTGACACTGCCACTCATGGGTTCTGGGGAGCTGTCAGAGACACTCATATCTGAGCTCACAGAACCTGAATTCTCGTCAGTGAGGTCCGACATGCTCAGAGTATCTACACTGCTGTAACGCTCCTGTTCTGAAAGCACTGAAAGAGGTCAACAAGAATGACAATTTTCCAGTTCCTTCATTATTTCACGTATGTGGATCAATACACAATGTTATCATTATTTGGATCTGCGTGGTCGTATTCTCTGCGAAGTTGACGCGTAGTAATACCTCGATGGCGATGAGTATTACATAGTGTCAATATAAACGCTCACACAGATAGAATTCATGGTAATGTTGTATTTATTACTCACCTTTTGACTAATTATGAGGAAAACATTAGAAATTCGACGCAAGCGTTCCTATAATGCCCGTCAGGTGGCACGAAAAGCCGTATTCTCCGAGGAGAATACCGCTTTCCGTATTCTACTCAGTAGCGATCTGTAGGTTCCATAGGCTTAGGTATGGCGTCCACCTACTACGATAGAAATTTAGACCTACCGGTATGGCACCGATACAAAAAGCAAATATCGGAGACATATCAGGAAGGTGCAAAATTGTAGACATATATCTAGATATGCCAATCCACTACGCATCGTAGGGTTTTTTTTGTGCCTAATCACAGAAACGTGGTCAACTGCCTCGATATTAGGTGGCCATCCAACGCGATTTAGATTTGTTATCAGGAGGTGCATCATAGACCATATCAGAGCCATATCGTAGTAGGTAGACGCCGGACCTTAGTATGGAGACTCCGTATTAGGTGGGTAATAAAGAGTGACCATAGCAATGTTTCTTTCAACATGGACAACGCTTAAATCCCTTTCTATTCATCGATGTAAACAAATAGCGTAAATATCGAATAATTATCGTGTAAAATTTCCTCTTCTGAGTTGGGTTTTCTCCCGTCAACCCTCTGCGGGTCTATTGGGGAGACGTCAATTCAGTGAAAAAAAAAATTTTTAATTATCGAATAATGATTGCCATGTCTGTTGGCAATATCACACATTTTCACTTGGTGAGTATATAGACAATAGTCGATGGTTTTGTGGACATGCGGCCGTAAACCACGAGGGATTGACGCGTAGTAATACACGAGCGCTAGCGAGTGTATTACGACGTCAACCCTGAGTGGTTTACAGAGCTGCCTGTCCACAAAATCATCGTTTGTTGCATTTATTATCCATCTTTTCGAACAAATCAAATCCAAGAATTGACATATTAAAGGGTATAACAATAGGGACTATTTCTTTGCCCTATAGTAAAAGGAACTATTTTTCCCGTATACCATGGTTTTGAGCCCGTATACCACAGGTTTGAATCCGTATACCACAGTTATGGTATCTGACAGGTTTTATACGCTGGGTCGTGGTTTACTGAGTCCCCATACATTTTCAATGGGGTCTTTGTATACAATGGATAATAAATGTTAAACTACGAGTGTCAGGACTCTGTGACCGAGAAGAGAAGTCTGACAAGGTAATTCTCCAAATACTTACGATCGTCATACGTATTCTTTTACTCGGTGTAAATACCTCAGTATCATATCTTTTAAAAATAAGCCATGCCGTATATCGCAGCACTTTGATTTGAAGGCACCCTTGTTCTGTTTCAACCACCTTTCGTGCGTATTACTTTGAATATTCCATGCCTCAAGGCAGTCAATAAATGTAAATATTTTTTCCGGTTTGTTTTTCTCACATCTTATAAACAATAGGTGTACGCATGAGCACTTGCTTAAAGCAAAATGATACATATTACAATTACACTTTATTTTAGTTCTCGTTAGTTGGGACATAATTCATGGAATGGGGCCATCCATAAAGTACGTACGCAGAATTTCTGAAATTTTTGACCCCCCACCCCCCACCCCCCTCCCAATCTTTTATCCTACCCCTAATAAAAAAACGCCATAGACTTAACATAGGGAAATTTTTTGTGGCAGGCCGTGACATAAAGTGTTTTTTATGCCACTAGAGTAATAAAAATATTGACCAATCAGAGAGCAGGATGTCAGCTACTATGAAAAAAGTTCTGTTGGTCATTGACTCAATATTTATCTTTTAGTAATACAAAAGCATAGCCGAGGTAGGATAAATACGAAACCGAACGAGAGTCAGGTCTACTCTGGTCAGGTCTACTCCTCACTACACTCGGCTACGCCTCGTGTAGTAATACGCGACCTTCCCGTCGTGGCATAAACATTGTCAAGTCTAACTCTCGTTCGGTTTCTACTAAGTACGCAATAGAATAAAGAGGGAGCATACGCAAAATTTCCAAAATTTTTTACCCCCACCCCCCTCACCACCACTGCGTACGTACTTTATGGATGGCCCCAATGGACCCCTATAGAGCTAAGAGGGAAAATAAATGAATTATATTTATTGATTACTGCTCAATCATAAACCTTAGCTGGACTATCACATGATCTACCCTTTGGCATTAACATCTGTATGTTTGCTCATTTTATATCAGGAATGCTACTCTTGAGAATATGTGTTGCTCCGTGCCGAAATCAGACACTCGAATTAAGAACTGAAGTGCATTGGACATACCTGATTCCCTTGGAACTCGGACTTTGGTCTTCGTAGCATTGCTGAAAAAGAACCAGGTAAATATTTAAAGACAGCCTAGTCTTTATATATATATAGGTGTGTCGTATAAGTGTATCCGTAATGATCGACAGATTTTGAAATTCAAACAATCTAATACAATCTGGCCTGGATTGAAAACCAAATACAATGTTTGAATCTACGACTAATCAAAAAACCAGCTGAGATAATACTATTTAGAAAATATTGTATCCATATATTTATGTTTAGGTGATATACATAATAGAATTAAGTAATTAGGCGCGGTTTACTAACCTTTTTCGTCTGCTTCCTTTAGGCTGATTATGAAAAGAATAAACAATAATACAATGATTAAAGATTACCATTTTCATGTTTTGTATTTTTAGTATGTCAGATAGTTTCATGGTAGGGTCAGTGTCTAGCCACTACAGCTATATAACTATTTCTGGGTTTGGACTAGAAGCAGTTATTTCTAACTGTATATAACATTTATATTGAATCATGCATTTGAAACATAGAATCTACTGATTAACTACATCGGATGAATAGAGGGTTGTGTAAGGAAATCTACTATTGATTTAATTAACATACCATGCCTAATCTGCCATATAAAGCTTACGGAGCTTCCTTATTCATACGTATTGGTCCTTGAGTATAGGGTGCTTTTTATGTGTACATTGGGATGCGAAAGGATCTGTGGCTTCCCAGATGTCCAAAAGGTAATAAGCGAGGGTCTACATCAGCGATGTTTTGAGGGAAAATGGTGTACTGTGGTATAAACGTCGGAAATGCCTCAGATAACAAACAGGATGGCCTTATTTACAAGGAATGCACTTGTTTTCTAAAGAAATAAAGTAAGGTAGGGAAATATGGTGTTTCCACTTGCCGATTATGACTACCGATTATGGCATTTCGTAACGCCGACCGATTATGTGACACATTTAGTGCAATAGTCATCTGGTGGACCAATTTTCTCTCTCACCTTATGCACCAACCAACTCCTCTACCCACCAACGAATTTATTGTGGCAGTCTGCATTTCACAATGAAAAGTTGGTCAGCATTTACCGCATTTTTTCCATGCAGGTCACTGATTATGCACCACTGAACTTTCACAAGGAGAACCACTGACCATTTTGTACAGCGTGATAATTATCGGTAGAGTTTTAGTAGGCAGGTGGAAACACCACATAAGATGTACATATTGGCACAGGTAAAATAAGGAACAACAAACCAATGTTGGGAGGTACAAGTTAGTATAAAAGCTGATAATAGCTGATAATAGTTAAATGGCCTTGTTCCATACACCTAAGAGGTTGGGGAAATAATTAAGGAGGGTTTTGAAGGCAGCAGAGAAAATAAATCAGCAGAATTGATGGCACTGGTAACACTGGCATTGTCTCAACGTTCGAGTTATGGAGCATCATAGAACTTGATATTATGATAAATATCTTCCTCAGGATCACTATTGCCATCAGAGCTGGAAGTAAAGTGCAATCCATATCTTTGTCCTTGTGATCTAATGTTTCACTTCTTATTAAAGCGTGAATTAATAGCGAGACGACACACAAAGCACACCATAAATCAAATCACACAAAAAGTAACAGGTAAGGAAAGGCAGTGAATTATGGGGCGCCGTTTGTAACATTCCTATTTGGTGCATATTTCGTCCATTTCGTTCATAGAAAAAGACTTAATCCTAGTCCATACTTGATTGTGTCTACCAAATGGTTTTTAATTCTGTGAAATATTCTATTCCATATACGGAATAGACTTTCTAATGGTCCTTTGTTGTATTTTGTATACGAAATAGTTTTTCACTAAATCATAATTTCCATTCTGAACACAAAATGAGATCCAAGGTCCCAGGTTCCATTTTGTGTACAAAATGAAATTATCTTTCCTCGTTTTACCATTCTGTACTCTAAATGAAATCTCTCCACATTTACATAAAGAAATGAACTAACCCCTATCCCCAAACCTATTTAGTAATCTAAATAAATATTGACCACACTCTGAAACCCATTCTGTACACAGAATGGACTATTACTAAGTTTATTTATTGAATGGACGAAATATGTACCACATAGGAAACTTTCAAACGAACGGCGCCCCATAGTGAAGTGATCTGAGGGATGAAAACAAGATGGTGAAGAGATCTAAGCACAGAATATCAGGTATGCCTAGGTTCACCTCTCGGGGCACGGGATCCCTTGGTTTCCCACCACCACTAGGTGATGGTGTGGCGGTCGGGGCTGCCCGGAACGGTGGTTTATCAGCCTCAGCTGACCCGAACGTGACCTTTTGTTTTGGTGGCTCCGATTTGAGACTCTTTTCTGATTTGACAGGAGACGGTGCTGGAGAAGGCTCCTCCTGTGGTACATCGGGGCACAACCATTAACCACATGTCAATTATCCAATGTAGGAACCGGGAGAGGAATGAGATTCAGAAAAAAAAACTGATGAATGTTTGGTCTGTGTCCCCATTGGCCATCAAGTTCGGAGCATGAAGTAATATTAGGAAATGTCCTTACTGTGGACGAAACGATTCCTGTTTGAGGTCAGTCATCAATTTCATACTGTTTGATGCCATAGGCGGAAGGCAGTATGAAATCAATGACTGACTGAGAACGAGGACCGTTTCGTCCACAGTAGGGTCGTTTGCTTAATATTATATAAGTCAAATCGATGAAAAGTCGTCATTTTAATGAATCATTAAGTCACAGTCACAGTGGGCAAGAATATATTATTACTACACCCCTAGCAGCGTGCAGTATTCGATAAACATTCGCAAACAGGTATATAATGATATGAACAAGGTGATAGCCGAGTGAATCTTCTGAAACGCTCCAAACGTGATGGGGAACAGGGACTCAGACCAAGCACAAATATGTTTCTGATTTCATCTTAGCCTTGGATTATTCATCTGTTTATCACCAATTGAGTATGACATGCCGTACTCGCAAGCCTGTTGAGTACGAGTTCCTAATGTTAAGCCTATAAACGTTTTAACTAGGCTAAGATAAGGTTTGGTTCTGTAGCCTAGTTACCAGAGTTTGCTTAAAATCTATACCATTATCATAGGGGTTTCCATGATAGTGAATGAATTTTAATTGAATGAATTTTAAGGTCATTTTTTCTCCTAACTTGTCAGCTACAATGATCATGATGTTATCACCTGACATGAGACAGTGGGTAATTCCTGTTATGTTTGTAAAGTTCTACTTATAGCGATATTATGCATTAACCATTAAACGGTGAGATGTTTATTATCCTACTGTTTAGTAGTTTATCATTAAAATGTTGTGATTTCTATTATATCCAGAAAAAGCCTGTGGTTTCGAGGTAATGTAACTTATAATTATCATTAAAACACACATTTCGACTGCATTGATGTTTTTGTCTCAAAAGATTTCAATTACCTGGTGTTATCAATATTATCTTTTTTCGAACAAATCTGATGAACAGTCATTTGAAACACTAAAGATATCAATAAAGAAGCTAAGAGATAAACCTCAGGTATGGACATGTACAAAGGCGGTCATATACCTTGAATAACACACTTGTAAACAAGTTCGTCCATAAATATACCACGTAGTAAGCTACTCTGTAAGAGAAATAATTGACATAGAACATGTATCGTGCTTGGACTCTCCTACATTTCCACATACCATCATCAATATCTCTACACTCTCTTCTATCTCGAAGTACTTTTTTTTAATTTGTTTTTTATCAGTATTATCATTACTATTATTTTTACTAAGTCCTAAATTGTCTGTATTAGATAAACTTACCTTCGGAGCATCCTCGGGTCTATCAAAGTCCACAAACTTTGTCAGCTCTTTGCTGCTTGGTCGGATGTCCAGACCGTTCCCATTTGGTATGTTGTAATCACGTGACCCGGTGAACGGCAGCGCCCCCTCGGTGGCATCTTTGTCACTACGTTTGACGACGAACGCCTTGGGAGCTAATTTTAAAAAGCGAGGTGGCATTAGGTTTCTAACTAGAAAATGAATACCAGCTTTGAGGGATTAGACCTTCGCTCCTCATTCCGCGAGGGATGTTGTTTCTAAAGAGATGAAAGATTGATGTGTTAATATTCTTGAGCTAGTTGTGTGCTGCTGGACAATATATTATTCTAATGCATCTGTAAATATGATCGTGGTGGATTCATATATGTAGGAATTGATGACCATTTATTTCCTTTTCGTCAGAGGCTGGGTAACATAACTGTGGAAGCTAAATTCATCCTGTTTGGGGAGAAATAAGAATTAATTTCCCTTGTTATTACCGTTAAATTCCCTGCATCATCATTACCGCCACCTCGTGCTGAAAAACAATATGAACCGCTAGCGATCATATTCAAGTCAACATTGCATTACCAGATGGAATAGCTTATTACCATGAACAACGGGTATACATTGAACCATACAGAAGTACATCTTGCACATATTGCATACAAATAACCAATACGAAATGATGACATTGAGGAATGTGGAAATAAATCAACGATCTCGATATCTAGCACCCCTGTCATGAAATCTCGTGGATTATCGTGCCCTCTCACGTACTCTCGTTCCTGGGAAAGTCGCCCTCCTCCTGCTCAGTGCTGCCCTCTGTCGGATGACTCCCGGCGTCCGACGCTGCCGTGTGGATTCTGGGAAAGCGGACATCCTTTGTCTCCGGCTCGGAGTGGACAGACGACCTTGTTCTTGTTCCACTGCTGGCATTGTCCGTGGCGTTGGAGCAGAGTTCTAGGGGCAGGGACGTGCCGGTGGAGAGGGGGTCGAGTCGGAAGGGTCCCTGTTTGGGTTCGGGTGCCGATGGACGTCCGTCGTACAACACACGCACCGTAGACCAGCCAGCGTCGCTTGTGTCTGCATCGATGAAGCCCGAGTCGACGTCGGAGACGATCCCGCCAGCAGCCCTGCTCCCACTTGGCGTGGAGTAGACTAGGCAGGTACACGTATAGAGTGGATGTCAGATTCAAAATCAGCCACTTTCTTAGAAGGAAACTCACGAGATGAAGATAAGTTGGTCTGCACTCCACTTGGTTTGACTGCGGAGTTAAGTGCCAGATCCACTAAGGCGATTTTACATGCGAATTTGGGTTCGCAGACGTTCGCAGACGTTCGCATGGACATGCGAATGCCTTGCGACAATATCTAATCACTAAGTTAAAACACCTGGTGAAAAGTTATGCAAATGAATGAAGGAGAGTCTGGCTTGGGAAAAATAAAATTTGTTTATCAAAATAGATTTTATATACGTTGTGTATGATATTTAATATTTTGTAAGATATGAATATTAAATATGTATTATTATATGATAATATATGAATATTATCGCATGGGATTCGCACAGTCGCACGGATCGCAGACGCATTCGCTTGGTCGCCTTAGTGGATCTGGCGCTTCATTCACGAGGCGAAGCTGAGTGAATTACGTAGCGGTCAAACGAGGTGGAGTGCAGACCAAGTTATTTTTATTGAGTGGGTTTCTGATTTTATCTCACCCCGTATATGATTTATAAATTGATGAAATAAATCATCCAATTAGCCATTGAGTATTGGTTACACTACCTTCACAGCCCTGGAGTATGAGTGTCTAACATTAAGTCTTAGAAGAAAAATAGCGCGGTGAGATAAACTTTAATCAACATTCCCTTCTAAGGCGGATGGGCTGATATTGCATGCTTATAGTATCGGAACATATTTCATATTGAGCTGGTTGTTACAACCGCACTTAATTGTTGTTTTATATCTATTGATAGATGAGAAATAAGTTTGACATTGTAAATTACAAATGAAGCTTTGCGGTATTTCATAATCGAATAGACAAAGAATAAGGAGACTTTTCGATAGATACCATCGTCAATATTCGAATATAGTCACATATAGATTACAATATTTACTGTGACTACAGCGCAAACTAACGTTTCATTACTATAGGCCTATAAATGTGAAAGATAACATTTGACTGCACCACAAAAACAAATATAAAAATCCCACTCTAGAATTCTACAACCAATATAATGATTAGAGTACCCGAGGTGACATGAAGATATATGGCATCATTCGTCCAGAGAAAGTATTTTTCCCTTGTCAGTGTCATAATTGTGTCCATATTATGGTGTTATTAATTACTATAGCCTCTGTAGTTATTCCAATGGGAGACAATCACCATAAATTAAGGCCCGGTGGTAGATCAGATTATTTTATAATATTGGTGGAACATGACAGAAATTGGCAGGCTTCTCAGTCAGGTCTCATATCTTATCCTACCCCTAATATAAAATCCCATAGGCTTAACATTGAGTTTCCATATGTCACGCTGACTGACATACAGAGTTTTATATGCCACTAGTGGCATACAGAGTTATTATTATGTAATATTCCAAAATCGAGGAGACAGGGTAGGATAAATTCAAAACCTGATTCGTTTTAATCTTGGCCACCGCATTCCACTCCTGGAGTTATGGCTCCGGACTTCACTCGGCTTCGCCTCGTGAAATTACTATGCCAAACCCCAGTCGTGGCATACGGTGGCCAAGATTAAAACTCATCCAGTTTTACCATAATATGTATATGACATATGAATTGCCTCGGCTACCAAGAGAAAGAGCATAGGCTGTCCCCCCCCCCCCCCCCCTTATTTTAGAATTCACTTACATTTCATTAAAAGAATCTTGGGTTGATTAGTGAGAGAATGATGCCATATATGATATGAGTTACATACATGTAGCCATCCAGTTATTGGAAATACGTAAATCATTTCAGTCAAACACTCAGTGACAGCTCACCTCTTGAAGATCACAATTTGCCAGTCCCTTGATAGTTACAGCCAGAGTTGAAAACCAGATTCCTGTAGTCACACATTGCAATCATAACTCAATCCAAGGTGCTGCAAATGATTCTAGAGAGCTCCCACAGAAATTAGTGTACTATCGACTCACAATCTCACATCGAGAGAATTATCGAATGAACCACATTAAATGGGTATTGGGGTTGGGAGGTGCTAAGACTAAAGAAGAAACCAACACGTTCTGGTCAAAGTCGTCGTTCTCCACAAGTTTGATGTGAAGTGATATGAATGAGGCAAAGCATTCAAATGAGTTGGAGAATGCTGACTTTGACCAAAACAAGTTGCTTTCTGTATTTATCTCACCCCTGCACACACTAGAAAATGCACAACACACATGATATGGAACTTGGAGAACAGACTGCAACACTTGTAGTGGCATGGAGAACAAGTTCCCAATGTTAGTCTATGGCACAAAAATATCATGGGTGAGATAAAGGCTCCATGGTAGTAGACACGCAAAAATATCACACAAATTATGATATTAAAGAACACAGACAAATTCTTGTTGGCAGACCACGACAGTAAATACGCATTTTGTTATGAAACACATCGTATCACAGCAGCAGACACAGTCCTGCCCCCAGGCTAACCAAACTTCAATTTGATCACGTCTATGCACTTAGTCAGAGGATTTTTCTCATTGCAGAGATTTGTTACCCATTTCTGACGACTCCGATCCTGACCTAAGCTGGTTCAGACGAGATTTGGATCTGATCATTCCGCTTCTTGCCTCTGGATAGGAATTCAGGTATTATCTTTTTAATTTTATTTAAAATGATACATGATATGTCAAATTTAGCATCATATACTTTGTATACACCAGTTTATAGTGTCTGACAAAGCACTGTATTATGTCGAGCTAGGGCAATTTCTCATAGTTACCTCAACATGGTCCCCTAATCCTTTGTACATATTTCATCAGGATTGAAATAAAAGTGAAAACCAAAGTTGGATGGTAATAATTTCCTGACATGAAGTAAGTAGTTTTTCTATAAATAAAGAGAATCAGAGTTGTTTCTTACCAATGTTTGTTCTTACATAATGATTTCATATTATATCTTATTTTAAATAAACCCCTACTTTCTTTTCACAATTTGTTCAGCACTATATCTATCAATTGTATATTCTGACAGATTAAGAAGGTGAGGAAATCCCGTCGGTCTTTCGCAAAAAAACCTGAATACATTTCCAATGATTTTGACCACCAAATGAGAAAGTAAAACGTAGAATGTGGCAATGAAAAGATTTATATATAATACACATTCTTTAGCTCCACGGTAAATGGGTTTGAGGTTAGCAATTGGCTAGGAGTGAGACAAACAATTTTCCGTGTAGACAACGCATTCACAAGAACAGAAATACAAACAGTCGCGCTTTACACTAACGGACTACACAGAGAACTTTCACCTTTCATTTTAGTTGGTTTGATTGCAAGAGTTTCAATTCGTGAGTTTCTTCAGCACATTAACGAACGCATTAACAAAATAAACCACCTTAGATCTGCTTAATGTTGTGAATATCAAGAATTGTGAATTTCAAATAGAGCAAGCGTGGTACACAGTTTGAGTATAGTGAATAAAGCCAAAGCTGTACGACTAAAGAGAGCAACTACCTTGAACTACAGGAGGCAGTCTGAACTGCGGAGAGGCGGGGCGGGGCGGTGGGGAATCCGGTCCTACAGAGCGAAAGTCCTCACAAGGTCATTGCAAACAACAGAGACAGAGGACCGTTGCTCCACGTTTAAGCCGGATGCCCATCTACCGATTTAGGGTTGAACGATTAGTTCCCAAATCGTATAGAAGTCGGTCACTTTGTCGCGTAACCCCTCGCTCGACCCACTTACTGATAAAATCGGTGTATGGTCCACTAATCACTGGGGGAGAGCAAAAACCAAAGAAACCGAGTGTTCACTAATCGCTGGGTAGCCTTGTCTAGCTGTCCTACATCTACCGACTCCATTAGAATGGCTTGGCTGGGACAAATAACCCTCCGTTTGTCGCTGACAAACGTACATAAATGTTCCGAAATCGGTAGATGGGCTTTGGGCTATATAATACCTTTGCGGATCACGGAATAGCGACCCGAGGCCCTAAACGTTGCTCCCGAAATAAAGCGGATCGTATCTAAATCGCATAGCTGCATCGTTGCATAGATTACTGCTTTTACTTTTTAAGTTGACCTTCACAGCATGGCGGATCGCCCACGGATCTAATTGCTTCGGGCTACTTAGTTGAATTAACCTGGTCTGATATTATCAATAATAATGTGTGGTGGCACTATGAACTCCCGCCCCTTGTTCTGATACCTTCAGCCAATAGCGATGCACACCACAAGATGTTGGGCCAGTTTTAACTTTGGTGCCATCTGTATTTAATCAAAAAACTAATGAATGTTTCCCTGTTTCATTCAATTTATACCCCTGAATGTATTGTATCGCTATCGCATCGTACATATTAGCGATGCTGTGTGAATATACAGATACGATCCAATATTACGGGAGCAACACTTTTCCAGTCGCATCGTTAATGTAATCGTAAAAATAAATTTGCGATCCGATTATAGCTAACGATACCACAAAAACATGAGCAACGGCCCCACCTTAACCTAAAATGTAATTAATCATGAGCCAAACGTTTAATTCTAACAGCTCCATATGTCTTATCTTCATGATCAGAAAAGGTAATAGATAATTTAGATAAGTGAAGTGTTTGCAGTCATTTCCATGTTGATACTGATTTTTTTATACTGATTTGAAACTTTCTTAACGGATTAACGACAGGTTCATGCTCAATGTCATTATCATGTGGTGTTCAATGAAAGACACTCGTTACATGGATCTACGATTGACACATCCACGATAACATTCAAAGTCAAATGTATTCCCTCAAGGTTATTGGGTCAATACATGACCTAAAATAAAATCTTGCAATAATCTCTAGATGAAATAGAATATTCCATTTCTGTTTCCAGCTGACGATTATTGCATTAAATGTGTCGCATAATCGGTCGGCAGTGCGAAATACCATAATCGGTGGTCATAATCTGCAGGTGGAAGTTGAAACTATAACCAATTTTCATACGCTCGTGATCTCCTTCTTTAGCAGTTACTCTCTATAAAATCCTAAAACTATTTCACTTGACGCCAAAAAGAATTCCTGCAACCCGGATAAAAACAGTTGCTTCACCCATTTCTTCATTATTGCAAGATTTTAAGAAAACGTGTAAATACATGAGCTTCTACATTGAGGGGTATCGAGCTTTGCTCTGGAATGCCCCACCTTGAGCTTGCCTTCTCCTGTTTAGCAGTGGGAGATGGGAGCCGAGGTCCGAGCTCTGTAAGGAGTTGCTCGGTGGAGCCGGTGAGTCGTTGGGCTCTGAGCAGTCTATATGAGGTGAGCTGCTCGTGGCCATCCCAGCTACATGATGAGCGTTAGCACAAGGATGTTAAAGCATGTTCAAATACGCATAAAGGCCCGTTTCCATTGGCTGATAAAAAAGGTGTAGATTTTTTGTGTTCTCCTAATAGCTTATTTACATTGTCCATAACCAATATACAGTCAGGAACCACCTACGGACCTTTAGCATTGCTGAGGCAAAATGTAAATAGACTGTTAGGAGAACACAAAAAATCTACACCGTTTTTGTCGGCCAATGGAAAGGGGCCTTATGAAAGTTGTTATCTCACCCCTGGTATTTTTTCCCTATAGACTGAACATTGTCAACTCTTATCCAACGCCCATTGAGTATTTAGGAATAATACTCCATGAAGGATTATGTCACAAATGTTAGCCCATTGGTCAGTGTTAAGGGTGAGATAAATTCAGAAACCTATTCAAGTTTAGGGTTAGAGCTCGATCCCATCTCGTTTGAATCGCTACGTAATTCATGTAGCTTCGCCTTGTGAATTACTACACCATTCAAACTTGATGCGATACAAGCTCAGACCCTAAACCTTCATAGGTTTCCTCTTTATTATCGACTCTATATTATTACTCGATACTCAGTTGTTATGTTTTAGGACAAATAAGTATAATATTAATAGAAAGGGATACTTATGATAATTCTATGCAAGGTGATAATCCACTAAAATCAGCAGAGGGTTTATACAGTGGTCACGTGTGACGTTAAAGTATTAGGTTGAGATATTCGATTATATCATTCAATATACAGTTATTCATTAATGCAGGGGTATGTATACAACAGTTATTTGTGAAAATTAAACAGTATAGATGTATGTACAATGGCAAGAAGTGGACAAAATGGTTCAAAGGTTGGCGTTACCTGGCATTTACACTAGACGACTAAAACGTGACGACCCTATAATGTCTGGCCTATAGTCGTCAGGGGGTTCTTAATTACGCAATATCGGTCATTATAATCATCAACCCAAGAATTTCCTCAAGCATTTACACTTGTTATATGTACTGATATCTAACCATTGACAGCTGAACGTCGTCAGATGGTGAAAAATTCAAAAATCGTCGTCTATAATCGTTTAGCGTATATGCCGGGATAGATCAACCCTTAAATCGGCTAGATAGCTCTGAGGTCCGCCAGCCTTCAACCTCGTCCACTACGAAGGCAGGGAATACCTTTGTAATTGTGTTAGTATGGGGTGTTCTTGCAACTAGATGATTGTCAAAGTTTCACACACTGTAACAGGGGTTTGATCAGCATTAGATATCACAATCGATGGCAAATGGATTAAGCGAAGACATTCGTCATATAGCTTAACGTATATTACTGAAACATGTCAAGCATATGATGTTAAGAATTTCACACAAGAAACAAAATACGGAGCGTGACGATGGTATTCCTGTCAACATCAGAACACAAAAACATTACATAAATGCAATGCTGTGAGCTTTGTAAGATAATGAGGTATCTCTAAATCAGAATAATCTTTGATGGACATTCTACAAGATTGGCACCATGTCAATATTTTGTATCATGACCCATCAGGCTTAATATTGTTGCCAGGGTTAGGCTGTTTGTATAAAACAGGGATGCCAGTTTTCAATGTTTCCATTGATATTCATGTTTTCATTTTCAGAATAAAAATGGTAATTCCATGTGTAATATAGATATACCAACTGCTAAAGTACCCAATTTAACCACAGCCCATGAACCCCACTGAACCTCCCTACTGACCTATGTAAAAGCTTGGGCTTTCCCTTGATTCCCCTGTAATGTGTATGTAATGTATAAACCCTGTATTGCAATAAGAAATATTTCAATGGTTTTTTCTGACCCCAACTGGCAACCCTGAATTTAAAAAGCGATTACATCAGATATTGGAGATACCTCATTCCCATTGTTTTTAAACAAACAGCTTCAGGTGGTTTCGTCTTCCTTAGAAATAAACTTTAAAGGATAATTCATTTTTAAAGTCAATTTGCGGTACACAATAAGTAAAAACATACAAACGACATGACATATACAAATATATACAGGAAATGATCATGCTTAATAGAAAAAACTTAAGGTTCGCCTAGTCAATATGATTTTCTCTAATGAATACGTATTGGCTCTAACCGCATCATACATCATACGTTCAAAATTGAGAATGCAATTCTTTTTACAGTTGATGTGATACACGTAAACTTTCAATCGTTAATGGCATGAGATTATTACAACGACCTTTCCTTAGTTAACTTCAAATCGCATATTTCAGAATGTCAGACCAAGTTAAAGGTAGTAATTATACAGTGATACTGACCTTTATACAGCTTGCCTCTGGGCCTTCCAGGGAGAAGGGTCGTTCCAGCTCCAGTGGATTTCTTGTCCTCATCTGGAGGAAGAAGGACAAAATTCTTTGAGTCTTTGAATACTTTGTATATAATGGTTGATAATTGCATACATATCGAAATAATGTTGACTATGAAGTGGCCTTCACTTGTCTAGTTTACTTTTCTAGTTACATATGGGGATCAATTGTTCACTTCATCAAATCAAATAATTTTCATTGTATAACTCTGAACGTATACAGCTCCTTGCAGATGTGTTTAGGAAATAGGTACCCCCACAACCGCCCCCACGATCACTCACAATCACCCCACAATCACCCCCACAATTACCTCACAACCGCCCCCACAACCACCCCACAATCACCCCCACAATCACTCCACAATCACTCACAATCACCCCACAATCACCCCCACAATCACCCCACAACCACCCCCACAACCACCCCACAACCATCCCCACAATCACCCCCATAATCACCCCCACAATCACCCCACAATCACCCCCACAATTACCCCACAATCACCCCCACAATCACCCCCACAACCACCCCACAACCACCCCCACAACCACCCCACAACCATCCCCACAATCACCCCCATAATCACCCCCACAATCACCCCACAATCACCCCCACAATTACCCCCACAATCACCCCCACAATCACCCCCACAATCGAAAAAAATTAAAGAATGTACGAGCTCTCTTTCACAAAAACATAGTTCGAAAAGTTTCAAGATGTCTGCAAAATGTGTCATGTTATATTTTTTCCTACGTTGAAATAAAGACGCATGTAATAGGAACTTCCGACTCGCTTCATCCTCCTTTTATCTTGAGACAGACCAGTTGGTGTTACAAGTTATTTTTAAAATGTCAGTTTTAAACAGAAAGTTATCCTGTGGGATATCATTAAGTCGTACTGGTGTTTACGCAAAAGGGCAACAATACTAGAAGCTGAAAGATGCTTTCAGATTTATGGAACAAGATTAGGAGATGGACAATTTAATGAAGCAGAAAATAAGGAGAGGGGAAAGAAGAGCATATGAAGCAGAACGGATTGAAGCGAATAAAATGGATTTGCTTTGGGGTTGTGTGCATTGTGTGTATATACAAAAGTGACGTTTAATTAATCTGACATTACCACCGCGACACATACCAGCAACCATTACCACCATGGCGTATTTACAATATAGACTTGACCTGTGACATTGGTATTTCACTATCTTTAACAGCGATGGTGCATTCATATACATGTTGCATATTATATACAGCCTTGTATCATCTATATACAGTTGCAAAAAGGGGAGTGTTGCATTTATCATCATACGACTAAAACCTCGTTTCCATTGGCCTACGAAAACGGCGGAGACTTTTAGAGTTACCCGAAATGTCTGTCGGGGGTGGCACTGACAGTATATTGGCATCAATGAATCGGTGAGGGCGTAATGTATGCACAGTTTCTACTGTATTTTCAAGGTACACACAATTTTTCTGCGATAAACTAAGTCAGTGGTGGCCTTGTTACATAATCTATACCAAATTAATCGGTGAGCATTCTCTGCAGGTCTCATTTCCATTCACCGATCTGGCGTCAGTTTCCCCAAAACATCTGTCGGTGGTTCCCGACTGCAGATCGGTGTGAAAAAATCGGCCAATGGAAACGGGCTTTAAATTAACTTTATGCGTTTGTAGGAGGTATACCTTGAGAAAATATTAGCAGACACATGAAGTATACGTAATATGTATTTGTAATAATATTGATTAATCGTATGATAAATACAGCACTGAAGTCATCCACCAATAGTAGCAGGAGCTGTCTAGCTTACAGTAGAATACCTATTCTACCTTTATGGTCGTCAGGATGTTCATCCTCATCTACAGTTGGTTCATCAACTGTTACAAGATCTTGCCCTGCAGGGGGCACAACCACTACATCTACTTCTGAAAAGGAAATCACCACAACTCTCGTAGCACAATTATCACATGCCATATAAAACCATTTACGATTTGTTTTAAAGGTATCATGATGTCTACATATGGAGAATAATCAATGTTCATAGAAGATTCTAAACAATCAGTACTAAAATACTCATTGAATCAGAGAGTATACTTGTGTATGAGAGCTAGCTCTTGTTGAAGCAGTTTCTTTTATACATAAAACAGCTATAAGGATCCCAAGTGATTGCACAAAAACGTTACAACATACGAAGAACAGGTGCGTGAGAAATGTATGAATATAGTAAATCAGACATATATGCAGATAATAAACGAATAAAGACTTCTAATTGATATTGAATAGATGGCATATTCTCAGAATGACTTCTGTCTACCAATACAAATATATCAAGCACCAGTAGGTCAATGAGATATTCTCTAGCAATTGGTCATGGTCAGCTGGGCATACCTCTAAGACCCTGAGACACTGACCCTCAGCTCCTTTCACAATATCACAGTTAATCTATCATATAGCTGAAAACAAATGCTGACACCGTTATCCTACACTTAATCTTCATAAATTGTCAAATATATTATCATAAGACCTTCTTGGACTCATGGTGCCCCAGTTTTTTGTTTTTCCATTTCTTTTTCTTTCAAATTGTTACCCTGTTTGTTATGTGTTATTCTACTGCTACAAAATGATCTCAGACTGAAATTGATTGAATTAATGTACCGCTGTCTTTGTATTGAAACCAGCATTATAAAAAGATGAACATCGACAGGGTAAATAAACTTAGAAAAAAGTTTAATGACTCTTTACTCAATATCAGTATAAGAAAATTTATCCTACCCCTAATAAAAAACGCCATAGGTTTAACATTGACCCAATGTATTTGACATAGCGTTGGATAAAGTGTTATTTATGCACCGAGGTGAATAAAAAAAACGGACCAATCAGGGACGAGATAACGAAAGTAGATCCGGCAGCATTGATAACTTCTAACGTGGATAATTACAAATATTCTCTGTATATCGGTGAGATGGGGTAGGATAACTAAGTATCTAGAACTTTAAGTCATGGAAATGTATGTTAATTTGGATTTTGTAATAAACGCTTCTCGATAAAAAATTAAAAAAGCACACTCTAAAGGCCTACCTTCTGACTGGTGCTCCTCCTGCTCCCCCTCCTCCTGCCCCAGGTCGTTGTGCTCAGAGGTAGGCTCGCAGGTCGCCGGTCTACTGGGCAGTTTTTCAGTCAAGAAGAAAACTGCATGTTGGCCATCTTTGTCGCCCTGTGACGTCATACGTACGGACACGTCATACTTGTCCAGATCCGGAATTGGCTCTGCACCTACTCAGAAACAATCACGAAAAGCGAGTTCTCGATTCAGCAACATTTACTGATGGCATCATTATATATACATATCATCTATTGGAAACACCTATTGACCTTTGTGGGAATGTCTTCGTTCATCTAGACTCTTAATCCGTTAGGATTGTTTCGTCGCGTGTTGGAAAAAATTGTTGTCGCGTAATAGATCAGCCGCGTTGAACCTTAGCTATTAGATAACACTTATTGACTTCATCATAGAATTGTTGTTGGGACTCTCGCAAAGAGAACTATCTTTTCTCGTGCCTCGGGTTAATTGGGAGCACCTTATGGTACACCATGGGCACTGTACTGTTCATGGTTAAACAAATGTATGTATATATATTCCTTGTGCAAAGGCTATATATACCTTAGTGGATAATCTATTTTGGGTGCCATCTGAAAGGGGACAGGGCAGGGCGAGCTTCGTATGGTTTGGTGTGACCTAATCATCTCCAAAAGAATGTCAATTGGTCCCTAAAAAGATATGACGAAATCAGTTTAGAATTTCTTGTCCAAGTAATTCTAGGTTTGTTATGATATAGGGCACATAGCCATTGTTTTATGGAGGCGACCATCTTGCCCCCATCACCAAACAAAACACCAGGTGACAGGTCAAGTTATCAATGGATTTTATTCAAAATATTCTTTTGGCTTGTCACAGGGATTTTTAGCCTTGCCTCACGATTAGCTATAGATAATAACAGTAGATGAAAATGGTAGTGCTTTTATCTTACAACGTCCCTGCGATAGTGGAAGAACTAGCAATCACTCTGTACCCTACATGTAGTGCTGATCTGCCAAATGGAGAAGATGCCGCATCTTATAAAGGTAGCGTGCCCGAGCTTAAAAGCACGACTGTTACGTTTACCAGCTGGTAGATCCAGCCAACATATTGACTACGGCTAAATCATATTTCTTCGGGATGCAGCCCATGATCTTCATAGCAAACATCAAGTATGTCTTTTGACCATTAAGCAACATTTCTTCGTTGACAGTCGCGAATGGGGAGTCAGACCGAACACAAATATGTTTCTGATTTTATCTTAGCCTGGGAATATGTATCTCTTTATAGTCCATTGAGTATGAGTTACCGTACTCGTAAGCCTGTTGAGTACGGGCTCCTGATGTTAAGCCTATGGACATTTATACCAGGCTTAAGAATGTTACGCTAGGTACTGAATGAGAAACTCTGAGGAATTCGCGGGTGGTAGACTGTACCTTCGTGGAAGGCGTATTTGAGCGGCTTGCCGCGGATGGTGACCTTCCAGTTCGCCGGGTTCTTCTTGGGTCGTTCAGCTCGGGGACGATCTCGGCGGTAGTACGTAAAACCCCCGCCAGTCCGCATCGTCTTGTCCTTATGAATGCTACAAACCAACGAAAACTGATATAGTATCCAAATAGTAACTGCTGTTCAATAGGCTGTCTCTCACATCTTTTATATTTCTTTTTTAATGTTTTTAGGCTGCAACATGGATGATATGTAAATGTAGTATGCGGCACATAGCTATTGTGATATCGAGGCAGCCATCTTGCTCCCCGACGCCAAATAAAACACCGGGTGGCGGGACCAATTATCAATAGATTGTTTTTGGGGCCTTGCCATGGAGGAATCTTAGCCTTGTCTCAATATCATCTGTAGATTATAACAACTGATAATAGTGGTTGCCCTTCGAATACAGTGGCGGTATCTTACAAATTTCCTGGTGGATGATGGCAAAACTGGCAATCACTCTGCGCCCTATAAATTGGGGGATTTTTATGGAGTCGATCAGGCAAAAGGTTCGTTTACATATTCCAGCTATAATAAGGGAATTAAGCCTTCTCTGTATGGGAATTTAGTACGTGTACATGTATTTGTAGAAGCTTTGACAAAAAGCGCTTCGTTCCTGAATAATATAGTATTGTTTATCTATAAAATAACAATAATAGAAACAAAACACAGAATGATAACAAGCGGACTTCATCACAGATATTCATAGAGTCGTATGACCTGTCATCGATAAAAGAAAGAGAAGAAATATCTCAGTTCATTAGTGATCCATAGGAAAGGTTCCAGATTATTGTGGTTGAAATAGATTCCACATTTGTATTTCCATGGATAGATATTACAGATATCCCATGTAAGATATAAAAAAATGTATATGAAAATATCTTTCTCACTAAGTGATTTCCATGGCACCCTCTGGGAAATTATGCGAAAACTACCGACACTATTTTGTAATTGAGCTGTTATTGTGTGAACCTTCAGACATATATGAGATGTAATGAAGTGATACGCACTGTGGTCCAGGGTTCTTTTCACATCCATAACACAGCCCGTTCCTGGACGCTCCGGAGCACGGTCCATGATACTCGATGACTTCAGCGCGACGCTCAACCTTAAAGTACCACAACAGGTAAACGACCAGCCGTGTCATTCCTAATCATCATTAGTATAATAATCATTGTCATTATCTCACACCGGTATTTTTCTCCATAGATTTAATATTAGGAACTAAAACTCCACAGCACATATCCATTTTGCGTCAAAAGTGCTAATAGTCCACTCCTCTGAGCCCTGTATGTAGTACATGTGTATCTAGATCAGTGACGGCTAATGGAAATGGGGTTTTAGGAGGACTAAAAAAACTACACCATTTTCGTCGGCCATTGGAAACAGGCCTATACAGAGACAGATCATTTCTCATATTTTCAGTAATTTTCTTAATGTCTTCATCCACTGCTTGCGTTTTAATCATAAACCAACCTCGCTGGAGTATTTATTGTCTGGCGGCACGCCAGTCACCAGCGGCAAGTAGACACGTGACGGGAGAGCTTCGGCCGTCTGCCGCAAGAGGGCCGCAGCGGCAAGGGGTGGCAGACCATCCGCCTGGTCCAGGCTCATGCTGAAAACAAGGTTCAGTTATTCAGTTTCGGCATCGCTTATCATACGCTTAAACACATTGCCCTGTCTTCGCTGTATAAGGAGCCAAAGTGGACCCACTAAAACGCCAGATTCCCTTGCTCAAAACATCATTTCCGGAGGTCAGTAAGAACGAGGCTTAATGCTAAAGCTATGGGGATTCGAGGCTGTAATTTAGTTTTTTGGTCTCGTTTGTTGATATTGAAGTGTAGTTTGCTACTATCATCTCTGAATAAGTCTGTCTTGAAGCTACGATGACAGTTGTTAAGTGTATCGTAAATATGGATTTAAGAGATTGGAGATAACACATATAATCTTGAACCTATATAGCCAAGGTAATGAGCGCCAGAAATGGTATTTTGTGAACGGGTATCTGTGGTTTCAATGGGTTCACTTTGGCTCCGTATTGACTATGATATGTACCCAGTGGCACACGATTTGGGAGGTAAATCATCAGAGGCATAGAAAGGAAATATTTAACTTTTGCAGCATGATGTAAAGTCTGGCAAAAAGGGTGTTTACTGCGTCGTCTATTTTGGTGTTTTTTTTAAATTACAGCTGTAGTCGTACTTGCTGTTCCCAGGATTATCTAAAGATTTCCAACTAGAATGGACACCAACATCTCAGAGTATGCACTAGAATTACTGCTACAGCCCCTCTTATATTCAGCCCCTTGAAAAAAAGATTAATTGAAAGAATCCTTTCGTTACTGATTAGAATAGTGTCTAACATCTTATATCTATTAGCAAAGCACAGGTAGTATATCAAATTAACTGTACAATGACAAGCTACACAGAATTGATGGCATACATGTACATGAACGGAATTGGGTTTGATTAAATGAACGATAGCCGAATTGCACACAATGTCGCAATTACTTTTCTACGAGGTTAAAAACTAGTATATATAATTTAAATGAAAATGAAAATTCTGGTGTCAAACAAATGATTTGCAGCAACACACAATGAGCTCGGGTGCGAGACATGGCAAGACTGCTGAGTCAAAGCAGGAATAAGTTATGGTTCTGGTTGCTCATGAAACCTAATTTTGAATTTTTTTGAAATAAAAAAAATTGTGACAGAAAAACTCAGACAACTTAACTCGGCCAGGAGTTTATTCTTGTGATTTTTTTTTTGAATTTCTAATACCTATTTCTAAAATCGTTGATTCTATGCAGGATCTGGTAAAACTGCACATGACATATGTAAGAGGGGCACAGTGTAAAAGGGTAATGTAGCGTGATATGATTGGAAATGAAACGAGGTATATTACACAGACTTCTGAAAGTCTACTTATTTACACACATCATTAGACCATGGGTCGCTTTTACTACTGCAGTACACTAGTAGAGTGACTTTGTTAGATTCTTACAGCTAAAGCCACTATTTTGGTTTCATACTTCATGTTAGACTCCTATTACATGTCTGCATTCTTATATACAATAAATCAATCATATGATGTTTTTCTAAAGGTTGTTGTTGTCTTATTACCAATAAATTTGTAGATAAATTTGTGGATATTATGAGCCATGATCTTTAGACGATAAATTCTCGTATTTCTTATAGGATATTTCTGGCGAATGTATCATTGATAGTTATAGATAACTAGGGCTTAAGTGTTATTGAATCAAATGTATATAAGTTAACAACATTGGGGCCAACGGGCTTTAACGAAAATTAACGAAGCCAACCTTAAAAGTTACACCATTTCAAAAGTGATCAAGCTATGCCAAATGTCTTTGCCCGAATTCATGTGAGAATTCATGCGGTTTTGTGAGCTTAAAATCAAACATTTCATTTTTCTTGATTTTAAGTAGATTGACTGTGTAATGCCGTCTGTAACAGCTGTGGTGCTATGGTGGTAAGGGATCTTGTCAGAACTAAATGTGATGGTAAGGGTTAAAAGGAAAACGATGGAATGTCTGTATAGTCCCAGACTTACCTCTGCTGTAACAACCATGGGTAGAGTTCATGCCTTTGCACAAACCAGCTGACAAAGACAGAGCACAGTAAGTGGAGCAAGAAAGGCATTTGCTATATTGCATGGTCATCAAAAACTGATGGCCAAAAACAACCAAGGTTTACACCAGCAACCCCGTCGCTAGATCAGCTTAACAATCACTGCACACTGAAATAACACCTTGTTCTGCTGTTAATTTGTGTGGGAGTTTGCGTACCAGCACGCTGCTTTGAGTTGTTGCTATTTCTTCAATTGCGCCTACCCTTATGTTCAATAGTTCAGATGTTTCTGTTTATCATCTTCGTTGTTAAAACGCCCAGTAGCACACTGTGACAGGGTGTGTATCAGTAACATATGCTACCGTAAGAAATTGAAGCTTTGATTGAATAAAATACCTTGATGAAGGCAGGGAGGAGGTTACCATTCACTACAATGGTATTTTTTCGGGGAACCACATAAAACATATATCATTTATATGTATTTCATGAATATCTATACAAAGTTTCACATCTCCAAAACATTGAATCTTCTGTGTTAAATGATTTAGACCAAACCAGACTTGTTTCCCCTTTTTACGCTTTGCACTGTAAGTATAACCTGGTATCGGGTACCACCTCAATTAATTAGCAATAATTCCTGTCCTTGATCAGATTTGGGTTGTATCAGGCTGAAAAAGAAGTCTGATGTACAGACTGTAAAAGTGTCCTTTAAGTTAATGGATTTACTTATCCCCAATGGTCCAATAGAAATAGGTATCCAGAAGAAGTAGCCCTATTTTTTGCATCATTTATTTATACTTGCTGACATTCAGATTGTTTTTTTGAGAAAAAAAATATATATACACCGACATTCAAATTGTTGTTCATACATGGTCAAATGAATGGTCGACCAACCTATAAAAAGATTGATTCGCATTTGATACATGACATTTTCATCAAAAATTGCGTGTTGTATTTGAGTTAGAATGAACATTGTCTCTCTTCATAGGACAAGTCCTTGTAGGTGAAGCTTTTGTTGTTTTTTTAATTGTTTAAGATCAACTGTCTTTCCACAGGGGAAAGTGAGTTCCTGCATACTGGATCAAGCCCTGTATTTGTTCCTAAATTCGGATTGGCGTCAACTTTATAGGACCTGGATTTACAAGGCAATATGTATGAAGGGCAAAACTAAAACAAAGTCTAGGAAAACACCAATCAATTCTTCCATTTGATAGCCATGGGAGAACTACAGAAAGGAGAGAAAGCCCACCAGAAAGCTGCCCAACATTGAGAAAGAAACTTCTACCAAACCTCAAAGTTCAAACCTAGTACAATAGTAGGGATATGGATCCAATTCGTATGTGACAAAAGCTTGAGTTGGGAAAGTCACATCTAGAAACATACAAAAGGAATGCTAAATGCACACTGTGGGTTCAAATACTGACCAGCCCTTCTGCCATACTATTCTGCCCCATCTCCGGAATCGGTTTGGCACCGTAACAGCATCTACTACCTCAAGCATGATGGCACGATAAAGAATTAAACCTCCAGGTGTGTAAATGTAGCTGCTACACGTTTAACAGGTGCTTCTGGTATTCTCCTGTTAACCTCCATTCAATGAATGGTGTCTTTCACTGACTGTGACACCTTTCTAACATAGGTGTGGTAGGTGTTTGGCAGCCATATGATAGTATGGCGAGCTGGTGGCCATAGGAGGTATCGTGTTAATCTATTCCAGTAAATCAGTCTCCTTCTCTGAACTCCTGTAATCAGATCCAACAAGCAGGCGAAATTACGGTCTACATGATTCGTTTCATCCCGAAAGAAAGGAGAGAATGTAAATCATTAGTGAGAATCCCATTGATGTCCAGGGTACATAAACTGCCAGTCCTCTTAACATAATAGTTTTCTTTCTTTCTGTGTAACAGTATAATTCTGAGAAAGGTCCTCATGAAAACAATGCGGATGCCCAGGGTAGTGTCACAGTTGGTGAACAAAAGTCCATTGTCTCTGTACAGGCCAGCTTCAGTTGGTATGACTTGCCGTAGATGAACTCAGTTGAACCTGAGTAACTGAACAACAGATAGTCTCCACAAAGTGAGTTGCCTTTATGCTAGGATCCAGGGACCTGTTTCAGTAGTTTCGTGACATACCTAGATGGCGTCTGTGACACCATACGGACAGATCACAAGATTGCAATCGATGACACGCAGAGTTTCACTCACTTCTCATAGGAATTAAGCAATGACACTTTAACATGAGTAGGAGATACATATAACCTATAATTGTTCCAAATATGGAGAAGATTGGGCACCTAGATTTTCTGATATTTGCTAGTCTTTTTCCGCTGTTGCTTGCACTGTTGGTGCCGCTGTTGATGTCTGTCTAGGCCTAATGTCACGAGCCTACTGAAACAGGTCCAGTACATGAACAGAATCCAGTTGTGGTCCCCCGGGAATACTCAAACTGCCTGGCCTGTTATATCCAAGGCCTTAGCTAGACCATGGTGACCGTGGAAAAGTGTCTCTCTGCTCCTAAACCGGGCATGTGCACCATTGACCACGGGTCCATTGCACGTTATAAATCAACCCTACATATCCCCTGGACTTGACCTTTCACGAGGGTTCGAGCGATCAAACAGACATCTCAGGTAAATTGTATGACAGAGAAAACACTTCTACAACACCTCAATGTGTATGCCGGGGTTTGCCTCAACCCCCACCAGATCTCAGCTCCACTCCAACACGGTAGTAGGCATATTTGTTGGTTTTACTAATTTTCCCCTACATTGCAAGGGAAAACGGGGGCTGGGTATGCCTTTCCTAGTCCAGCTACATCAATGTTTTTCCTACACTGCTCATGCAAAGCTCGACTATGTTCTGACACCTAGTGCGTAGTGCCAGTATCAACATTTGGCCACCATTGCCACAGGGTCTGTGAAAATTGTTATTTCTACTTACAAAAGATCAATCACACTTGCAATAACAATCGGTTAATTGTGTAAGCCCAAAGGCGGGAGCCTGGTCAATAAAAACACCCGAAGGCAAACAGAAGCCGACAAGTAGGAGGTAAGTGACACGAAGAAAAACCCACAGACTGCAAAACAAGGAGCCATTTGTTTAACCAAAAACTGACCGTTGTGAATACTGCCACTGGAATGCATTCACCAGAAAATTGGTCTGAGAGAAGGTTTTGTGAAGAGGTTAAGTAAAGAGATATTGATATCGGAAATGCAACAACGGCATAACAAGTCACGTTTTCTGAGCGGGCAAATTTACCCAGACGGTTGGTTTAAAACCATGAAATAAATATGCTGTGTATGGGCTTAAGATTCAAAAGCAAATGTTCTAGATCATCTATGGTCCTTTTATGTTGAAACACTATTGATAATGTTTCATGGTCAAACTTGAACAACTGGATACGATGATAAAACGTTTGCAGTACTTCCCAATCTAAATATTACTTACATCCGAATCTTTTGGGGATTTTTCAATCACTTTTCTTTTGAAATTTGCTCTCCAATACCAATATTATTTTACAAATTGGGATAATTTCAACTAAGATGTTTCGGCTGATACTTTTCCAGAATTGTGGTTCATCATAGGATAGTCTACGTTTAACCTTTTCCCTATCCTTTCAAAGAAAACGGAGATTTTCCAGGCTGTTTGATAAATCTGTTTTTGTCCTGGGGTTCGTTTAAAACCACTTCAGCAATCCAAGAGCTATTTGAGGAGAGAAGACCATTCACGTTCACACCTATGGTCCATAGGGAGAGAAATTAGTATCCTTTAAGTGAATTTGATCCTCAGCCAGGACAAACAGGGCCCGGTTTAATAATCTAGGCTGGTACATGTAGACCATTTTCTGTACACCAAGGAGACCCAGTGACGATGTGAGTCAAGTTAGCGAACGAACTTAAATATAATAAGGCGATAACCCTTGTACGGGGTACTGAAAAGGGTCTTCATGTACGAGCCTAGATTATTAAACAGGCCTCGGGGGCCATTTAATATCTGGAAGGTTCCTCTTATGACTGTCATGTGATAGTCTTATGACACTGTCATAGGACGGTCCACTTTTAGTAACCAGGGATTGTCCTTTCAAAGGACAGGGAGAAGGATGGAGACTTGAAATGTCCCTCCAGGCTGTTTGATTTTTTTTTTGATTTTTTTTTTGATTTTTTTTTTGATTTTTTTTTTTATTGATAAAGAAACGGTTCTTACAAAAGTAAGATCTTCCACCGCACCTGCGTATGGGATCTCGGGTAACATAGAAAACACAATATTACATTACACATGAGCAAATTTTACATATAAATATTATAGGGTGACAAATGAAAAAGGGTGAGATAATGATGAATCTGTCATTTGTCCTGACCTAGATCCTGAAAACTCTCCTTTTTTAAGGATATCTCAGCAGGTGGGTTTCTGATGCTGGTAGCCTAACTAACCGATATATAATCAAAGTAAATGCTTCAAAAATACCCTTCAGAGTTTCTAACCATCATATTTGATCAATATGTTTATTTTCCATTGAATGATAAGAAGAGAAATATTTTAGATTGAAAAAGATACAAGACAGTTTGGTTTGACTGGGGTTTGAACCCAGGACCACTGATACTGACCCGCTACCCCCAACAACGCCTAGGATAGATAAGATTAAGGCCTGGCGTCCACCTACTACGATAGAAATTTAGACCTACCGATATGGCACCGATACAAAAACCAAATATCGGAGACATATCGGGAAGTTGCAAAATCGTAGACATCTGTCTAGACATGCCAATTCACCACGCATTGTATGGGGTTTTTATCGGTGTCCAATCGCAGAAACATGGTCAACTGCCCCAATATTAGGTGACCTTCCGACGCGATTTTGATTTTCTATCGGGAGGTGCATCGTAGACCATATCGGAGCCATATCGTAGTAGGTGGGCGCCAGGCCTAAGTCAACCAAAACTAATAACTGGTTAGATACTAGAGTGGAAAGGACAAGAAGTAGTTCAAAAATAAAGTTCAAATTACTCTGTCCCCAAACTGCGGTGGTTAGAGAATCGCCGTGTGGGAGGGTAGTGAAACTATGGACTGATATTCCGGCAGAAATACAGCTCAGTTTGACCACTTAGGAGTTCCAGAGTAAAGTAAAGGGACTTTAAAAATCATTCATCTACATTAATCCATTGTTCATTACTCACACCTAACCCACTACATCATATCTAGATGTATTAATTTGTTTACTCCAATATAGGGAGATCTATTACCATGTATTGAAATTGGACCGCATACATATTGTAACTGAAAAGATTTTGCAATTGCTGAATCAACAGAAAAATTTAAAAGATAGGCTATGGTAGGACGATATGCCATTGGCCTTACCATCATAATAGATAAAACACCTTAAGGACCATTTAATGACACTGCAGAAACATGAGAATGAATCCTTTTCAAATAAGCTTCCATCGCCTCCGCCATTACATTTCTTGTAGAGAAACGAAGTAACATTAAATTGCACTTGCTGAAGATAGACATCGCCATTATTTGCATGTAAAATTCACTGCACATTTCCAACACTTCGGCAAACAATTAGAAAGAAGCTTGTAAATTGGCAATTTTTACACATGCTTATATATCTATGAAGTCTACTCGCTTCGAACATAGATACATTTTTTGGTAGTGATATTGGAGTCAATACCATTATGTAAGTAATACAGATAATGCTAGCAGCACGTCATTGCTAAACCAATTCGACAAGGTATCACTAATGAGAAACATGTCTTGCGGGTAATTTTCAAACACCTAGATATTTCATAGGCATTTACATATATATTGCAATTATGAGTCATGCTGAAAATTTATTAACGTACCTTATTTCTTGATAATGTGGCCTATGGTCATCTGGTTTAAACCCCTGCAATGTATGATAAGTAAATGTATTAGAAAAAAGTAATCAAATATTCTATGGATGATGGCTGGTTGAAAATGTTATGATGATCTAGACCGGCCTCAATCCCTGTGTCCTACCCCTCGCCTCTGCTGCCTCAGCTTCCCATACCTTTCCCCCTATATTCCACCTTAGCTGCTTTGGCCTGTCAGGCGTAATGGGAAGCCAAAATGTTGCGAAGTGGTTTTACTTCTTGATCATTTCCATAATCAATGACTTGAGCAAGTCTAATGATTCGACAAAAATGCACCCATCACCAACAATAATGATATTTACAATGAGTTGAATACATGTGGGAATCTTATATTACATCAAGAACATACATATATACAAGGAAAATACATGATCGGATTTATTAATTACATACACTCTTCATATATACATCTAATTATACAATTCTATCATCACATCCTTTCCCCCTAATCCTTAGCCTATACACTATAGGGGACAGAGCCATTGTTAGTTCATGAAGCAGTCACTAGGTGGTCGGGGGACAAACCTGTGTTCTGGCTCTTTGTTCTTACGAAATTCAGCTGCCTTTCAATGTTTTACCAAGGTTCCTTTGACTCCCTACACCTATCCCAGAGCAGGAAGATATAATGCTAAAACCCAGGACATGATGTTTTTCACATAAAACAATTTATTCACATATGTGAGCAAGGCAAGAAAAGTGACATTTCCCAATTATCACTCACTTCTTTTGCACCTCCATTAGTGAAGAACAGCTACTTTTTCACCTCCTTTACTGAAGAACACCTACTCGGGGGGCGTCATGGCGGCGCCCATGGATCATAGGCTATGTGCCCTATACACTATGTCTAGTTATGTCACAGTCTCCCTTATCTCTTACTCTCTTAGTTTCTTAATTACCTCCTTTTTAAATTTATCCTTTGTGGCCGAATCTAGTGTTTCATTTGGTAAAGAATTCCATAATGCTATTCCTTCATGAATACTCGATTTCCTGGGTTTTTTTCTTTTTTGTGTCTTGGTAAGTAGATATTATTTTGGCAGATACCCGAGTCCGGGGCCTTTCTGTATCATCATTCACTATTTCTATGCTTCCAGGTCCCAGTGGCGCCCTTAAACCCTAAAATCTATGTATTCTAGGTTGGAATAAGAAGTTCTCCGTAGATTCCGTAATTCGGAAATCTATGTGTGCTGGTATATTTTCCTTGTGAACATAAAACATGCAGCAGTATCAACACTGGACTGTGATAGGCGGACGATGGAATATTCAGTTTAAGCATACTATGTTTTGGCCCTTTGTAAGGCCCGGCGTCCACCTACTACGATATGGCTCCGATATGGTCTACGACGCACCTCCCGATAGAATATCAAAATCGCGTCGGAAGGTCACCTAATATCGAGGCAGTTGACCACGTTTCTTCGATTAGACACCAATAAAATCCCATACAATGTGTGGTGGATTGGTAAGTCTAGACATATATGTCTATGATTTTGCACCTTCTCGATATGTCTCCGATATTGACTTTTTGTATCGGAGCCATAACGGTAGGTCTAAATTTCTATCGTAGAAGGTGGACGCCGGGCGTAAGGGTGTTATGTCTTTTTTTTCTCTTCGTCAATTCTTCAGTTGGTTTCATGTGGGTATTATTTTGATTTTCTTATTCTTTTTTTATGGGGGGGGGGGGTGGCGCCCCTGGTTGAAAAAAATTGAATTTTTCATGAACCAAGATATACCCAGGCGCCGGGACAGTCACTTGCTCGTTAGCCGCGGTAGATGCCTCGTTTACTGCAACATTCTAATGATGTTACCAACATATGATTACATTGGTTCTCTAAAATTAGATACTTCTTTAGTTCTCTATACCGAGATATCCATGAAAGTGTGCATTAACGCGGGGTGTTCGCTTACGCGGGGTACCCGTTAGACGTAGTTCTATAGTACATTTATATTTTCCACACCTCATTGGCATCTCCATAGAATCTTTACCCTAATTAGGCTTGCGCACCAACGCGTACATATTTTATCAACGTTGTTGGAATACATGTATATCAAATTGTTGAATAGTTATCAAGGGCTCCATGCACTCAATGATACGATTGTCTTTGGATTTCACACACTGCCACAACCCACAAGGTCACTCCAGTCTTTATCTCACCCCATTTTTCTCCATAGCCTTAACATTGGAAACTCGTATCTAACACCCATTAGATATTTAGGAAAAATATCCAATGGGGGATAATGTCACAAATGTTAGCCCATTAGTCAATATTAAGGGTGAGATAAATTCAGAAACCCATTCAAGTTTAGGGTCAGAGCTCGATCCCATCTACTTTGAATTACATAGCAATTCACGCGGCTTCGCCTTGTGAATTACTACGTGATTCAAACTCGATGGGATACAAGCTCAGACCCTAAACTTTCATAGGTTTCCTCTATAGTAACCATCATGACCTCTTATCATGGTACTCCATTTATACACTAGCTGGCGCCACCTGACACACATTCCACCCGACTGTGAAAACCACATATCGGACAGCTGTGAACTCTGTCCAGTATCTCCTCAACAAGAAAACTGTGAGGGGAACTATCACTCCAAAACCTTTTTGCAATTTACTCCTGACGAAGATAAATTTTTTCATCGAAACCTTGAGGTGTCTTTAATAGAACGATGGACCGATCCATCATCTCATCAATTTGTATGTACACCATCCTTTAATCATCAATTAATCACTTCAAGTGAATTGGAACGAGACTCTTTTTGTGTGGCTTAAAGTGTCTATGGACATACCCGGTGCATACGGATATGTTGTATGCTCCGGGTGGCGCATACGGAAAAATAGTGCGTATCGGAAAATAGTGCATAACTAAAACAAACTGATATCGACATGCCACTTGTCAAAAAAGGTGGATGATAAATACAATATAGACTGGTTTCAGATAAAAGCGGTTGTATGCTCCTCGGAGATGACTCTACGCAATATCCTCGCATACGCTCGGATATATCTCCGCGTCGACTCCTCGGAGCATACGGCCGCTTGTATCTGAAACCAGTCAATATTGTGTATGTACTTCCCAATCTTTGGGACCTTTTCAAATACCACATTCCTTATATCTGAACTCAGCATCATTCCACAATAATGTTATATCTAATAGGGGTATTGTTGCCTGAGAAGGGTAATATCGCCAAGGTGATTTCTATGCAGCAGTGGTTCTACTGATACGTTGAGTAGAATTCACACGGTGGGATTCATGTACCTCACAGGGTTCAAAATCTCATGAGATTCTCTTCCGGTTTAGGGATAAATGTCGCTAGCAATTGCAGGGGAAAAAAACATGTTTCGGGAAAATGGAATCCTACAATGTAGACGAAGAGATTGTGTTCGAGTGCAGAATCTCAGCAGGATTTGTCTCAGACAAAAACCCCGTATGAATCCCGTGTGAATCCAGACTAGCTTCATTATCTGTGCCCCTCCACCTACACCACCTGCTAATTAATACGTATGCAGTTCTTCTGAGCTCACTTTGGCATAAGGTTTTGCATGCAATGCGTAACTGTTTTGGCTTTACCAATATACCAAGTGACATATATATTGTTACTATCAGGTGTGAATAGTAAGCTGAATGAATGACTCCAAGGCTTCGTCCTGTAACAAGCTTTATTGCTGGTGTTTTGCGCTACACTAATCGGACTGATTAGAACTTAACAATATGATAGTATATATGTTCTGAGAAGATAGAAAATGAAATCAAACAAAATGGTTTAACATCATTCTCCAATTTCCTTATTCACATATCAGCCCTTTTCTTCGCCAATTTTCTACATAGATTACTAACCAACATTTCATTGCCTTGACCGTACTTCATCCAACAATCATGAATGGAAGTTATCAATTCCATTTGAACGAGCCTGGTTTTGTGTGGTAAATCATCTACTACTTTTTACTGTCTACTCACGACTATTCTCTTTTTAGAGCGTGCTTGCACGCGCTAAATACATCATCTAGAGGTTAGAGTCAGGGTTAGAGTCAGAGTTAGAGTGGTCACATTGAACTTTCAGTGTGCTTCCAGAAACCTATCCCTTCACTATCTGCATGTTGTTCACTGTGAGAGTGAGAACAGAGCAGGGAGCCAGTGTCTCAGGGTCTTAGAGGTGTGCCCAGCTGACCATGACCAATCTTCAAGACCGAAATACCTCATTGACCCACTGTTGCTTGATATGTTTTGATCCTAGACTCAGGCAGTTAGAGAAATGACAATTTGACTGGGTGCAGATGGGTTACAGAAAACTATCTACAGGCTATATCTGACTCGAACCTTTTAATTGTTATTCATTTATAATTGCACGCTCATTCATCTGTGATGAACATACTTTTGGCTTCTAGTTATTATTACATACCTATGGCCGAATGTCTATGAAATACTACCCGCTGCTAGGAGTACAGTATATATAATGTTGGGCTGCACTGCGCCCGTAGTAAATATTCGGGCGCACTATGACCATTGGGTCAAATGGTACATTTAATAAATACATAAAAGGCGGGGGTTTTTTATATTTAGGTATGTAATAATAAGAAAACGTAGTGACTGAGCCAGAAGGGATGCCATTCTCGGCCTTTTTATACCATAAATACGTCCCTCCGCCTGCAGCGTCGGGACGTATTTATGGTATAAAAGAACCTCGAACGGCCATCTCTTCGGGCTCAGTAATCACGTTTTCTCTTATTACACCACCGTGGCCTTTGACACCTTGAACTACTTCACACTGTTCGCCTACGTGGATTTGTTAATCAGTCGCACGTCGCTTTACCTGGATTTTAACACCTGAAGTGGTTTGATCCCTTTCTCTACATAGCAAGGGGTCTGTCTACTCCATTCATACTGTAAAACACGTGTACGCTGACCGCTGTTGTGACACGGATTAGCATATTTATCGATAGTCCTCTCACATAAACATGTTTAAGCACTGAGTCTATGATATTACTATATACCTGTGTGTGAATATCTATCAAATTCGGCCCACCAGGAGGGGTGCAGTAATAATGATCGTGCCCGCTGTGACTGTGACGTGATGTCAGTAAAATGGCGTTTTTTCATCGACTTGAGGTATATGATAATAAGCAAACGTCCTTAATGTGGACGAAATGGTTCTTGTTCTCGGCCAGGCAGTATGAAATGGACGACTGACCTCGAACAGGAATCGTTTCGTCCACAGTAAGGACGTTTCTTAAAAATCAGATGGTCAATTCTAGGCTTATCTTATATTGACTGGCTAAAGTAATTACTGCTAATATTTTGTTATGGAGATATCCGCGAGGACTAAGCTATTTAATGGGACTTTCGGAAATCAAACGAGGGGAATAGATTCTTTTCATTTATCCCAACATGTGCTAACTGGTGTGTCGGGTTTTGACAGTTTTCTTTGCTCGCATAAGTCTTTTCTCTTTGGTAAAACCCAATATGGAGAACTGACAGAGCATTGAACTGTGACAGATCAATCTGTGATAGCATGTCGTTCACAGTCATTGTCCGATGGCATTGCATATTCCCAAGTTAGTAAGTCATCACTGCAAGTGTAATATTTATCTCACCCCTGGTACAAGTGTAGCCATAGGAATAACATATAAAATATATGCAACGATCGACCATTTAAAGTGCCAAAACTACGCCATTGTCTTTGCAGAGTGATGGGAAATGATATCATAAAGAACTAGCCAATCAGCAGCCAGGATGTGAGAAGGCAGACAAGAGATCAATGTGGAGATTTATACGTTTCCTAACTGGATTTTCGAAGTAGTTTGAATTATTCAGATATTGTGATGCGATTGTAATGTCTGTGAAAGGGTTGATATAAATCCAGAACCGTACTTGAATTGGGAAATACACAATACTCCACTCATTTGGATGCGGCGTAAGCGTCACTCAGCTTCGCCTCGATAACAAATTGCGGTGCATCCAAACGTCTGGAGTATTTTGTATTTATGTGATTCTCGACCAAGTTCTATATAGATACTGTCCCCCAAATCACTTATGCCTACATTTCATATTTGTTCTGGACATTTTGAAATACCTGTGCGTAGCTACCGAGGACAACCTTAACTTATTTTCTACTATTTTCGAGATTATATTTTCAAAGTCCTAAGTATTAACGTTTACAAGATTGCTCTGCTTTTGTAAAAACCCAAGTTATCATACCAAAAGTACAAACCTCAATTATCACTGTAACCTTAATCAAATCATCATCCTTTCTTTTATCTTTGTTTCTTTTCTTCCTTTTCTTTTTCCACTTTTCTCTATAATCCTTGGTCTCCTTTTGTTTTGTTTTGGCGTTAATCTCAGGAAGGATTTCAAACGAAATCATATTACTGTCGAGTGGTTCGAAATCCACCTTCTTCGTTTTTCCCACTTTCTTTGTACCCTGTTGTTCATCATCGTTGTCAGTATCTTCATGCCGGTAGAAGATACTTGGTCCGTTTCTGCCAATGCTGGGCAACCGACTATTAACTCCAGGCGAACTCCTCTGCTTGGAGTCGAATAATCCATAGGACGCATTGGCATTACAAATGTTCAGAAAGTTTTTCCCCATGTCGAAATGAATTATTGTTCAATATCCGAATTCAGATTTCCTAAAGTTTTGACCTTTCGAAAAGTCCGAAACGAAAGGTGTGTAGAGTGGGAGCACGACACTGAAACTGAATGAGGTTCACGAAGGTGGTCCACCCATCAAAAGGTGTTTAGATTTAGTGTGCTATTTATTTTCGCGGAAGTCCCAGAGGGAGAAGTCTGATGAATACACAAAATAATCGTTAAATCGATATTGCAGAGAAATGAATTTGCCCCCCATTTACTTATTCACACATTTTTCACTTAATTAATAACAAAAAGTTCATATGTTTATGATATCTGAATATTTGCTGTAAGCCACACTACTATTAATTCTGTATACAGTTAACGCTAAACTACTCTGGCATTAACCCTTTCCACTCAGCACATTGTACATTCTAACCGATGATGGCAGTCAAAAAAAAATTCCTACCCAAGGATCTCAATACAGACCCTAGCGGAACGAAAAAATACACAAAAGATGATGGCAGTCCTTACTGAGTTTTTCCAATGTGAAGGTTCAAAGGAATGAATGATCTTATATAGAACTGTAATCCACCTAAAGAGACAATTTTCTTGCATAATGACACTTGTTGTTATCATTGTGGTTGACATAAGTCTACTGTTATTCATTACCAAATCAAGGTACAGGCATGGATCAGGAAGAATCCTGAAAAGAGCTTTGGAGAGGCTAAGCGTCGCTACAGTTTAAAGAGATATAGCGACATAGGATAGTGAACCAGTAGGGACACCATTCTCCTATATGAATTCTCTATAGAACATTATGCGACGTCTAATGACCTCTGAGCCGCTTATGACATTGTTAAAACGTTTTCAGATCTATAATTTCATAAATTGATTTGATAAGACTAACGGATCGAGAACCCTTTGCAGTGTTCTGTCGTCTTCTTTTTGTATATTGCGTGTATATGGACTACTATCGCCGTCTTGTGCATAAAGAGATTTCTCCGGATATACTCTTATCTTAGCCTGGTATAAACTTCCATAGGCTTAACATTAGGAATTCGTTCCCAATGGGCTTGCGAGTATCTTAACTCGTACTCAATGGGTGATAAACAGATAGATATTTCCAGGCTAAGATATAATCAGAAGCATATTCGTGCTTCGTCTGAGTCCCCGTTCACCATCTTGTTTGAGGTGCTTCAAAATATTCACTCGGCTATCGCCTCGTTCATATTACTGCGCACTCCAAACTCGATGGCGAACGGGGACACCGATCAAACACTCATCAATTTCTTTCTTAGTCCTATCAACAGTTACACAAGGTTTAACACAGAGACCGTGATCTTGTGAGAACTCCAGCTGTGATCTGCCTGGGTGGGACGGGGATTTACACTGATACCTTTAACCTGTGATGCCAATGTTTGTATGGAAAGTTAGATTATTACAACATCCAGTTGGCTTCAGGCTAACTTGTGTCGGGAAGTCTGTCTGGAAGTCTGTGCTTTTCTGACTGATTACCTTTTCATGTCTGTTTTCCCATAACAGCATAATATTATGTATATTTATTATCCACCTGATACAAAGTGCCATATAAAACACATAGGGAGTGTGTATCACCATCCTCAGGGCATACAGATATGTTGTATGCTCTGGGCTGTAAAAGCCGGCGCATATGGAAAACTAGGAGCAAAAGGTAGCTATGTTCACCGTTGATGAATGAGCGTGCACTTATGAATGACTATCAATTAAAAGGTTTGGTTTACAAGTTACACCCAGTCTATGGACAGTTTTCTCTAACCAACTTGCACCCAGTCAACTTGCCAACTTACTAGGACTGCCTGACTCAACGATCAATGGTCTTAAGTTAATTTGGTCTATAGTGATTGGTCATTGTCAGCTGGGCATAACTCTAAGACACTGAGACACTGACACCCTGCTCCTTTCCCAGTACATGTATTACAGTGAATAACACGCAGATAGAGAAGGTATAATTTGTTTGCATGTCGATGGAAATCTGTATATGAGCACTCTAACCTCTAGGCGATGTATAAATAGCGCGTACGAGCACGCTCTAAATAGTGCATATGAAAAAATAGTGCATACAGTAAAACCCCGCTTCTGGGATAAGGGGATACCTCGCTTTAGGGGGCAATTTGCTCGGAACAGAATTTTTTCCCTCTATTAAGAGTTTATTTTAACCCCGCTTCAGGGGAAACCCCGCTTCAGGGAACATCCCACTTTAGAGGACAGTGATTTCGGTACAGAATGCTTCTTAACCCCGCTTAAGGGGACACTTTGCAGGGACACCTTATCAAATCTGAGGGGACAGTATGGGGAAAACACTCCAAATCATCCGGAGTACTTGTTTATTGTGTGTGTGTAAGGCGAGTAGACCGGTATCTAGACGATCAGACACCAGGCAACAGCCTATGTAGGCTAATGTAGGCATCAGGTAGGCGTCTGTGGACTCTCTGTGTGGTTATATCTGTGTCTCCCCGCTTAATGGAACACTTTGCTCGGAACGGAAGGTGTCCCCCTTAAGCAGGGTTTTACTGTACTTAAATGAACTATTTTCGGTGTGCTACTGGTCAGGAAAAGGTGGATGGTAAATACAATATAGATTGGTAAACTTTCAGATAAAAGTGTATGCTCCTCGGGGTAAACGGGGAAATGCGGGTTGAATTCCAAAGCTATATACAAATCCAAAAGGGTCAATGACCAGGGCGTGTCGGATGAGGGTGTATTTGACTTGAAGGTACATGCATGTGGTTTACCCGAAGACTTTCAGAATCGTACATTACAGAGGAAAACCTAGATGGCGACACCTGACAAGTACTCGGCGACAAGAGGCAAGTGGCCATACAGACATTGCTTGCAATCAGAAATTGAATTGTCAACATATAAAAAGATAACAGTACGAGCAAACACGAAAAGGGCAGGTAAGAATTTCCAAAATAGGATCAGGGGCCCCTATCACTAGAGACCAAGACTCTAGCCTTCATGAGGGCTGCATCTATTATATAAAAGCTATAAGATAACCAGTGAACGTGAGTAGTACATTCCCGGGAGTAGGTAAGGTAAGCTGCTATTCAACAACATGCTGATAGGTTTTTTTTCTTTTGGGGGGGAAATGAGCTTAGCTTTTTAAATTTCAGAATGTAGACCCCATAGGTTGTTAGATTACATCATAGTTTTCTCATCTCTATCTACTATCTGTCTGGTTTGGGGGGGGGAAATATATCAACATGACAAAAAAAAAGACAATACGACTTGTGACCAGATATGATCAGAAAGCGCCTAATCCACTAAAGCCACTGAATTCACATAGATTTTTCGTGATATTGTGCAACAATGCGATTGTGCGAATACATGCAACTGTGCGAACACATGCGAATATATTGAAAGGTTTTGATATTGTCGCATGCCGGTCGCATGTCCATGCGAATTCAGATGAGACTTGCGACTACCAAGTGACCACTGTGTGAACGCCTGATCCACTGAGGCGAATTTTTCATGTTACCGGGAGAACCCCGGGCGAACGTGTGCGACCGCTAAATTCGGCTCAGTGGATTTGGCGCTTTAGGAAACCAACAAGGTGAAAATAGCTTTGTCCTAAGTCCACTGAGTTTGACTGTGGAGTAATTCACGAAGCGAAGCTGAGTGAATTACGTAGCGGTCAAATGAGGTGGAGTGCAGACCAAGGTATTGGCCATCATCGAGTGTGTTTCTCATTTTATCTTACTCCATATACATGATCAGGAACATTATTATTTGATAAAATAAATCATCCAGTTAGCCATTGAGTATTGGGTACGCTATCTTCACGGTCGTGGAGTATGAGTTCCTAACGTTAAATCTATGGAGAAAAATACCTGGGTGAGATAAAAATTCTTTCTCTAGCATTACCTAAATGTTATTAACCATTATCTCACCCCTGGTATTTGTTTCCTTATATACTTAACATTATGAACTTGTATCCAACGCCCATGAAGTATTTATCAAAAAAATACTGGTGGATTATGTCACAACGGTTAGCCCATTAGTCAATGTGAAGAGTGAGATGAATTCAGAAACCTATTCAAGTTTATGGTCAGAGCTTGAGCCCCATCTAGTTTGAAGCACCACAAAATTCACACGGCTCCGCCTTGAGAATTACTACTTGATTCAAAAGATGGGATATGAGCTCTGACCCTAAATCTGCCTTTCATAGTTTCCCTCTATACCAGGAGCAAACTGTATGGTCATCATTGATGAATGAGCATGCAATCATAAATGAATAACAATTAAAAGGCTTGGCTTAAGCTGGAGACACACCAAGCGAGAAAGGCAGCGATTTCTGGAATCGCCAACACGATATAGCGTGTATGTGAGCTATTATTTCATATTTCCCTTGATTATTGCTTCAGATACGCTAAATTATCGGTGGGCGATATTACTATGAAAGAATATCTCAGATATATGCTACTTTGTATTGGCGATTCCAGAGATCGCCACCTTGACTTGCTTGGTGTGTCCCCGGTATTACATTCAGTTTATGGATCGTTTCTGCAAAAGCGGAGACACACCAAGCGAGAAATGCAGCAATTTCCGGAATCGCCAACACAAAATGGCGTGTGTATAAAGCGAGAAACGCACCGATTTCCGGAATCCCCAACACAAAATGGCCTATATGTGAGCTATTATTTCATATTTCACCCGATTATTGCTCCCGAGGCGCTGAATTATCATTGGGAGATATTATTATGAAATACTATATCACATACATGCCATTTTGTGTTGGCGATTCCAGTGATCGCCGCCTTGACTCGCTTGGTGTATCCCCGGTATTACCCGGATGTACCCAGTCAACTTGCCTTCTCTACAACTGCCTGACTCTAGGATCCAAGTTAATCAAGCACCAGTGGGCCTTGAGGTATTACGGTCTTGAGTGATTGGTCATGGTCAGTTGAACATGCCTCTAAGACACTAGGACACTGGCAGCCTGCTTCTTTCACAATGAATAATACGCAAATAGTGAAGGGATTGCTTTTTTGCAGTGCGGTGGATGTTCCTATGTGACCCCTCTAACCCTTAAATGGGATTCACACGGTGGGATCCATGTACCTCACAAAGTGTTTGTCTGAGACAAATCCTGTTGAGATTTGGTACTGGAACACAATCTCCTCGTGTGAATGACAGGGTTCCATTTTGCTGAGACAACTTTTTTCCCTTGCAATTGTCGGCGACAATCACCCCTAACAAGGAACAGAATCTCATGAGATTTGACTTTAAACAGGTTTAAAATCTATAGGGACATTTTGGTGAGACAAATGGACCTGCTGCGACCATGTACCTGTCCTAGCCAATAGGAGGCCAGCAAGCATAATTACATGTTTGTAACACCCTTCACATCAAGGGTAATTGAGTCACAAGGTGAGTGGTCACTGTGACTATGTCTGAGATTATGTACCAGGTGTGTCCTCCCATGTGAATCAAATTCGCCATTTTTCCTTGAGACTGATAAAAGTACTTAGCCATGAGAATCTTTTACCAAACGAGAATTGTCTGAGACTAGAGAAAAGGTGTGAAGTACACCAGTCTCAGGTACATGAGTCTCTTCGTGTGAATCCCACTTTAGGCAATGCATATAATGCACGCTGTGATAAACCCTATAAAATGGATAAAACAATAGGATACTCACGGAGATCTGCGGCGTGGACTCGCTCACCGTGAGCTCATTGTTTATCCGGGGCACGCGGTGCGGCGGGCGGCGGAGGGCGTGCGGGGTGGGGCGGGAGAAGTCGGGCCGGGCGGGGAGCGGGGCGTGCGGCAGGCGCCAGTCACCGTACTCCATGGTGCCGTGCCCCCGACTCGCCGCCTGCACACGGGCCTTGGCCGCGTAGATAGCACGCTGCAGCTCCGTGTCCGTGTCGATGGGGTGCCCGGTCTGAAAGAAGGGGAGCAGCAGAAATATCAGTGACTGGTGATTCTGTAGACGATACGTGTACTCGAGTAATCCCTGGAAGACCTAATGATAATATTGATTAGTTACTCCAGGGTAATGCCCTATTTCGCTCCCGGTAGATAAAATTTCCAACTTATGTAAAATATGTGTTGTCCTCAATCATTATGGTACTTTAACACCGTACAGTTAAACACATTAAATTGCCTTAGGGGCCATCATCAAAGTACGTATGCAGAATTTCTGAAATTTCGGACCCCGCCCACCCCCTCCATATCGTGTACGCAATGGGACATTGAATGAGTTTACACGAACTCAGTGCGTGCGTATTTATGGATGGCCCCTGATCATCGCGGCTGGTGTGTAAAAGAATAGATTAATGTGAATGCCAGCTCTTTTTTTACTTAAAGTTTTTCTACCTTGAAGACGTTTGTTTGAATGTGCTCATCTTGTGTAGACCCACAATATACTACTCAAGACGAGTCCAGTTTGTACTTAGGCTGGATATATGTCATTCAAATATAGAACCGGTTGCGATGGTTTTGTAGCCTTTAACCACCAATAGCCCGAAATTTCCAAATATTTTTAGAATTGTGTAAGTTGACATCCTCGTCCTGTCCTACTGAGAGAATCAACTGACAGTCAGGTCCCCAAAATTATAGTTTATGGTTTCATTAACTTTTGTAAAAAAATAATAATAATAATAATAAATAAATAAATAAATAAGAATAAAACTTTAAAAAAAGAAAATGCATATATTGGAAGGACTAGCAGAGCAATATGAATGTTTCTCCTACCAAATTGATAATAGACTCCTTAGAATAGAATCAAATTGGTGTAATCTGCCCAGCTTTTGCTTACATATTTACTCCTATCATTTGAAATACATATAATATGTATATATCACATATATAAGTAAATGGATGGATGGATTTTATATTCAAAAATGTTCCTTTGATAGCAGTCCGTGGTCTTTTAAGTGCTGTTTATGATAGGGAAGCCATCAAACACCTATAACATTCTGAAAAGACCAACATACAGGCTCACAGCCAGTATTATTTTTTTATATATGAGAGACAGACGTGTTTATTTTTCAATCACATTTAACATCAATAACCTTTCTTAGATAGTCAGTTTTTCTTACAGCATGCAAGTATACATAACATATTTTAGTCCCAGTAAACTGCTTCCTTTTTTTCTGGGGGGGGGGGGTTAAGTATCTAGGAGAAGACAATAAATTATCGAAGCTTTTTATCATTATTATCATTATTATTATTATTATCATCATCATTATTATCGTTATCATTGTTATCATTATCATTATTATCATTGTCATACAACAAAGAAAGAAGTGAGTACATTCATGGCATCTGCAGCGTAGATTTTACAACCAATCCTGTAAACTTGGTTACATATTGTTCGAGTTATACAACTAGTCTCGTGTAGCTAATCTTGACTGTAACTAACTAAATGATGCCACTATTTTAGTAACTTTAGAATTAATACATCCATTTTCTCAGGCTCTTTGTCGCCATAATAGAGTCGCCACCAGACCTTAATTCAACGTCTCTGAGAACAAAATCTGAGAATATAGCAGACAAACATATTTCGCTAACCTTAACAGTAAGATAGTCCTCACCAGGAAAAGGAACATGTTTTCTTATTGCCATATTTCCGTTTTCAGTTGAATTGATTCAAGTGTCTTGTTAATAATAATGATTTCTTGGATGTTTTGTGAGCTTCCTCAATCAGTCACTATTAATCTCCACTCACCGGGTCTTTGAGAATTATCCGAGGCAGGAGATCGGGTTTCGACGTGCTGACCTCCGGAACCTGCAAGAAAAAAGGCGGGAAAAGATGAATAACTCTAAAATACACCTAATGAAGGCCACAAAACGTTGCGTCGTTTGAATTTTAAAACATAACGTAAAACTAAGTACAATATCAAATATATCAATAAACTTGAAACTTCAAGATGGTGTCTGTTGGTTATTTGAAACTTTCAATTGAAATTTGATATAAAGCACTCTTAACTTTTCTATTCTTTACACTGAACTCTATACCACTGGGGGGGGGGTAGGTTCTTGTCTGGTAAGACCATTGCTAGCACCATATGCCCGTATAATAACATAGGATCTTACATGTAGACTCTATTCTTTATCCGACCCCTAATATAAAATCCCATAGGCTTAACATTGAATTTCCGTATGCCACGCTGACTGGCATACAGAGTTTTATAATCCACTAGTGGCATACAGAATTGTTATCATGAAGTATGCCATAGAGACCCAGGGACGATGTGGCTCAATTTAATTCAACACTTAGGGATGATATTATGGACGGCTAATATTTTCTCAGCGAACAGACTTAAATATTACTAAACGATAGCCCTTATACGAGTAACAGAAATGAGTTTTCACGTAAGATCTTCTAAGGGATTCTATGTGCTCATCTTATGAAACCACACGTAATAACCTGAAAGTCAAAGTCCATTCCAAATGTTATAACTTGTAATGTTTTGTTAGCGTTGATTAACACTTACAGTCCGATCCGCTAGCAGGAACCCACATGTCCAACAAATATATAGAAATATACCCTCAGAGGACGATGGTCTTATGGCAATGGTACAGGAAGGAGCATTTAATATACATTGTCTTAGTTACATATAGAACACCCACACTGAATAATGATGCCTTTAGTGTTTTGAAATAATTTTGAAAAAATAAGACCATCTATGAATTTTGTCAGATAAAATACTCTTAATGGCCCCCAAAAATGCCTGGAGGCATTCATCGTCCCCTGCCTGTGAGTGCCTAAATGCATTGCTCGGACTGATAGGTTTAGATACAACAGGCGGTTTTCTCAATATCATTCCCACACAAAAAGTAATTTGGCGTGATAGTCCTTATGAACATGGTTATCTTCAGTAATGGTGCACTAACTGCTGATATCACTGGGGGTTCCCAAGCAGTACTTCACCACAAGAGATGACGTTGGATAGAGGAAGAATGATATATCTAATCTAAACACTCTGTATTCGTGGACTGTTATTTCCCCATCATATATGCTTCGTGATTTATCAGTTTTACTCATGGACAAACATTTAAAGTTAATATAGTGTACCATAGCTACTATGATTACCCAAAAATATGTGCCTTCTCACAATTAAGTACATGTATATGGGATAGATTTCTGTTGAAAATTATTACTAATATCTAATATTGAGTAAAACGTACATGTATGCTGCATTTTGATTTTAGGGGTGTGACGAAAATCGCAAAGAAGGTACCACATTCTCAAAGTCTTATACATTCTCTAATAGTTTGCCCATAATTGTGACGATATTATTATAATGTAAAATCCCAGGATGACGACTATCTACTTCTACCTTTCTCTCTGTGCTTTCTCAATAACTCAATAGTTATGCATTAAATTAGTATCTTGCAATAAAAAGCCGAATTATACCACAGAACTGCAAATAATATTACAGTACGTTGTGGGGACAATTTTCAATATGAGTATTTGTATCCTTGTCAATCTTTTTATATTTTATGTGACCAATTAGGAGATATTTAAATATTCAAACTTGTGTGGGCAATGTCTGGACAAATATATGATGGAAGCGGAATGCCTGTATTATCCTACCCCTAATAAAAAAACCATAGGCTTAACATGGGATTTGTTTATTTCACGGGTGTGACATAAAGTGTTGTTTATGCCACTACTTTCTGATTCTGAAAAAATATGGAAACGGGGTAGGATAAAATCTAGACGCCACTCGTTTGAGTTTGAGTTTGAGTTTGAGTTTGAGTTTGAGCTCATTTTGTTGGCTCCGTAATGTCACTCGTCTTCGACTCGTGAAATTATGGAGCCAACAAAATGCGTGGCATAAATAAACTCAGACTCAAACTCGTGACGTCTCTTGATATGACAGGATAGACGAGTGATTGTCAAATTTATCATTATCTCTGCTGGCCAGATAATGATGAGTGAACTGCCAATGTTGCCGCCATTTCCTGTCTACTATATCACATACTCATGGAACTTGAATCACAGGGTGTAGATAGGGTAACGGTATCACTGAGTATAGACTAATGCCATGCTGTAAGTGCAGGATAGAAATGATTCGCACTTTTACCTGCGGTACCTTAATTTTGTACAGGTCTTACCGTCCGATTTCCTGAAATATTTCCCTTTACGTCTTTTTTTTAATCATTATTCTTTTTCAAAGTTTTACACCTTGTTCTTTCAGAAAATGGTAGACATAGTATGATAGTATCTCATTCATAAGTGATACAATTTCTCCCAAGGAACGGTCAAATTTCTTTTCAAAAATCATTCGTAAGTAATGTATTGACTTATTCTCTGGTTATCTTTGATCAGTCATATGGCTTAGTACCCTATCTGCATGACATCATTACAATCAGAGTGCCGAGGCTTCCACATCCAAACGTGTGGGATATTTAGTAGAAACTGAACGAGAGTTAGACTTGTCAGTGTTTATGCCACGACGGGAAGGTTGTGTATTACTACGCGAAGAGTTAGGTGAGCGTAGTGAGGAACAGACCTGAACAGAATGGCATAGACACTGACAAGTCCAACTCGAGTTCGGTTTCGTATTTATCCTACCCCGTCTCTACCCTTTTGGATTACTAAAATATAAATACCGATTGAACGACTAACCAAAATCCAACCGGAACTTTTGAGTCCAACCGGAACTTTTTTCACCATCTGGTCGCTGATTGGTTGATTTTGTTATGCCCCTAGAGGCATAAATCGCACTTTATGTCATGGCATGCCGCATAAAATTTGCCTATGTTATGCCTATGGACCATTTTTATTAGGGGTAGGATGATGTCTCATATTGTATTTGTACTTATGATGATGATAATGTGAAGTCCTATGGTCGATTTTGTATTCGCTGTTCATGAGGTATCTGAAAAACTCATTATAGTGAGAGATATCCTTTTTCTAAGAAAAAAAGACGTTTGTAACATTAGTAACTTAACCCTTTAACATCAGGAAGATGCCTCCAGGCATTCCCCTGGCTATGGCAGGAAGATGCCTGGAGGCATCTTCCTGCCGTAGCCAGGGGAATGCCTCCAGGCATATTTGAGGCATCAATGACACTTTTATACAAAATTCAATAGATAAAAAGATGATTGTTTGATTTAAAAGAAATTTTGACAATGTATAAGAGCCATATTGACCTTTGATTTGGTATGATGAAATAAGTTCAGTCACCAAGGTAAATTACTTTAATCACATGACACATCACATGACATTGCTATTTTCCCAAAAAGGTGCCTGCCGTAGCAGGGTCGTTTGGGTAGGCAATGCCTGCCGTGTAATGGTGAACAGGGAAACTGGGTGCTGCAGGGAAAGGGTCAAGCACTGACATAAGCTATAACACGGAAATAACAGTATGGAAACGGCGCTGGGGCTGTGTGAAATGCTTATCTGTATTATACACCGGAAGTTTCCGATTTTTACACCCTGGAATCTGTTGCATCCCTAAAGGGCAACGGAAGATGAAATTGACATGAACATATTGTTTAAAGTTTCACCTCAGGAGATACCGAAAGGATGGAAATGTTTAAAATTCAAACATAAAAATAAAACAAGGTGGCAGAAACAAAATGAACACACAGAAAATATAGGTTCAAAGGAACAGGTATGTCTTTCTGTGCTGGTGGAACGTGTACTACAGTTGCCAAAAGAACTTAAAAATAAACACCTCTTGCTTCAGAAAGTAAAGACATGTTTATCTGATGTGTTGTATATGCCTACTCTCAGAACGCTCATTTCTTTGGTTTCCATTTGTAAACATTGAGGAACGTCCTAAATTCCAACTGGAGATGTTACCTCAAAAAGCAAAATGTCTCCTTAATAATACACGTGCTGTCAGGTCCAACGCAAAATCCACTCAACGTCGGCTTTACTTGTGAGCTATATCGTGTTGGTGTGTGTTTGTGTTTGATATTCTTGTCCATGGTGTCCCAAGATCAGATGTCAATCTAAAGTCCATGTTTGTTTAGCATACCAAGGTTGTGTACTAGTAGTAGGTGTGTTCAATTAAGATCTAAACGATTGATAACTATGTCTTGATATAATTACCTCCAATATGAAGAAATGATGGAACATATATAACAGGAAATGACTGTTATAAAAAATATGTGTAAGTTTTTGCTCTTGTCTGTCACCATTCTATTATGTATTTGTATATATGTTCGCCTATTTGACCATGTTATTTATAATTACATTAGATTTCTTGTTCGGAAGAACAGATTCTGTATCTGATTACAAGAAATAAAAACTTTTTTTTTAAATCTATTCCTGTTACCTCCTACAGAAATTATCTTCAGCGAAACATGATGGTATGTTTACTCTTTGATTACTGATTCTATTTATCTAAGAAGTCCTCTTGCACTTGGAAGGAAGTGTTTCTGCTGACTGAATCCAAGGCTATAGTTCTATCGAAGTGATATAAATATCAATATGTGCTCCTTATATCAATCATATTCCATTATATTACTAACATAGGGATAGTGAGGGGGTCAAAATGGAAAGTAGAGGGCCTACCTGTACTAATCTTTGATCGCCTTTTAGTTGTTTATAAAGAGGCTAAGACAAAATTGTGTGGTTTATATTGCTCTCCAAAAGGTTACGGGGAGGGCAATAAATAATCTCCGCATTTTCTCAATGTTCAAAATATGCCCACCGTATGTAAGTGGCCTTAATTCTTTCAAGATTGCAAAGCATTGAGTCAGATTCGCATGCATTATAACCAAAGAAAGGTTAAGCTTACAGCCTTCTTCTAACTGATTAAGCGAATCGACAAACTCAGAATACATAAAAGATCATGATTTGGGGTTGAGAATTTTACCATCCCTCAATTATAAAATAATGGTAAATTCACTCATTATGAATGAGCCACGCAAAGAAATACTATAATTCTTTTACTTGTACCTTTAGTATTCAGCTTATATCATAGGGGTTTCAGGAAATTCCATATATTTAAAATGCCTATGTTGATTAGAGATTAAAAATGGATTCACCCATCATGAATTTATTTGAGGGTCATATACGTACGTAGATCCTGCATCTAGAATACGGTCGTCATTGAATTGGTCAACGATCTACTATATATTGACTAAACCTAGGTAAGACCTCCTATATTCCTAATCTTCATAGTATGTGTCAGTATAGATAGAACTGCACCCATCAACAATGTAAATATTTACAAGTAACCTATTAAAGTGGCATTCATACGATGGGATTCATGTACCTCACGGGGTGTTTGTCCGAGACAAATCCTGCTGAGATCCTATACTTGAACTTAAGTTTTTGTCAAAATTGTAGGGTTCCATTTCCCTGAGGCATGTTTTCCCCCCTACAATTATTGGCGACATTTACCCCTAAAAAGGAACAGTCTAATGAGATTTGAAACCTGGTGAGATACATGAATCCCATCGTGTGGATTCCACTTTAGCTAACTGAGTGTACCTTTCTATAGTTATTCTATGTAAATTGGTGAAATATAAAATTGTCTTGTTCGATAAGTGCTATTGTACATGCCGATACAAACAATTCCCTGGTGCAATAAACACCACTGTCGCCAACAGTGAGATCATGTTTACACGCAATGTTTACCGACAGTGATTGCAATAAACTAAACGCAGGGCTGGGCAAAGGGGTAGGAAAGTTCAATGATCAAACAACATTGAATAACGTTGAGGATAAACAGTCCTCAAAGACCCTGCAGTAAAGGGTCCTTAAACTTTGAGAGGTTTATCTGAGTGAATATGTACCATTGTACTATTGGGACGATCACGTTTCTCCGTGAACGCTTTTCGGAGTGAGCTAAACGTCAACTTCGAGATCTCTGTGTCTGACTGTGACGTCATATGTGCATTAAAGGATAACTTCAGAGGACTTCCGTCTATATTCCCAAAGTCGAGCTGTATTTGAACATTTCTTATAAGTATCCGATGTCCTGCAAGGGAGTTAGTTTGTACTTTCTTGAGAATTCAAACTACCCTGACCAATGATACTCCGATTCACAAGGACCTGTTCCTATATTTTGATTTTAACGTACATGCCTGTAAATATACCCGAACCTTTCGTACATAAATCTTCTACTTATCTTTTCCAATTTCTGTCTGTAGTAATGCTGTAATCTGTTATTTTTAACTCATCATGTTTTACTTGACACTTTGAACAAAATCACCTTGTGTATGATGAGTTTATTGTCAATAAGGCCCGGCGTTTACCTACGATATGGCCGATATGGCTCCGATATGCTCTACGATAGACCACCCGATACAAAATCAAAATCGCGTCGGAAGGTCACCTAATATCGGGGCAGTTGACCACGTCTCTGCGATTAGGCACCGATACAAAATGGGGGTCTGCGATTTGGTAACGATGAAAAACGTGTATCGTAGGGTGTCTACGACATTTCAACAATGTCGGTGGGTAATTGTGAGCATCGAGGAGTATTTCTATCGTTGTAGGTGGACGCCGGGCCTTAGGCCCGACGGCCACCTGCTACGATATATACATTTAAGACCTGCCGATGCACTACAATGCATAATGTCACAAAAATAGACACTCGGGAACCTCTTCATCTTAGACAAACCTCTAAAGTAGGAACATCGGTGTGTATCATAATCGGTTTTTAGGAACATGGTAAGGTCTCTCGTAGACGATTTGTAGCTCAGTGGACGCTGTGTCTAATGATTTCCATTTTAAAACAATTCACCAATAGAATGACATGTAGAACGTGTTCCCTAGAACCTAGTATAGCAACTGGAATGTCAACACCGACCCACCTTGGGAAAATTATAGTTCTACACCAAATGCTATCAAAGAGAGACCTTAGAAAGTCAACCCCACCCCTTTAGTCCTCGGCACGCCAGCCGGATTAGCGTCTGGGGATCTGGATAGAGTGCAGCCAGTAGGTGTAAGGCTAGGTTAATCCTGCTGGTTGAACCCTTTTTGAAGCTCATACCGTCTTGGGGATCAAGAAGCCCCGGTCATGGGGACCTACCTCAAATAAAACTCTGCCCACGTCAAACACTCTGGTGATTAAGTCAAATACTCTTGTGTACAACAGCCCGCGCCATTTTGTAAGTTCTATGTAAATGTTTTAATGGAGAAGCACATCGATGTGGTTCCTCGACACGGACTAGAATTGATTCGTTGTTTCATAGCAGTGGAAATGCAATTGACTTTGGTCCGTTAGTGTTAGTATCTGTTTACTGAATTTAAATTAGAATTCTAAAGTAAATATATAGTGGCAATCTGAAAACACTCTATGAGCAATAGCTGTAAGTTCGAATAGATTTACATATTTTATTAGCGGTCATTTTTTTTCAGTTTACTTGAAATCTCCCCATGAACCATTAGGAACATCTGTTTTTTCTCTGGAAAACGTTTTTTCTTAATTATAGGAGGTTGAAGTCTTTCACTGATAGCTTGCTTGCAGAACATATGTATCGGCCTATTTTAATAATTTTAAAATGTTGGACAGTTACTGAACTATCAGCATCATAGTGACAGCCATCGACCACCAATCGCCTTATACTTCCATAGACAAACTGATGCATCCATTTATTCAAGTATACTTTCTTTATTTAATCATAACAACTGTTCTGGTACAGCTTATACGAACAAAAGAATCTGATTCTGAAGGCGAAATCAATATTGTCATTTATTACCCACCTAATACAAAGTGTCTATATAGAAAATACATAGGGATTGTGTATCACCATCTCCGGAGCATACAAACATACTCCCCATAAACCTTTAAGAACATCTGTTTATTCTCTGGAATACGTTTTTTTATCATATGTATAGGGCTCCGGGCTGCAAAATACGGCGCATATGATGAAATAGTGCGATTGAAGAAATAGTGCGTACCTGAATGAGCTAATATCGGTACGTCACTTGTGAGGAAAAGGTCGATGATAAATACAATATAGACTGGTTTCAGATAAAAACTGCTCTATGCTCATCGGAGTTGACTCTGCGCAATATCCTCGCATGAGCTCGGATATTACTATACGCGTCAACTCCACACGACCGCTTGTATCTGAAACCAATCAATATTTACCTACCACATATAAAACGGTAAAATGCTGTCGGATCTGCTTGGAGTTTTTCCCATACATAGAGAAAGAGTGAACCAGACCTAGGCATGGAAACTGAAGGGCCACGAGAGTGAGATTCTCGTACGGTACTTAACTAATCCTGCTATGTTTTTTGTGTTTCTCTACACAGATGTACTTCTATCCTTAAGATTTGTTTCTAGCTGTACTGAAAACTTAATTTAGAACTGAAGTTTTCTGATCTCCTGCACTTGAGAGAATGCAATGAGATCACATTTCGCTGGTAGTCGATAAAATCTGTGTCATATGAAATGATGGTTAGGAATGAATTGATAGTTTCAGGTATTAATAGTAGAGGGTGCCAATAAGCCCTCACCCTATCAAATATGACGCGACAAAGTCGCTAGTATGTATAACTAGTCGCATCTATAACCATAAGAGTTACACGATAGGCGCAGATGGTGAACACGTCCCATACTCCCCTGTCAATGTCCAGTATCGTACAATGCGGATTTGATATATCACACCTCATTAACAAGTCAGAGAGCTGCCACACATGTTATCACACTCACAGTGCCATACCACTGGTCACTGATAGCCCACAGGGCGTCCTGCATCACATGCTCTGCGTAGCAACCAGTGGCAAACTGTGACTTTAGTTGTAACGTATGTTGGGTGCCACCCACTGACACGAAACCTGCCACTTGGTCACCAAGGAATGCTAGACAGGTCTGAGCGAGGATGAGCTCTCAGTGATATTACTTACAGGAATATAGGGTGGTATTTCAAGTGGTCTATATTCCATGTCAACAGCCAAGCTCATATCAATGTTATGTTGAACTCATGTGAGTTGTGGGGAAGTCAAAGTATCACAACTATATATTAAAAGAACAACTATATATTAAAGGAACAGCTATATATTAAAAGAACTCTATTAAAAGAACAATATTTCACCTGTTTATGAGCTTATTTTTCTGTATATATGAAATAATGATCATGTCGATGTATATTGTTTGTTTTCATCTATTTGCTTAAGCATAACAAGACTGGAATAAACCTAAGAGCAATACGATGATCATTCTTGCAGAACTATGTCCATAGCTTGTGTAAATTAGATGAATTTATAGATTGTAACCAAACTATGCTGCATAAATGAAAATATCAAATTTACCAATAATGCGCGTCTAAATACCCATCTCTTTATGACAGCTAAAACAGTTAAACCAATAATATTGTCACTTGAAAATCATCGCACGTTTGATCTTCAGGGAAAATATAAGAAATTATGGAGTTCCTTTCTTTTAATCAAATTATTTCCCAAATCATTCCGTTCACTACCAGGTGAAATGTGCAGCTTTCTTTGAATCAGCAATTCTTTAGATTCAGTCGTACAACCATTATGTTACTCCGGGTGTTCTGCCTATCACAGAAAAAGAATAAGTCGTAGATATATGTTGGGTTGGAGTACTGCTTATCTTTCAGCTAGGAATGGTGGATGTAACACCTAAGCTGATACATGACTGATAAGAAGTATAACTCGGTGTACATCACTTTGAGGACAAGATATATGCAGTCCACAACATGCATCCAACAGATAACACATGTAAATCCTGATTGAATGACTACAGTCCTCGACACATTCACCGTTCAGTGGTCGGAGTTCCTATGTTACCTCATTCCTGGTATTTTTCCCCAACGCCCGTGGAGTATTTAAAAGAAATACATAATGGAAAGATATTACAAATGTTAGCCAATTAATCAATGATAGGGGTGAGATAAAGTCCGAGCTGCGCCTGATCCATAGCCACTGAAAATATGCCATTCATTTTGGTTTGCTAACGTAATCTCATTGTGCTTTGACTCGTTTTTCTATCAGTAGATAGGACGGTGTACAATCGCCTGGACATGAGACTTCCTCGCACGTGTCAACAACAGACACAAAAAAAGACATATCAAAAGAATTGTCAGCTGATTTATCGAGAGTTTGGTATATACTCTACAATATACATTATGGATGATTGTAGGATATAGTCAAATCAGTCTCTGATCGTCATAGAATTGTTCTTGTTGTTCATTCATGTGTTTCTTGCTATTCATGAAATTACTCCACAACTAAAACTCATGGCATATTTTCAGTACCTATGGATCTCGATGCAGTTGCTTCTTATTAAGTTGTATAATCCACGAGACACTGTGTACATTTAATTCATGACTATGTTTAATTGGGGTTTTTTAAAGAAAAAAAATGAATGAAATAGCAAAAAATGAATGAAATAGCCGGATACTCCAGACGGACTTTGTATTTCACAGCATGTAATGAAGACCTATAGAATGGACTTTGATTGAAAAACATTAGGGCTTCCCCTTGACAACAGAGTAATGTAGTTAAATGATAGCCTAGGCATGTGTTTCAATAGTTTTAAAGTTCAATTTGAATTACACAAAGTTAATGAAATATGACATTTGTTTGAATGAAAATACTTCGTACTTAAAAATCTCTTAGTAGAAAAGATTGGGTGGCAATCTTATTACATAATAGGAAGATATTCAGGATTACTTCAGTATTTACCTGTACTTTTACCAAAAGGAGCAATCAAGAAATCCCCGCTCGGGAACTTGTGTATCAGTACTGATATCATGTTCTTATATACATGTACATCTAAAAGAAGCAAAAAATGAATGACTACTATAGAATGTCCAATCTAAGAATAAATAAAGGCTTGCTCCTAATAAAAACAAAACGAAATCTAATCTGTGAAGGAAATAGTTTTCCCCCTGAAGATACCACTGCGATCTTATTCATATAGAAGTGGAAAATTCGTAATTTGAGAAACCCTCACCTCACGTTCCTTCGCCAAGCCTCCATCAACGCGTAGAGCCATTGTGAGTTTTCAAGAGGACACTTCCAGGTGATTATCTGTTCAACTTATCAAAGCTCTGTCATACATACTGGAGTAAATGTGCCTCCTTTTCTTTCCTATACCGTCTTTATATCTACGGTTCTGTAGCAGGGTAGCGGGTGTGTATATCCTATGGTGGGCCTGGAGAACACCCCACTACTACAGGAGTGGTTAATACCCCTGAGCAGTGGGTTTCATGTAATTGCCCGCTGTACTCCAGGTGTGGGCTCCCCGTCGTAAAGCACTATGAAGTATGTGCTCAGTTCTAGTTATGGATGTGTATAGAGTGACCGACACTGTTAAGGACCATGTTACTATGGTCTTATCTTTAGGTTGACTGGAGCGCCTGTGTGCGACTATTCGGGGCACTACAGTTAGAGACTATCACTGTTTGAGTGTGCTGTGAGTGTCGCGGCTTCCTTTTTACACCCCCTCCACCTCCTCCCCACTACCCCACCCACCCACCCCACAAACACACACACCTCCCTAAAGCCGGAGAAACACCAAGCGATTTCCGGAATCGCCAACACAAAATGGCCTATATGTGAGCTATTATTTCATATTTCACCTGATTATTGCTCCCGATGCGCTAAATTATCATTTGGAGATATTACTATGAAATAATATCTCACATACATGCCATTTTGTGTTGGCGATTCTAGAGATCGCCGCCTTTACTCGCTTGGTGTGTCCCCGGTATAACCCCATTCACTTCTCATGCCAACCTTCATCCTCGCCGTCCATGTCAAGTCCTGTCATATTGGCGACCTTTCCCAGTCCATTTCCTCGCGAAATCAAAGATATATCCATGACCACGGATCTACGTTTGTGGTGTGATTCAATTTAATATATGCAGTAAAACCCCGCTCCTGGGACATCCTGCTTAAGGGGACAATTTTCTCGGAACGGAAATTTTACAAGAATTTATTTTAACCCTGAATAAAGGGCGTCAGGTGGGACTCTGTGGGGGTGTTTCTGTGGTTATAACAGTGTCTCTATGCCATAGTATCCCCCTTGTAAAGGTATCATACACTACATAGCCTAACCATGGATAGACTGAAAACCCCGGTCAAGGGGTCACCCTGCTTAAGGGGCCACTTTGCTCGGAATGGAGGGTGACCCCTTAAGCAGGGTTTTATTGTGCAGTAGAACCCCGCGTAAGCACCAATCTCCGCTCTGGGCAAAAGTGTTTGCTTTACACAGGGTTGAAATAAACATCTAATAGAGGGATCTGTTCGGAGCAAAGGTCTTGCAGTTCGGTGTCTATAAGGCGGGTTCTACTGTAGTTCAGTGATCACTGTAGGGCCTACATGTATATGATTTTCTTGCAGTTTCAGAATTAAGTGTAAAGGAGTTTTTATCAAGTATCAGATGTTTTTATATAAATGCTGAGAGGTAACTTTCACCAGGAATCGGTTATGGTAATTCTTATTTTAGATGAATAAGAATTGGTTCGTAGCATTGAAACCCTTAAAAACACAGAGATGGTATACAACATCCATCAGAGTCAAACCTACGTTACTACAATGTAGCGATGCTATTTGTATACACTTAGTTTTCTTCATTGACATCTGATAACTCATGCTCAACTCTAGTCTTTGAAAAATATATTACATGTACCTTTGAAAATTCATAAATAAAGAAATAGGGACACAGCCCTTCCTGACAAAAGCCCAGTTAGACTTTTTGGCACGTCTTTATATTGGGCTTCATTTTCAGCAATGTGATGACAGACCATTAATATGACTGCGGAAATGAATTTGGATTTGGGTTGAAAGGTAAACAGGAGAATCTTAGACTGCTCTCTATAACCAACAAATACATGGACCTTAGGCTGCTTGATTCGATTGCCAACAAATATTTACAGACATACAGACAGCTCCAGATGCTGGATATTATCTCACCCCAGATATTTTTTCTCCATAGACTTAACATTGGGAACTCGTATCTAACACCCATGAGATATTTAGGAAAAATATCCAATGGGGGATTATGTCACAAATGTTAGCCCATTTGCCAATGTGAAGGGTGAGATAAATTCAGAAACCCATTCAAGTTTAGGGTCAAAGCTCAATCCCATCTCGTTTGAATCGCTACATAATTCACGCGGCTTCGCTTTGTGAATTACTACGCGATTCAATCTCGATGGGATACAAGCTCTGACCCTAAACTTTCCTGGGTTTCCTCTATAGTACACATGTATCAATGCGGGTTAGGCACATGTAATTAGGTCAATCTCAATAGATTCTAAATACAGTAGAACCCCGCATAAGCGAACACCCCCTATTCCTGGCCAAAGTGTCCGCTTACGCCGGGTGACCTCTTACACTTGACTAAGATAAACATCTAATAGAGGGATCCGTTCTGACCAAAGGTGTCCGTTAACGGGGGTGTTAGTTTACGTGGGGTATCCGTTAGTTGGGGTTCTACTGTACAAACAAAAGAGCTTTGCTCATTAAAAAGGTAAGGGACGTATGGGCATTATTAGTGATATATTTACAACATTATCACCTTATAGGAGATATAACCATGTCCTGCTTGGAGCCGCCAATTGTCCCCGATGTACACTCTCCTGTCAGGTCCTTCTTGCCGCTTAGGCTTTGCATACAACCACGGGCTTACCATCTCTGTTTGGAGAGTAGCCGATGCGGGTATTGGCAGGAAAAATCCAGTTTCCGCTAGCCGACGAAAACTCTTAATTGAGTTCCTCTAAATGTCTGTTGGTGTTGCTACCGACTGTACGACGGCATCAAATGGTCGGTGAGGTTGCAGTGGATGCTTTGTTTCTACTGTATTTTGCATGTCTATACCAATTTAAATTTCTCCTAAAACCATGAGCTTCAACGATGAAATGAAAATCATCATTCGCGTTAATGGTATCTTTAATGTCTTCTTATGTTATGATGTATGCGGATGACCAGATAATGATAGTATATAGCAGTTTATTAAATGGAACATGATATAAATAAGATATGATAATATATGGTTTACTCAAAATTTATTATAGGTTAACCAAAAGGATCGAAACTGATGTGGGTATTTCGAGGACGTATTGATAAAGAACTAGTATGCACACTTGGAACATAGACATGAGACCAGGTAGCATCATCCATGTATATTTATCTCGGTATCACTATTGATTAAAGGTTGACTTTTAAACAACAAGCTAATAAGATATTATCTGACAAGAGACAGAAGATATACAAGTTAAGGAAATTTCGTTATCTGATCAAAAATGAGACTGCCTGTGCAAAGGTAAAGCAAATGATACTACCTAGTATAAAATCTGTTGGGTTTGTATCATAAAGTGAAAAAGATGATAGATAGAGATTATAAATATGTATAATATAATATCAAGAAACGTCACGAAATTTCATACAATTGTTTATATGGCATGAGTTGTATTCGCGGAATGATATCACGAAGCGGAGCTGAGTGATATCTGTAGCAGAAGACAACGAACGACATGTAAACAATTGTATGAAATTAAGTGACGTTTAGATTTTATCCTACCCGGTAACATGTTTTTAACTTCATATTTCACCTGTGGCATATACATGTTATATGGCATAGCCGTGGCATACAGTCACTCCATGTTAAGTCTATGGAGATTTATATGAGGGGTAGGATAATATGATGCGCTTCGCACTGCTCAAGGAATACCTAGAAATGATGTAATCAATTTAACAGATTTAAATGAGAATTGTTGGATAAGACCACTGACATATAGACGAGCTTTACACTTGTTATTGATATCTTATGGTGGTGTAAAACACCCGAACATGTATTACCAAATTTGGAGAAAAAAAGAAGCTACAAGGATGAACAAAAAGATGTAAATAAGAATATGCAGACTGAAATCTGAAAAGTATCGTAACTTCCCCATATACAGAGGTATACAGTTGTAGAATTCATTGCCAGATTATATAAAAAGAAATTACAGACAAAAAACTATAGAACATTTATAAAGAGCTATTTACTTAAAGATCCTGTTAGAGATAGAATTCCAGAATGAATATCTGCGAGACAAATGACAGGAAGTAATACTTGATATCACCGGTATTGAACATGAATTTTTAATAATGTGAATATAGAACTTGCAGAATATCAATGAAAATAACTGACAGATCTAAAAAACAAAGAGTTATACTGCATATTGTCTGATGTGTGTGAATACTGTCTGTCCAAGTATTATGTTTATGTATACTGTCTTGTATGTATCTCAGTCTTATGTCGTCCTCTGTATACATATGTTACTCTAGTACTCAGAATTAACATAAAGAAGAGAATGAAGGTCAGAAATTAGAGAACTGCAGGACAGAGTCAAATGACCTGCCCAATATTTAAGTTGACACTGGAGCAACAACAAGAACTAACACATATGCTGCCAATTCATGTGGTACACATGTAAACTGCATGTCCGCAAATGCACTAGTTTTAGTCTTACCTCGACTTTAACTCCAACTCAGAGACTTATTGGGTCCCACTCACCCACACCTATCTTTACTGTTTCGTTTTGTTACCCAAACCTTTCGCGAGGCCTAAAATTATTAAATTTCTTCTACTCATATATACCTTGTTGTCCTTGCAGTTACATGTCACATGTCTATCACTGATAATAAATGTTCCTAAACTGCCGCAGCGCTTCTCGTCCTATTTATACTCATCTAAGTGTTATATTTCACAAATTATCTCAATTCTCAACGATTTCAACGATATGTAATGAAAGCAGCATCTTTCCTCCCAGAAATGTATGGATTACCAAAGAGGTGACTATGTACTTCACTTTTGAATTTGATTTTAGAAAGAACAAAGAAGCAAAGCCAACAACATGTCATCACATTGATTTTAAAAGATAAACACCTTCAAAAGCGTTTAACTATAGAAACGTAGGTGGGTGCTACAGTTTTCCAAACAATCTCCCAGACGCCAAAAGAACCATCGAGTAGGTGATTAACGTATCAACAGATGGCGCCACATGTGGGACGTAAGTTCCCGCTAGCAAAATCATCCCCATAACCACAACCACGGTTTTGCCCAGGATAGTCTAATGTTAGTTAAAGCATTATAGGGAGTATAACCTCAGTCTGATAACATCCTCTTTCCCGATAGGCATGTTCTCACGGAGCAGGTCGTCCGTATAACCACGGTTCTGAGAGACCGTGTGCATATAAAACGGTATTTACTAGTCTTCCTATAACTCGATCTGTGCACCTGTGAAACTAATTGTACGTCGAGGGTGGAGTATCTTACATCCAAGTTTGGGATCCTCGCCGATTGGCCTTATAAAGGTAAGTCTTGACATGCTTAAATACATGATAATTTACTCTTAGCAGGGGCACCCACGCACCGGTGTATGTGTATGTGGCTATGTAAAGTCCTGTCAATGTGTAGCCCACTCACCCACACAGTGATGTGCATGAGTGGCTGTAGGTAAATGTCCTAAGTGTTGTAATGGGGATGAGCTACCCTCAGCCTGCTGTATCTGGAATAGTCCTGGGATGTATCACAGTGAGATATCCACTAGATTGTGGATGGTTACCAGCAGTCACTGGAATCCTGGATTAAGTTGTCACTAGAATGTAGCAGCTGGATGTAGGTAGGTTGTAAGTGGTAGAATACTCCTTGACTGTATCAGCCCTTCACAGAAAGATCTGGGGACAGGCACTTGCAGTATAACTCCTTTCATTTGGTATGCAGACAATCACTTCTTACAAACTCAGATAGAAGAACCCTGAACTAGGGCTGCTACTTGCTTATATAGGAATTCTCAAGGTTGAATACATTACAACATCAAGGCTGAATAAATTACAATGTCAAGGTTGATACACTGTCAAGGTCCCTGTCCCAAATGCCATGTCCATCGCTGTCCTTGCGCCTTTCAAGGTCAAGGACAGTCAGAGTGCATCCCCCAACACTGTGTTGAGTGGTTGCTGTGTGTCACTGGGCCAAGGCCACTGCTGGATGCTCTTGCATATTGATGATTCTGTATGGATTCTGTATGGTCAAGGCCACTGCCGAGTGCCCATGCATTATTGATGAAGCTGGGGATGCCCAGCATCTCTGTGCATTAATGAGGTGAAGGACAGTCAGCAGCACAGTGCACAGTGGGCCGGCGCCCTGTTCTGTGTCAAGGACACTTGTGTCAGCCCAATACTTTTCACGTTGTGGTTTGTGTATGGATATACTCTAGTACATAGGTATGCCCAGTTGCAGATTGGAGGTGCCTTTGAGTGACAAGGGCCGAAAAACGCACAGTGTGAACTGCATACTTCAAATCCACAAAACAGACACTCCGCAGACAACTTTTTACCCTCTAGCCAATGCTGCTTGGTAGTGCCGGCCGGCTGCCCCTAATGCTCTAAATTCTCAGAGCTGATCCACCAAATCCTCTATTTCTGGTCGCACCGACAACCACAAGATGTCCACACCAGCCGGCCAGTGCCGGCAAGGCGATGGAGACACAGCAGGTTCGCTGCTGCCATCTGGTGAACATGTGTGTGTTCCGACACCGCGTTATTGCATCCCCATCATGTTGACGGCGTCAGCCAGTAAGCTGAAAATCAAATAGATCAGTATTCCGTCAGCAACGGAAATTACAGCCGATGCTGCATGGATATGCAAATTAGTTTGGACCCGTGCTCAAGAAATGATGATCTGCCAGTCAAACTGTTTGGTGGATCAGCAAGACAATGGCATTTAGAGCCAGCTGGCAGTCGGCAACATCAAACAGACCAGCCGACGCTTGCCAGCAACAGGGTTTTGGGGACACAATGGTGGGCCGGTGGTCGGCGACACTGGCCGTGGCTGCCTTATTTGCTGATCCACCAAGCAGATTCTCACCGCCGATGTGCAATTTGGGCGAGCAACTGTCACCGACGTCCACAATTCCACCACAATTCCATAGGCCGGCACTAGCTCCGGCTTGGTGGATCAGCCACTTAACACACACCTAGCAGTGCATTCATTAATGTGAGCCAGATCTACATCTGATGCATACCTATTATTCAGAGAATTTTTGCACCACAGTCTATACAACTGCAGCTTTAAAACGATGAGATCCCTGTGGTTCTTTAGACATGTAAACATGTGTAGAGGACACGGGTGTTGAGTGGTGGTTTGTTTCTTCTTTGCCAACGAACAGTAAGTTGATTGGTCTCTTGTCATCTCAACAGAGTGAGATCTTCATTTTCTATCGGTGGTTGAATCTGGGCAACTCAACTTTGGTCGTTTGTGCCCGGTTCCCCCATGCCATTACCTAACCTCAACGAGGGAATGTTATTGAATCTGGAATCAAGCCTCGGCTCTCCCAGGTATTGAATAAAATATTTTTTATTTGATCCCTTGTGTCTGTTACCTCTTGTGAGTAGGAAAACTTGATCACCCGGCTCTTCAAATCTCGAACCGACCTGCAGGACTAAAATATCTGCAGGGTACCTCTTATAGTGTCGGACATTATCTCGTGATCATTTCGGCCTGAGCCAGCGACCGCTTCACATGTAATGACCTTGATAGTTAATAATTACTCTTATCCTACCCCTAATATAAAATCCCATAGGCTTAACATTGAGTTTCCGTATGCCACGCTGACTGGCATACAGAGTTTTATATGCCACTAGAGCCATACAGAATTATTATCATGTAATATTCCAAAATCGAGGAGACAGGGTAGGATAAAATCAAAACCTGATTCGTTTTAATCATGGCCACCGCACGCCACTCCTGGAGTTTTGGCCGCGGACTTCACTCAGCTTCACCTCATTAAGTCACTATGCCAAACTCCAGTCGTGGCATACGATGGCCAAGACCAAAACTCATCCAGTTTTACGATAAAACAGATATGATGACTTCATCCTGACAGTTCTGACGAATATAACTTTGAAATTTTGGGCCATTAGTGGTTATAAACAATAAGATCCTCCAACAGGTTATAGGTTTGGGTAATATCTACCAATCTGTACAGCAAGGACATTCAAACTGACCAAATGTAATTTGTCTAACCTTTGATTAGAGAGTAAAGTAGTGGCTAGGTCTATGCTACAATGCATTCACAAATATCATAGGGTTCCAACACCTTAGATATCCTCTCAGAAAGATAAACTGGCTTCCATATAGGCAAAGCTTTGCACATTTTCAAACATGAATATTGATGTTCATATGATTATTGCGGATTGATGTAGTTACTGCTGATTTCTACTTCTTCAGAGAAAGCAACGTTATTCAACAAAATGGTATATTATTGTAAAACTGTAATGGTCTCTTTAAGGACAAAATCCTTTGAAAACTATCATTATGAAATACAGTTGTACATTAACCTCACTATGATATTGCTACCTAGAAGTTGATATATGGTTTATACCTTACTTATTTTCTTCATTTTCAGTCCTAGATTCAAGTAAAGAAACCTCAAAGGCTTGCTAGAATGGCACAACAAAGTGTGTGCGAGAGTTGGGCATCTGCCCAAAAAGATCTCATCAACTGTATCAAAACACCTGATTCAACACACCAAATGTTCCTGGAAAGGTTAAGACAATATAAAGAAAATGTCGACCTTGCCAGATTAGTGACCTTAGAGGGGACATCTTTACTCCACGAATGTATCCTGGGGAAACGAAAGGAATTCTTCATTCATCTTGTTCATGTTGGTATTTTCATGGAGCTTTATGATAAGCCAGTGGGTGACTCCAACAGGGAATGGTCCGGCAGGTATGCAACAGATTTGACAATTGCAAGTGGAGGAAAGGCCGAGAGAGATGAATTCGAGCGCCTTCTAAAGATAGCCAAGGATATCGAGAAGGATGATTTAAAGAAGGCATGTCTAAATGGAAATCTAGAAAAGGTGAAAAACATCTTGCAGAATAAACATTGTTCTATCAAACGTAATCAGGAATGGTCCACATTCTACTGTGCAGTTGTATCTGAGAGTTTGCCAGTTGTGCAGTTGCTACTTGCAGCCCTAGAAGATTTGCCTCCTGTAAAAGGAGAAAATCTCTGGGATCAGGAACTCGGGTATATTATCAGCCATGGGGCTCATGACTTATTCCCTGTTGTGTATTCTGCTGCAAGTATCGACTTGAAAGGTTTTACGTTCAATAACAGAAGCGCAATTGCGATCACTGCTATAAATGGTGACCAAAAGATGTTTGAGGTACTCAAGGAGACTTACTCCCCAATCATGTCTAACATATTGGCTTTAGCTTCGGAGAATGGGCAAACATCATTTATTGAGTTCCTCCTTGACAGCTATCCACGTGAAGTTAACATCGATGAAGAAGATCGAAGAAAGAGAACCCCATTGCATATTGCTGTTGGGAAAAGCCAAGCTGAAACCGTGAGACTGCTTCTTGCTAGGGGAGCAGATATCACAGCTATGGACAAGCGGCACCGATCTCCCTTACATGTGGCTGCCGACGTTGGAAATTTTCAAGTTCTAAACATCCTAGTAGAAGAGGCATCAAAACGAGGTGTACTTAGCCAACTAATCGGTACTAAAGACAAATTCTTGGGGTCTGAACTGTGCTACCTAGTCCGTGGAAGAGACAACGACCAAAGTGCATGGCACTACGTTATTTTAGATCGTGGGTGTCTCCATATCTTCAAGAAGAAAACACGAGGAGGGGCTGTAGATGTGGCTGAATATGGAAAGGTCCTGAAGTCAGGATGGGGCAGTTCCCCTTCGCCAGCAATTGTTGAAGAAGTAGAATCTAAATTCGATATGATGAACATAAACGAGGATGCAGCCCCTGATATGACACCACTGCACAGCGCGATATTGAAGGCCAACAGCTTTGAATCTACACGCCTACTTCTGGATAACACAAAGGATATACATGTTGCCGATTCTTTTGGCCTCACCCCACTCCATTTTGCGTGTATCGTTGGAAACACTGCGGTAAGTAACCTAGGAGTTGTTGAACAACTCCTGACTTTTTAGTATCATTTAAAGGCATATCCTACAATTCACGGTGGCGCCATCTGGTAATTACTAAATATTATCAATTATTAGTCAAAACTGGTTCCTTGTGATTTATTCTTATTCTAAATGATTAAATCTAACTTTTTGTCCAGTTTATCCAGTCTTAATAGGTAAATATGCCAATTTAAATTCACTTGATTTACATAGGACATGTGGTTTTCTCCAATTCCTTCAAAAATGAGGACGATGGCCTCTGAATTTTAAGACTAAATGTGTAGTACTATACATCTACTATATTCTGTGAAAGTTTGAAGAAAGTGACATGGGTTTTACTACGTGAAAAATATTTTTTTAGAATCTCTATATTCTATTATAAAATTGTCATAATATTGATCTCTAAATCAAAAATTAGCACGGTGACCCCCAATTTTTAAGTTAAATATGTATTATATAATACTTGAAGATCATCATATTCAATTGCCAGCAAATTGACATGGATTTAATCTTCAAGACTTATTGTCAGATATCCCTTTAAAGTAACATAATGTCACTATTATTGTAACTTTTGTTACATAGCAAGCCGATAAATTATGAAGGTCGACCTAATCTGGTTTTTTTAAAGCTGACATTCTTTATTTTCTATAGTTATGTTTTATCCATTTGGTTTTATTCATATAGAAACTATTTTTATCAGCAATAAGCTGTTGTATTCATGACACTCAAAAAATACATAGGACCATTATCTAAAAAAAAAGTCCTTTACTAGTGTGAAGAACCCCTGTATTACTTTTCTAGGTAATTCGGGAATTGCTGAAAAGGGGAGCCGACCTAAAGAGAGTCGATCAAAAGGGACGAACACCTCGTGACCTACAGAACAAAAACGAGCACATTGACCTATTGTTGTACGTCCAAGAAAACGATGAGATTATCAGCAATATTCTCGTAAGTACTGTGGAAATTGAATGAGCAATTATCTTCCCTTAAATTATTTCTTCGTAAAGACTTCGTTTATAGTACATAGGAGAGAGGGAGACACTTGTATTCTTATGATGCAGTGAACAGTGTCTCGTGAATATTTAGATGGCATTGGTACTTCCCTTTTAACATAACTCTTTTACTGTTCAACTACCGAAACCAAAGTAGATTAGATGTATTAGTACCTGATAAATTGATACTGATTTGAAACACTTATTTATTGCATGAGAGTCATGTATTATGATATATATTTCTAGGAGTTCCTCCGGGATCATGTTCAACCAATCAAGGATAAGCTAAACTCAGACCAGCTTTCTAGATTAGCACCGCAGGAAATCAAGACCTACATCCGAGACATACGTGAGTACTTAACCATTCCTATTGAAGTACCTGTGTCAGTGTGATATTTCATAAGAACATGTACTCCTTGTAACTGTCTTCATTAAATTGGCTTGAATGGTAGTAGAAATAATAAGTAGAAATAATATTGATCTCTCAGTCACTGACAAGACGATCTCAATGGTAAAAGTCGTATCACATTACTGTGATAGAATAGCAATTTCATTTGATTCATTTGATACATTTGATTCATTTGATACGTAACTTAGAGTTGATCCCATCTGTTTCATTGGAGTCATAGTCAATATATAAGGCTTATTATTATATACCTATGCCGAATGTCTATTAAATACTGCCCGCTGCTAGGGGTGCAGTAACAATAATGTTCGTGCCCGCTGTGACTGCGACTTTGTATGTCATTAAAATGGTGGTTTTTCACCAATTAGAGGTACATAATAATAAGCAAACATCCTTACTGTACACGAAATGGTTCTCGTTCTCGGTCAGTCGTCGATTTCATACTGCCTTCCGCCTTTGGCGTCAGGCAGTATGAAATCGACGACTGACCTCGAACAGGAACCGTTTCGTCCACAGTAAGGACGTTTCCTAATATTACGCTTCTATTGCATGATCCGACTGGGATAACAACCACCAAGTGTAGAATGAATATAGCAAAGCCATATTGACACAAAGAGTAGCTCTTGATATGTTATTTTTTCTACGTGGATAAATTGATCTCAGTGGTCTCTTTTCCTATTTGAAAAAAGAAATACTTAAATGTCCAAATTTGTAATGAAAAATTATCTTAATTATTGAATGTCCTGTATGAGGATGCTAGTCCGAGTTCTCTGTGATACAATTTGAATTACGATTAATTAACTTCCATCTCAGAGAGATTAATTATTTAGAAATGCGAGCTAAGACTACCAGTATCTTTCATGTCAAAGTTTCTTCGTTACTTCTTCTGTTAATCACATCGAAAGGTGTTACTTCATTGATAAAGGTTTAAATCTTTTTGTTCAACAGTCCGTGAGCTCCAAGGACAAGTACAGTCGTTTCTCTTTGACAAGTGTGGTGCTCTGCTTGTGATGTCACCAAGTAACTCGTGATGTATTCCCCAACTCTGTGTGTCGACATCGAGGAGCGTGTAATGTATTATACTATAGGGCACAGAGTGATTTCTAGTATTGCCATCATCTGCCAGGAAATTGTAAGATAGCGCCACTGTAGTCAGGGGGCAACCACTTGTTATCTGTTGTTATAATCTATAGATGCTATTGGGACGAGGCTAAAATTCCGCCATGGCAAGCAACAAAAAATGTTTTTGATAAAATCCATTGATAATTAGTCCCACCACCTGGTGTTTTGGATGGCGTCGGGGGGCAAGATGGCGACTTCCATAGTACAATAGCTATGTGCCCTATATAGTTGTAAGTGATGATATTAAGTGATGTGCAGTGCATTCATCAGACTGCATCTGTGAGTGACAGTATCAATGGATTCGTGAATCAATCGCATCTGTGAATGATGACATGGGTGTGTATGATAGGAACAAATATGACATTAAACTTTGAATGAAAACTGTGAATAATCCAAAGTTTAAGGTGTCATCCAATACAGGTGTTGCCGTTCAGCGCCGCCTAACGGCACGCTGTCTAGTTACGAGGCCGCTCTGACAAACATGGCAGAGTCCGGCAGTATTCATATAGAAACACAGAGCAATCACACCTAAAGTGTGAACGGTGGGTGTGATCACAGGAGTGTTGTTTTTTGACAAATTAGAATGCTGGAACAAACTAGGGTATTGTATTAACGAGTCTGGGCTGTCTAAACTTCATAGTTGATAATTATCTTGGTTTGAACATGGAAAAAGATAAGCATGTTACAGCTAGTCCTGCCAATGTATTACTGTATATCCAGTTTTGGTGTTCCTGTGTTATGTAAGCTATATCTAAAGTATCATTGAGGTGATATGCATGTATGATACATCAAATATGGAATACTATAGAATACGATGAAATCATTATTATGTCTCTGACAATGAGATACATGGGTCTTATGAACGTATTACACTCATATACTGATAGATCCAATGCTAAAGAATACATTGCCAGGGGTTTGTTTGACTGCAGGCATTGCATAACCAACCAGATAAGGTGCGACACCGCCCTGTGGAAAAAGGCCTGTTGGTGGGTCACTTGATAAAACCCACATGGTACTGCCAATGCAGTGTCAAAATAAGTAGTGCCAGTGTGTCAATGAGGTACTTCAAAGTGTACTGACCCCAGTACTGGACTACACTGGACATCTGAGCAAGAACTCTGTTCACAGAGTGCACAGTATGCATATGATTAAACTATGGCAGCATTGTTGAGTGCGGGAAAACGCACTGATACTCGTCACATAGAGGTTAGAATACTCACAAATGCTTTCAGCTTGCTGCAGAAATACTATCCCATCACTATTTATGCAAATGGTCAGGTATCTAGTATCCCAGCCTGACCATAGCCCCTGCCCTACTACTGACTTGGTTTCTAAAAATAGAGCTTTCGTTAAAGTCTTTTTGCTTACAAAGGATTCACTATGTCAATCCTGCTATTGAATCATAAACAAATATTTAAGAATATATTGTAATCTGCTACTAGAAAAAGAAACTATTAGATGAGGATAATAACTGAATGTGGTATTTACATTATGAAATCTGGTGGAATAGATCAAAATACACTGTATTCAGACTGTCATAACTGATGGGGCAGACTTGACTACACAGCATTCAGACCCACTTTGTAGACAAACCAGTTTTACTCCCCTCAACCCTGTCACCCTTGAACATAGACTTACCGAGGCCCTTGATCATGGACCTTCATGAAGGAAAATAGAGATTCAGATGTAAACAGATGAATAAACTGCTAGGGACAGAGACAGATTGAGAGTTTGATATACATGCATGCAGACAGGGAGAGACAGAGAGATATACATACTAGCAGATAGCGACAGAGACAGAATGAAGACTCACCCAGGGACAGGTAAACAGAATACAGACAGGGTTATTACCAAGGTGACAGACAGACAGAGAGGCAGAAAGCTGGAGACAGAAAGACAGACATAAACAAAGAGAATACTAACAGAGAATGACTTTATATTCTGAATAATATATATTCTGATTTTCTTCAACAGTAAAGCCATTCATATATTTGAGTATCAACACTTTCATACACATGGTTGTTTGACTGATTACTAATAGTCTAGGGCCGTTTTTGATTACGTTATATCCTGAGAAATACGTCGAAACAGAGACCGTTAAGTGTACCTCTTAGAATGGACCTTGGACAATATCCTCACTTTCTTTTTGTCAACAACAAAAATTCCCACCATGACAGTGGCCTTTAAACTGTTGGTGGCTCTCAAAATACTTGCTGGACGAGTTTGCAGATCTCCCTTCGATGGTTAATTGCTCAAACTAACAAATCATCCATGAGTTGCATGCCAAACACAATGCTAACTCCTTCGTCGTATTAAGCGTAGGTTATCAATGATCCAAACAATTACTTCTATGTCGTTACGAAGGGTCTCCGTAGACATCATTTAAGTCATGCTACATTTTGTTTACAAAGAATGAATACATGCACATTTAGAACTGTATGACCAAAGAAAGTTCATCAAATTATTGTCTTCGGGAGTGGATAGGAGCAACATTCGAATGAAGAGATGATCGAGAGATGGCCCTTGACAATGATCTGTTAAAGATTAAAATTGTCCTTGGTATGTTGAGTTTGCCGAATGGATACATGTACTTAGTGCATTCGTGGTTTTGTTTTCTTTTTTTTTCTTCGGTAAACAATATGACATGGAACAACCTTTTAGAGGCATTCTTTCACATATCGGTCAACAGTTGTATAATATGGAGTCAGTCATGGACAAGACACATACATAATGAATGAATGAATACAAGTCGGTGTAGCTGGATACTACGAAATTATTCAAATGTTCGTTGGTGTTGTAAGTATTGAGAAGTGAATAGCAGGTCATGTGACTGCTGCTACTTGAAGTTTACCTTGTTGCATATGTGATTTCGATCCTGTCAAGCATGTGATCCACCAAATCGACGCTCAGAGATGGCCAGAGGCAGCCGGCCTGCTGGTTTTTACAGGGCTGGCGGGCCAGAGTTGACGACCGCACGGTTGCAGGCGACAGGGTTTTCAATGGGCTGTCTGGCAGATTCCGGCTTATTTGCTGATCCACCAGGCAGAATGTCCCAGCCGATCTGAGCCGATGAGCGATTTGGGCCCTAACTCACATCCGGCCCTAACTCACTCTTGGTGGATCACATGCTTAAGTTTTGATTTGTATGATTGATGATCTCTATCGCTATTCAAATACACATTAGAGCACTGCCATTTAGAAACATGGTCAGGCACATATATATAACATTACCTGCTGCCGTAAGTCGAGAGAGGGCAAGGAGCAGTGATGCCTACCAGTTACTGCCAGTATTATTTATTATCATAATGGGTCGGTTTGGTAATGCTGCCTTGGCTAGCAGTGTCTCCATTTTCCATTGGTCAAGAATTGTCTATACCACCAGAAAAGGTACTCCTTTGCTTTTTGTTTCCATCATTTATAGTTGAAATATTCTGAAGATATAATACAACTCGTTAATTGTTTTGTATTTTATATGTATTTTAATAGATCAATTACTAGTCTATTGACCAAATTCGCAAAATATGTATATTTACCTAAGATATGCTGTAAGGGCAGGTCATACTGGCCCCAATTGGTGAATGCCTTTGCAGTTGAAATAAAGAAATTTGTTTAAAAAATTTTAAAAACACGTCATTTTTAGGAGGGAAAAAAGGTTTGACACTTCAAAGTATGTTGGGGAGGTCACAGGGGGTACATACTTGGTTGGGGGGGGGGGGAGGGGTGCTTACTGTGAATATATCGTGCGTCAACAAAATTGGACTTGACTCATTCAGATTATCAGATAGAACGGCAAAAATCTATACAAAGATTTGGTGTAGGTGACAGGTGCTTGTTCTGACCATATCGTTTTTACAGCGACGGTCTATGACAGACGCTGTCAGTTGCGGGGGATTTCATATTGATATATTAATCTTAAAGGGCACGTGTTATAATAGAAACAGTTTATGTCGGTATATGAGGTCCCTGCAAGACTGAGCAGTGTCTGTGAAAGTAGATAGAGAAAACTGGCAGACAAGTTTGTCTTTTTACATCGAAAGGCAATGGCTGACATGATACAAAGACTTATGTGGAAACCTTTATCAACGTTGCCCTGAAAGCACCATGAGAAACATTTATTGAAGATTTGCAAAGTGATCATTTTAGGAGTTTATTCACATTTTATAGATTATTAAAGTTTACCTCTGCAAGTAATGCGAAGCAATGTATGAAGAACATGACAATTTTGAAACAATTTGCTGAAATGTTGGAAGCCTTACAACAACAGCTTCACTGTCCACATTGAAATATTTCATAAACCTGTATCTTCAATAAATTATTTTCATAATTTGTATTGGTATGAGTTATATCTGACCAGCAGTCGGGAAACTCCTCAACTGATGTTGTAGTGAAGCTGTGTATCCGAGGATCCCTCCCTCTTGGAACCTCCTCATTCTATTCTCCTGTAAGATCTTGATATTTTATATCAAGTTTCTTTATTGACCAGGTGAATCAACAAGGGATGGAGGTAAAGGTAGGAGGGAATGCCTGCTGGGTATACCCACTCATGGTAGGAGATGTCACAGTTCATGTCCAGCTTGACACCAGCGTAGCAACCAACCTGCTGTCAGAGGCTGACTACCATGTAATTAAGGCCGAAACCCAAGCTAACACCAATCAGGGTCAAACTGACTGTGTATCCTGGGTGTGAGAGGTTATGGGCGCATACGTCCTGAAGTCTGAGGTAAATAGCAAGCAAGCAGTACCCCATTCCTTGTTGTGAGGAATGGATCTAGTCTCCTGGGTGTAACCACTCTAGGACTGGTCACTAGAGTGAATGCTATTAAGAGTCAAGAAGATGCCAGCATAGATCTGGAGCACTGTACACTCCCAGAGGTAGGAACTGAACTCTCTTCATTGCCTTTTGTCTATAACATAGGTGTGGTGTATTTGGGTGAGAGATGGCTTCAGTTAACTCTGATTATACAGACAACAACAACCTGTAACTGCTTTTATGGATTGCCGACTCCATGTGCTGCTCAGCGTTTTATTTCAGGTCTCACTACACAGAGTATCTATTTTAAGGTCTCACAACACAGAGTATATATATAACATGCATACAAAGCGATGCCATGCTAGTAATTAGGCCAGCAAGAAGGGTTCCACTGGCACTGAGAGACCAGGTAAAGAAGGAACTGGACCTATGGTAAAAATTGGTGTCATACACAAACAGGATGAATCTTGTGAATGGGTTTCTGAGATGGCAATTGTGAACAAACCAAATGGTGATATACATCTGTGCATTGACCCCAGAGACTTGAATAAAGCAATATGGAGTGAATATCAGCAGCTCCCCACTAGGGAGGAGATATTCTCAGATATCAAAGGGGCCAACTACTTCCCAACATTGGGTGTGTCACAGACATTTTGGCAGGTTAAACTCAGCACAACGAACTGACTTGCTTTAATTAGGCCAGCAAGAAGGCGTTTCAGCAGGTACATCTATGACCGGCTCCCTTACGGCCTTTCATCTGCACCTGAAGTCTTCCACAAGTACATGTCCAGAACAGATGTTCCATGACATTGAGGGCACCAGAATGTACATGGATGACATACTGATATGCGGTGCCACAGAAGAGTAGCATGACAAACACCTAGCAGAAGTGAAACAAAGGATTGATAAGTATAGCCTAGTCAAAGTGTAAGATCAAGCAAACAAAGATATGTTTCATTGGGGACCAGCTCACTAGAGAAGGGATTAGCCCTTCAGAGGAGAAAGTGGAGGCCATCATAAACATGAAGACATCAGAGTGTAAAGAAGATGTCCAGAGGATTCTAGGCTATGTGAACTATATAGGGAAGTTCATACCCAACCTATCGAACCAGTGTTCCAACATCAAAAAGTTGTTAAGTAGTAAGGTGGAATGGGAATGGGGGCAAGAACACGAGACAGAGTGAAGGGGCATTAAGGAGGTAACGTTTTTTTATCCACAGCTACCCGCAAAGGTCAGCATAGACTCATCTAAGGATGGCATTGGGGCTATTTTGCTTCAACAAGAACATGAACTGTGAAAACGGGTGGCCTATATGGCAGGGTCACTAACAGAAACTGAACAAAGATATGCTTAAATCAAAAGAGAGTGTTTAGGTCTGGTATTTGGTTGTACAAAGTTTCATCACTTTATCTATGGTATGCCAGAGGTTAAGTTAGAAACAGATCACAAACCTTTGATCCCCATATCCCAGAAACTGTTAAATGATTAGTAATACCTAGCTCAATGAGGAGTGAGATGCTAGAGAGGTTACATGCAGGGCATATGGGTGTAGAAAAGCAGAAGAGGATGGCACGAGGTGCAATCTTCTGGCCAAACATAAACAGAGACATTGAAGCCAAGGTTAGTGAATGCAGTGCATGTTTAAAATTCAGAGTGTCACAGACTACTAAAGGGCCAATATATGTTGAATATGAAAAGGAAAATGCAGGCCTGTGGGAAATCCTTGCAGCTGACCTCTTCCACTGGAATAACAATGATTATTTGGTGCTGGTTGATAATCATTCGAACTTTATTTAAATTGTTTTATTGACTTCAACATCAGCGGACAAAGTGATTATCCACTTGAAAAGTATTTTTGCGAGAGAGGGTAGCACCAGGGTGCTTGATACAGACAATGGACCTCAGTTTGCATCAGAGGCTTTCAGGGCATTTGCAAGAACATTCACATTTGATCACAGAACCTCTAGCTCCTATTATCCAAAGTCAAATGCCAAGGCTGAGATAGCTGTGGGTATAATGAAGGGACCCCTAAACAAAGCCAAGGAGGCGGGTAATAACCCCTACCTGGCCCTCCTAGCATATGGACAGGCTCCACCAGAGGATGGTTTCTCTCCGGCAGGGAAGCTGAAAGGAAGGAAGAGTAGGGGCATATTACCAGAGATGAAAGTTGACAGTCCGAGACCCCTCAGCGAACAGAAAGAGGAACAATCAGCATGCCAAGACCCTCCTCCCACTCAGAAAAAATGATGTAGTCTGAGTACAGGACAATGCAAAAGAGGTGGTCTGAAAGGGCTCAGGTTTTACGTGAGGTAGCACCCAGGTCATGTTGTAAAAACAGAGGAAGGGGTATTGTGTAGGAGAAACAGTAAAGATTTGCTGAAGGTAAAGGACAATTTTGTGTCTAGTCCAAGAGTAATCGATGCATGTAAGCCTAAAACCGAATGCCCACTGTACGATTCATTCCCTAAGGACTAACTCCCTTAAATCTTTAGCGTATCCTTAGCTTGTCTCAGGCAAACCCGTAAGGGGGGCCCTAAAACCAGCGTGATATGAGAGAGGGGGTGGTACGGGTTGTCTTAAGCAACTCAGTACACACTGGGCGATGGAGTAAGGATTTATTTCCTCAAAGACTGGCTACCGATTGAGGAACAGTCCTTAGTGCCTGTTTGTCTTAAAACAATCCAATGCACACTAGACGACAGAGTAAAGATTTTTACAGAGACTAGAGTCCTAAGATAAAGGAACCTTTCGGTTCCTGGGCGGGAATACCGAGAAATCGGCGGGAGTCATCAATTCTGTGTGTGGCATACTACTTTCAGGAAACCTTAAGACAACCTTAAGACAAATTTGGGACCAATATCGGAATGCACCACGGGGGGTATTTCTTAAACTCCGTTGTCGGCGACAAATTTTATCAACATGTTGATAAATCTGTCGGGCCGATTTCGGAACATGGACCTGTACTTTGTCGGCGACAAAAGAACATCCCTACGGGGGGTTAGGACTAGTCCTAGGCCAGGGACTGGAGGGGGGTGCCACACTGGGCGATTCTGTACCAGGGGCCTGGCCTGAGACTAAAGACTGTGCCTTTGTCGCCGACAAAGGAACATCAATATTCCGGAATCGTACAGTGGGTAATGGTCTTAAGGAACAGGCAGTAGAACATAGTGTACAAGGTATGACAAACAGATCACAAAGTGTCTATCCCAGATAAAAGAGCAGATGGAAAGGGTACAGTGGAAGTAGTTCCAGAGGCCTAGAGGGTGGAATGTCAACCAATCAGTCATAACCTAGTCACATCACCCTGCAGATCAGGACGGGAAAGAAAGCCTGTCCAAAGACTAGATTTCTAGCCAACCAAACTACTAGTCATAACTCATTTGTATCTTAAGGTTGTGTTACCTAGCCATAGTCCATAACTACCTCATATATTTGTTGTTATGTTTTATTCCTCATTGTTTTATACTCAACATGTTTATTCCAACTCATACAAAAGAAAGAAGATGTATCGAGGCTATTTGTGCACACATGGGTAGACGTCACTGTAGTAGGCGGCCATCTCGGAATAAAACACTTGGACATGAGGTGCACACATGGCTGCTTGTTGACTTGTCATTTCATACATTTCCCATCAGTTTTAGAAATGTAGATACCTCATTTAGTTATTATCATCTTATTTTCCTTTTCTAGGTGGCCATTAGCTTTCGTTGGGTTAATAAAGCTCTTATGGCCAGGTGGATGTACACTGGCCACCAGAGCAGACGTTCGCTACGCAGCTCAGCGTACACAGGGGCTGGTCTAGCCTGGAGTATGGTCATTTCTCACCAGACGGCGTAGCACATGGCTAACCACACACTGCATCGCTCGAACAAACTCAGCTTTTGCGGAGCGATGAAGTGGAGCGGCGCAGTATGAGCTAGCCAACTACTCTAGTTCCACGGTCATCCGCGAGGTAGACAGGCTGTTCTGTGCGTCTCCGTGAGCGGGAGATGTGCTGTCTTCTCGTAGGGCTTCTGGCAGAACTGCTAGCCAACTTATCAAACTGTTTTATTGGAAGAGACTAGTGATATCATATCCTTACATCTCGTGGCAATAGCGAAACACTACAGGGACCGGAAGTTTAGTTGGTTGATTAGGGGCAGAGACTATTTAAAATGATTTTCAGACGAGGTGGTGTCACTCGACCAAGGCATGAAATAGGGCCTAGAAAAGTCTAAACATTGGGCCAACACAATTCAAAGTAAGTAGTACTATGTGTAAATATATTCACCAGAGAATTAGCTCTGGTTCTTTGTTATTCACCTAGCAAATCAAATACAATATGAATTATGATTGTCTAGATCACAGTAGATGTATATTTCACTAAAATGATAGGCCTACATGTCTTATCATGTCCTAATATTGGCGATATATAAACAGGCAGACTATTTTTGATTGCGATGTGAGATGACATCGGTTTCTGTATTCCGAGAAACCTGTAGATCTAGACAATTCACGCCCCAAACGACCGTGCCCAGCCTGACGCGCCATCTAGCGTTTCCACAAAACTGGCACCGAGCCAGGAAATAACGACAGCTCCCGAGAATGAGCCGCGCCGGCTATTTATAGCCACAGCCCTGTGTCATGGCGGCTCGAGCACCAAAACTTAGCCAACCATCCTACGGAATAGCTTCGTTTTGAGGTGAGTCTTTACTATTTCAGCATCCTAGTTGGGTCTCGCCAAAAGGAAATTGGTTATAGCTACCCTCAAGATGGATAAACGGGAAGGTGAAGCTAAAACGGAGACGGGAACAGCAAAAGCTTCACATGACATTTCCAGTGCTATGGTCCCAACTTTCACTGAGTGAGGACTCGGCATATTTATAAACAGAGCGATGTTTTGTTGTGGTTTTCGCAGAATTGGTCATTATATGGTTGGTTCCACACCGGTTCACACAAGGGTAGTTACTGAGGATAATGTCAGTGGTTACTTGGTCTCGGTTCGATTATTCGGAGGACAAATTTGGCGGGTAGCAAGTGCGATATGTATAAATTAAGGCAACCCACGTGGTGAACACGAGTGAAGCTAGCTACTGATGGCGAGGCAGACTTGCAACATGTTGACTCAAATCTTTCTTTATCATCACCATTGATAACCTGACGAACCAGTCAGGGAACCGTGTGTGATATATCTTAGATAACCATTGACATATATATGTAGTCATCTAGATGCGATCTACTCCCTTTAGATTTGTGTAGTGTCAGTAACAACTGACATGTCGTTGCCTGCTCTCACCAGCCCCAGGCCAGTGGTTGACCGTGGCGGTGGAGACCTTCTCTATGGTGGCTCGTAAACTGGTTTCATCCGCATTTCTTCCATCAAATATGGTGGTTGTAAATGAATAAACATAATACATCGGTAGATTGGGACATCCTAGTGAATACGTATGAATGTGACCATAGGGCTCTGTTAGAGTAGGGCAGCTGAGGAAGGGTTGCGACATGACGTATTGCAATATTATTGTTGTGTTTTTATCTGGACAGCATGCTGTCGTAAAGGCTGTGAATGACGTTAGACGGCGCCCCTTCCCAAACCCAATCTAGCCCGCGACACATGCCTACGCTGAGCAACGTATGGTATACCGGTAAAGGCATATGAGAAAATTTACATTGGACATCAAAACCCATGTCATTTCCCTAAAGATTTGATATGATCGATGATCTCCAAGTGTTGCGTAACAGATATCTAACTTAAAAATTGGGGTCACTGTGCTAGATTTCGATTTAGAAATTGATATTATGATAATGTTATAATGGAATACGTAGATATTCTGACAAGTTCTCTGCATATTAAAAAATTACATTTTTCAGTGCATTTCCCATGGAAATCAGTCAGATTTAAATTCGTCTAATTTACTCATAAGGTTATGGCAAACTCCATAATGTTTTGTAAATCACGCATTTGGTATTGGAATAAGTCAAAGGAACTGGACTAATTTGATAATTGTCAGTATTTGAACATCACCGGATGGCGCCACTGTGAATCGTAGGATATGCCTTTAATACTATGGATACCACAGAGAATGATACACGATTTTTAATGAAGATGAATATGATAGACCATCGTATCAAACTGGAATTAATTAGATGGCAATTAATATAATTAAACTAATTTGATAATCACATTATCAACTAATTAGCCTATTAAACTGAGTGATGCTTCCGACTGATAATATATATGTAGATCTATTTCAAGTATTTGGTGAGACTTTAAGTGCAACTTAATTATTGTAATTGTTTGAAAGGGAGGGGGAAGATGGAACACCACCAATTATGTACATAGAGACGCAAAGTATGGCAACAATTAACTGTGGGTTACACCACTCGTATGTATGGCTCGTGGTGTTGTCCCTCTTTAGCATCATCAGGTTTCGTGGTTAATTAACCTAGGCTACACATAGACTTACCTATCGTATTATATTTATAATCTTTAAAATAGTTTCTGCCCAAGCCCGTATACCAGGCATAAACCACTCAGGCCTAACCTCATTAGAACTTATGAACTCCACATTAATGATTCTAACGGATAGCTACCAAGGCCCGATTTATTTATCATTTCATAGGATGCAATAAAATACATGTTATTACTATCATAGATTCAGAAAATGTTATTTTCCAATGTACCCTGGTAACTATTCGCCAATGAAATTAGACAAAATTACCTTCTCAAAAAGGTATTCTCTTTAAATAGAGTCAGCTCGGGGATTAGAGTAAATTAACAATGTGATAAATTGATAGCAAATTGATAGCAAATGGAACCACATGAATAGGAGTCTGGAAGTAAATTAGTTTTTTTTGTGATTTTTTATCTTAAATTTCGTTTTAATAGTACTTTGAACGCATGTGTATTACACGTGTAAGCATGTAAGTTACTTTGTATCCCTCCTGCACATCCTCAGCCTCCCACCCACCTCCCCTCCCCACACACCCTCTCACTGTTACTCTTCTCACTCTAACCCCTACCCACCCATCCCTTAGAAAGCCAGGCTCATTTGAACAGAGATAGACTCAGGGTTTAGACGTCTGTTGGATACTTAAAGAGGCCCATTGGAAGAACACCAAATTTGTACCTATAGTTGATCATCTGCTTCTCATAACCTTGGGACAATACGAGGCTATGTCTACTGTTCACCTCCAGTGCTTGGTTTAGCCTTTGAAGGCAGTGATGCAAAGTGGTACATAGTAAGGGAAGTTATCTACTTTCCATGTCTGGAAGTATAATTTGTGAAGCTTCATGCACTCACTGAATATTAAGTAAGTACGCATTTCGCTTTTGTGTTTTTTATAATTTGCCGTTCGCCTCATTGTGTGTCGTATAAAACCATATCTGTTTAAGTCATTCTTTTCATATCAAGGTGACCCAGATTCCATATCTCGGTGAAGGTTCAACATGTCTCTAATGCATGTAGATTATAGTCAGTATGAATGGATCATATGCAAAGTCAATTCAAGTGGGAATCATTCCATGCTTTATCACTGTAATATTACTTGGTCTGGGTGTAGGCCCTTCTAGACAGACAGTAGCGGCTGAGGTATTTACTGAATTTGGAAACACCTGGAAGTCCATATAAGTTTTGTCGGCCAAGGTGATGTGGTTCCATTCGTCGAGGTAGGTTACATTGTGTTCAAGAGCTCCGCAGACTTAGATTATGTATTTCCTTTATGGATTAAGAAAAAACACAAATCTATTCATTGAGCTATGGGGAGATTGATATAAATATAAAACATGTAGGAATGTTATGTTCTATGCCCGTAGCTTTGATTGAAAAACAATTGCGATTTATATTGCAATGCAGAAATGGAGAGTCGTTGGTTCAGATATGCCGCATAAAGTAGTTATTTTTTGCTTATGATGTCTGATACCCCACTACATAAAGTTATTATATGATGGAGAGTAGACCACAAACCAAAAGGAGTCACTTGTTTCTTGTACGACAATTTGGTTGTGAACTCTTGCATACATCAGTAGTTAGTGAGAAGCTGGGTAGAACGTACTAGTTTCGGCCTAGGTGTGGCCTTCTTCAGGGTCAATAGCTAACTCCTAAGTTATGATATATTGCATTTTCATTTATGTAAGAGATTTGGGAAATCAGGAGGTCCATATCACGGAATAATTGTAAAACTATCTGTATTCACAAATATATGGTTCGTCATGCAATATCTAATATTCAACAAATACTTCCAGTCTCATCTAGTTATCTTCAATTTTGTCAATTATCCTTTTGGAGTACATGTATTACATAGCTCATCCATAGCTACAGATCAGGGCCACTGGAAACCATATTATCATATTTTCAAAATTACAAAGTTTGATCAATGATGTAGTGACATCCATACTCCTTATATTACTCTGACGCATTACGCTGAATCTCAATTGTTGTTTCTCACCACCCACCTGGCCACACCTTATGTACAGTAGGAATGATGGCAAAAACAGTGCAGGTATATATTTGTCTGTCCAAAAGGAAATGTGGAAGTTGCTATACTATGAGATAAAGCATCGACGAAAGAAAAAGTTGAAGGTATTCGATTAATTCCCAATGAGGAACTGATATAGACACCGACACTACTACCTGTTGATAAATCATTAACATAATTGGCACGCCTTATAGACCCAAGACAAGATTCTTATAAATGTACACAACTCTGTCAAGTCTACTGGAAATTCAGTATATTTTTGGATAATCACATTGGCTTTATATCATTAACAGCTTTTCCCCAATGTTTACACTGTTGTAAGGGAGATGGTTTTCTTGGTGATTTGATAGAAAGTTTGAATATTAAGGCAGAAAAATATTATGTGATGCGAGTGAGATGCTCTTCCTATTACAGATCTGTCACTGGGAGAGGATATATGGTCATTCGTATGTGATTTAACATAGGTTTGAAACCCGAACTCCTCCTCAGGTGTCATAGTAATAACTAATAGATTAGATTAGTTTTCTTGGCTCATAGAGGGGAATTATCAAAAATGATAAAAATACAAAGGAGCAGCGAAAATACAAATTAGAGAGCACACACTTCTAAGCGGAATTGTTTGTACGGTTTCTAATACTGAAAAAAATGAACGCGAAAAGAATATACACATGTTACTTTGTAAAAAATAAATGAACACAGTTTTTGAGAAAAAAATATATATATTAGGATAGGGAGTTAGCCTTGTTGTTAAAGCATTAGACTAGAAGTCACAGGGTTACTGCGTAAAACCAGTGAGAAAAGCTTAACCTTGTTAGTCCTTATATACCCTTACAGTTCCATGGGACGTTGAATAAACCAGACCATGCTAATACATTGAGCAGCCTATAATCTAATACCTTCTATTCTTAAGATATCGGATTGTAAAATCAATTAGATTGTTTAGGGATGTCTTGCGCCAGGTATCTTATTATTTAATTACGTTGTATACAAGTTACGTGTTTGTGTATCAGACTAATTTGTTTTGCCCATCGTCTTATTACATATGATATGTATCATGTTTTGATGCATCATATGAGGTCTAATACATACCACCTGTTTCATAACAAAATTACTCAACATTTTCCTCAACTTCAATATTCATTATTATACACATGTGTATGTTTTGTTAATATTCAACTTCTTTCTCGTTTTCGTTCTATTGTCAACGCAGCTAGTAAGCATCCTTCTTCATTTCGGATTGAGCAAGGAATTAAGATTCAATATAGTTCAAATTCAAGTGGGTGGAAAAAAAAACAAACACAGACTGTCAATTTTTTGTAGGTTGTTGTTATTGAACCAAGTGGTACAGTAGATGGTAGGTGGTGTGTATTGAGATCTGTCACAACGTTTCGCTAATATTTGATTAGTTTCATCAGGTGATCATATTTAATATAATTGTTGAGATTGAACAAACGCATATCCCTTGATAGGAGCACATTGTTGTTTCTCATGTTTACTAAACTCCAAGTGTTTTCAATAATGTCTTTTCACTGATAACCGCTTTTAACAAGTATGTTCCTGTGATAGTTTTATCTGTGAAAAGTACGGATTATAGCGATAGATAAGGCTCGATGAGGATGAGGATGTTAGTCGATAAGTATTGTATATAAACAGGTGAGAGCGATGTCATACATAAAGTCAGAAAGGTCGTCTGTAAAGGGCTGATTCCACCAGCACAATGTTTTTTGTCTAGCAAGGTCGGCTCTGTCTTGTAGCACCTTGCTGCATCTTGGTGAATTGGGATATGTCATGTAAGATTTGGTCGTGCATTTATCCCTATGTGTGTGGCCCATATTATCGCTTAAAGGCGCTATTCCACTGCTGCGATTCATCCAGATATTCGCACACAATTCATCCCAACCTAGCGATTTATCAAATTCATCTTTGTTTATTGACCTCACCCACTGCCACTGTACGCCTATACGTTAGGCATAAGGCACATAATCTTGTAATACTGGAGTTGTTGGAAGATGGATTTTTGTCAAATCCAAACATAAAAGCTTTAAAAAAAAAATTGGGCATGATCGGGATGTATCGCAAGTCCCAGTGGAATCATCCCTTTATGGAATGTTATAGACGAAGACAAGAGGGCATACACTCAAATACACTGAAATAAGATCCTAGTCAGCCTTCAGTGTCCGGTTTGGATCAGCTGCGCAAAAAAAAATCCTATTGGGATAATCTTCCATAGACAAAACTGGACGATTTACAGTGACGCACTTCATATTCCCTCGCGATTCGGCGCCGACTCATAGATTTGTGTCTCGATCAGTAATAGACAACTGTCGACAATGGAGAAGACATCTGGTTCTGTCTTTGTCTGTTATTGACAAAGTAAAATGTATAAAAAAACCAGGTAACAAGATTTATATTTAATTATTTTAAACAGAAGTTAACTCATTTCTGCTAACGCCACCACAACCCCTCTTCCACTTCAACTCTGGGGTCTGTTTAAAATTCTACGAACGATAATATTAGGCTGGACAATAAGACAATAAGCCTACCAATGAGGTGTATTAGCTTTCATCAAACAAGACCTAGCCATATTCTGGCTCTCGTATCCTAAAGTATATATCTTGGGTGGATGATAGGAACCTTTATAAAACTAGATCTGGGACCCTTTTCTTAGACGCAATAATCATCAATAGCGATCAACCAAGATTCAAAATCTAATAGAACATATTGGACGTTTAACTACCCAAATAAACCAAGATTCAAGACGGTTTTCAAGATAAATACAACGACCATTTTCCTCAAGGCTTGAAAAATATGACGAGGCCATGAAAAATATGACGAGGGCGCTTTTTTAATTTTTTTTATTGCTATATCAAAGATGGCTTTCGAAGTGTCATAAAATGGGCCTCAGACATTCAGTAAAACCCCACATAGCGGACACCCTCCAATCCGGGCCAAAGTGGCTGCTTACGCAGGGTGTCTGCTTCTGCAGGGTTTCCAGATTTTTACTGGATATACATTTAATGCATCCCTGACATACACATACCTTTCATAATTTCTCTCAAGGTTCATCTATTTAAAAGAAATATAAAAAAACTCCTAAAATAGTTTTTTTTCTCATGCGCGCGGTGATGAGAAACAGTTGGGTTTTTTTTAGTGGCCTAATGGGTTATTTTCGTTCCCTCCTTCTCCTTGGTCCGTTGTGACGCTCAGGTGCTCTGTCTTACCCCATTTTCTGTTATCCTTAAACCACCATATTGTAGTTATTTTCATACTGCTTGTCATTTTATTGTATGGGTCTTAATATAGATTTCCTGGAAATAGATGTTTTTACCCTTTTGTCCCACAAGCTAAAACCACCACAGGAGTTATTTTCGCATTATACGTGTATGATTGGATGCGGCTTTATTTAGGTTTCTTGTGAATGCATAGTTTTTCCGAATGCTACGAAACCGTAGTGGTGCTCCAGCTTCTGCTTAAACAGTGACATATAGAGGAGGTAGTAGGTGCATGGATGGGCAAGATATGGGGAAGGGGTCATAGAAAGCTCGTATTAACCTGACATTATTCTTCAATAAACCTTTTTTAATTTCTTTATTTTTCAATTCCTTTCATTTTTTTCCGATTCCTTTATTGGTCATATGTTTTTTCAATCAGCATAGTACTCAGTAGTTTTATTATCCATCGTATACAAAGACCCCATTGAAAGTGAATGGGGACTCAGTAAACCATGGCCCATTATATAAAACCTGTCAGATACCATAACTGTTGTATACGGATTCACATCTGTGGTATATGGCATCAAACCATGATGTACGGGAAAATAGTCCCTTTGTGCTATAGAGCAAAGAAATGGTCCCCATTGTTATACCCTTTAATATGGCAATTACTGAGTTTAATTTATTCGAAAAGATTGATAAGAAATGCAACAAACGATGATTTTGTGGACAGGCGGCTCTGTAAACCGCTAGCGCTCGTGTATTACAACGCATCAACCTCTCGTGGTTTACGGCCGCCTGTCCATGAAACCATCGATTATTGTCTATTCATTCTATAGACGAAATCATATAACCAGCAATGATGCTTAAGATCTCTGTCTAACATGACTGGTTTTAATGATCTAGCCAACCTAAATAGTTTCATATATCACAAATAATTACAGAGAATTATAACATAAAAGTCCAACACGTTATATAGTTGAGAGAGTGGTACGGAATGGTCATCGGTGAAGAGAAACTGTTGGGCCCTCCAGTATTGAAAGACAATCGTAGTGGTCCATCGACATATCCCGTTTTTTTCCTTACATTATCCCCCAAGTAGAACATGAATAGATGACCAGGAACCTCTTGTTCGACGAATCATGGTGATGTTATTGTCATGAATACCCGTCTTTATGATCCATGATATACACAGTCAATAAACGATGGTTTCGTGGACAGGCGGCCGTGAACTACGAGGGTTGACGCGTAGTAATGCACGAGCACTAGCAACCATCGTTTTTGCATTTATTATCCATCTCTTCGAATAAATCAGTCCCAGTAATTGCAATATTAAAGGATATAACAATGGGGACCATTTATTTGCTTGTAGCACAAAGTCTGAATGAAGTCTAATAGAACCTATTTGACGTTAAACTACCCGAACTAACAAACAAACCCAGTCTCAGAATAGATATCTCTGACGGCAAATTCCGTTTGTCAGTAATAATATGCTTGGCAGCTTATTGAATTATGATCACCTTGTGATTGAAGCTGCCATTCACATCCGCTGATGTAGTGTGGCCGTGAATAGGATGCATTCACCAACACAGCTAAACGTCCAAATTGGACTGACACTACCGCCCTGTTAATAGTTAATGATGTAGGTTTGTGTTCCGGGAGCGGGGAGGGGTGAGGGACACATCCTGGTTTTCAAATATCTTATTAGCCCTGTTACCCTGGGACGCTCAGACGTGCCACTAGGCTCGCAAGAACCTTAATTCTCCTTCATACCTTTACCAAGGTAAGTAATCGGATAATTACCTATACAACCAGACCAAGGTTTTATGGGAGGGTTTCTGGTATCTTTGGAATATATCAGAGAATATCTTTTTTTTTTTTTTGGAAAATGATTCTTTATTGACATATAAAGGATTCACATACAAAGCACGTGATTTTCAGCCAATAATGTCAAACAAATACAAAAGACAATACAATAAGTAGACAAAAGAGTCATCAACGTCTGATTAACTTTCATATAAGTTCTAAATTTCAAACATTCACATAAAGTTAACTTACTCTCAGAGATTACATAGATTTTTATATTCAAAAGATATATGATGAATGATAAATCGCATGAGCGCCCGAAATTACCAGAAAAAAAGTGCGCTTCCACCGCCAGTTATGCTTATCCGATTTCTCCCGATTTTCCCCGATCCCGCCCGATTTCCATTTCAGCAGGTTTCGGTTGCTTGGTCCAATCAGCGCTGAACAAGACTGACCTTTCGACAAGGTTCGTTTGGAAATTTGTCAGTACGACCACCTTAGCAGTCCCTGTCGTCAGGTTCTCGTTCCCGGTACTTACATAAAAGGACCTTACTATGGTTGTGGTTCGCACGAGACAAGAAGGGGTTAACGTTTATTTATGGTATCTCAACGTGTTCCGTCTAAACAATGTATGGTGCAATGTGATATACGGAAACTGGCTTACTGTCCTCATATGTTAAAAATACGCGGTAAAATAATGGCTCAGATCTATCCTGATGCCGAAGGCAGAGGGATGCATCTAATACCTGATTTTACCAAGTATTTGACGTTTTAAGAGAGTCAGCCAGTTTTCGTATTGTTGTATACCTGAAAATGGCGAAATTCTAGCTAGTCATGTGATGTCATTATATAGAACTACATCGAGAATCGTATAAATACACAATACTCCACGAGTTTGGATGTGCCGCAATCGTCATCGAGGCGAAGCCGAGTGATGATTACGGTACATCCAAACTCGTGGAGTATTGTGTATTTTACGATTCAAGTGTGGTTCTGGATTTATCTCACCCCTTTCTCTGCCATTAAATAGCATCACAACATCAAAATCGTTAAAATATACTTAGCAAATCCATATGATGTCATCTCACATACACTACGCCACGGCCGTAGTATAGTTACTTTATTGGGGTGATCGTTGAGTATTTTTTTCTAATGGCATTTCTATGGCTCAGCTTGTACCAGGGGTGAGATAATACCCCGTACGTCACACTGTGATGTAAGGCCAAATATATGTCAAGGTTAGCACCGGGCAGTATGTGTAGGTCATACAACCACAGGTATATGGTGATATACGGTATAGGGAGCAGCGGTACGCAAATATTATAAGTAGCCTAAGTGCATGGGTATACAATGAATTCTGAGCAAGATAAACTCACAGTTCACCAACCTCTTTACCAAACACTTTTATTAATTTCTCACCTCCTGCATCACCCTACTTGTCAGGGATTAAAGAAGAAACCAACAAGTTTTGGTCAAAGTCGTCGTTCTCCACAAGTTTGATGTGGAGTGATATGAACGAGGCGACAGCCGAGTGAATATCACATAGCATTCAACTTATTTGACCAAAACGAGTTGCTTTCTGTATTTATCTCACCCCTGTACGCACTAAAAGAATGGACAACAAATAGGATATAGACCATGGAGAACGGACTGCAATACTTGAAGGGGCATGGAGAACGAGATCCCAATGTTAAGCCTATGGACATTTATTCCAGGGGTGAGATAAATCAGTTTTCCTGTTATTCCAGGTTATCTGGCGCTATTTTTGCCTAACTATGAAAATAATTTCATATATATTCTTTTTAGGTATCCTATATATTTTCATGTTTTCCAGTCGTTTCCCCAGACCTCACTGACCATCGCTGCCTCCATACCCTGAATCATACACCTTTCCAATTCCCCACTGTCGCTGACCATTGAATCACCACAGCTCTTTCTGAGTCAGAGCTGGTCTTTTGGGTAAAGCTAAAGGGCAAAATCCACCAAGCCGATTTCTCACCCGATCAATCTTAGCTCAATTTCCTGGGCCCTTAAGAGGAAGCTCACGTATTGTAATTTATCTAATTCTGATAATAATAGTTTAATAAATGACCATTTTCAAAGATTTGAGAAATTCTAGGGCATCCGATAATAATCGGCGATTATCTGGCTACGGAATCGGCTACCGTCGGTCCAGTGGAACACCCCTTTAACTCAGACTGATGTTTCTGACGCCGATAAGCCTGGTGTGTATGGGTCAGTGACGAACAGGGTTCGCCAGACCAGAACCAGGGGTGTTTAGATATACCATCTCACCCCTAGTATTTATTCCCCGTAGACTTAACATTGGGAACTCTTACTCAATGCCCATAGCGTATTTTGACAAAATATCCAATGGGGGATTATGTCACAAATGCTAGCCAATTAGTCAATGTGAGGGGTGAGATAAATTCAGAGACCTGTTCAAGTTTACGGTCCGAGCTTGAGCCCATCTCGTTTGAATCGCTACGTAATTCATGCGGCTTTGCCTTGTGAATTACTGCGCTATTTAAACTTGATGGGATACAACCACTTGATAAGCACTAGAATCTGTACCAGAATAAATAGATTGTTTGTTTGGATAGTTTGAAGTCCAATTTGTTCAATTAGACTTGGAATCTACAGAACCACTACACTTCTCTCCACGTATTCTTTTAGATTCATTTATTGTTATAGCTGTAGGTCTTTCGTTCATTATCAAAGATGGTAACGTTGTTTATTTTCAAGAATCTAACCATAAAATTGGGATCTCTTTCTTAGAGGATATGCCTTTTTGACATTCTTCTCTCTTGCCAAGATCTGTTTCCTCCCACGAACAGGAAAGATTGATGGGCCGGATTACAGAGAAATCAGTTCAGAGACAATGTTTAATGTTTCCTGGTATCAAGAATTCCTCTCGTGATCAACTGAGCAAGCCAGTGATTTTTCATTTTGAATTCAGTATCTAGACAAACATTTACCTTACGTAGGCGTTTTTACAAGTCGTCATGTTACAACAAATCCATCTATGTAAATGATGATGATAAGCACATGTAAGACATGACGATAGCAAGAGGACTACGAGAGAGTGTAGAGAGAAGTTGTGGGACATCACGGGGCATAATACATGTAAGATTGTTGAGAGATGTTTGTGTGTGTTGGCCAAGGACCCGCTGAATTCGCAGTTCGAGTGTTTTTCTTCTCAATCCCATAAGTCGATTTGTTCCAATAAATATATTTTCAGAAATATTTTATAATACGTTCTATCTGCTGCTTTCTGAATGCTACCAGGTAACTTATCCCATATATTAAGGCCTTATATAATGGACTCTGTCTGAATTTTTAGGTTTAGGGAAATTATATCATTATTTTTACTCCTTTTTTATTTTATTTTTTTAATTTTCACTTTTTTTGGTTTCTGGTTATTCCAGCTCCCTCTATTTGATGTGTTAGGCTATGTAACCACCACCACATATTGTAAACCCAACGTTGTTGGACTTTGTGGGTTCGAGTCCCACTGCAACCACTCTTTGCCTCCACCCCCAGCAGTGGTAGATTTACTGCTATATCAAAGGCTAATCGTTCTCATACCATGTCTATGTGGTGTGGGAAGTAAAAGAACTCTCCCCTTGGTAGATGTGTAAGGGTGCGATTTCTGCCTAACTTCATCTCATAGATCCGATCAAACGCAAAATAAGTCTAATAGAACATATTGGATGTAAAAATACTCAAGAAAACAAACTACCACAAATTCATCAGTAGATGCAATACTCTCCTATATTTCAGATGTCTAAGTTTGCTCGTAATCCCAAGTTTGTCAGACTTTGTAGGATTGAGTCCCACTGCAGCCACTTTTCTCCTTCACCCCCATCAGTGGTAGATTTACTGCTATATCAAAGGTCAATCCTTCTCATACCGTGTCTATATGGTGTGGTGTACAGCCACCTTTCCCTTTATCCCCAAGAGTGGTAGATTTCCTGCTATGTTAAGTGCCAATCCTTGTCGTACCATGTCTATGTGGTGTGGGAAGTAAAATAATTCTCACCTCGGTAAATGTGTAGGGGTGAGATTTCTACCTAGATTCATCTCATAGATCCGGTCAAACCCAAAGTAAGTCTAATAGAACATATTGGACGTTAAACTACCCAAACCACCACATATTCATCAATAGATGCAATACTCTCCTATATTTGAGATGTCTAATCTTGCATTTATTATATAACTCTGATATCGACTGATCTCTCCTATTTTTTATGCATAGGGCCGTTCTCATGATTATTATATACCTATGTCCGAATGTCTATTAAATACTGCCCGCTGCTAGGGGTGCAGTAATAATAATGTTCGTGCCCGCGGTGACAGCGACTTTGAATGTCATTAAAATGGTGTTTTTTCACCAATTAAAGGTATATAATAATAATCAAACGTCCTCACTGTAGACAAAATGGTTCTCGTTCTCTGTCAGTCTTCGTTTTCATACTGCCTTCCGCCTATGGCGTCAGGCAGTATGAAATCGACGACTGACCTCGAACAGGAACCGTTTCGTCCACAGTAAGGACGTTTCCTAATATTACTAGCTCACTCCTGAACCGTCCTCTGTGAACTCAGAAGTGATATAACCATCCGCAACACAGCGCACAATGCCTGGCCTGCCTCTGACCCTGCCTCCTCTCCACCTCCCCACCCCGACCCCGTCAGAGGGCACATGCACACGTCATGTTACAATCAGGAGAGGCAGATACTAATAGAACATGGTACAGCATGGGATTAAACGCTCCTGCCGTTACATACCCCCACCCTCCCTACCACAGGGGTGACGGTAGGTGGGTAGAGCCTCAGGGGAGATGCTGGTGACTACGTAAAGAGGCTGAGGGCAGGCCGTGGCTCATTGTAGTAACGGCGGCGTGACTGAGTGACACGCGGGGCTCGTATGCACTCCATGCTCGGAGCAGCTCTCTCGCTACCAGGCCTCTGATATCACTGTAAGAGCAGCTCATAGAGCGCTCACCTGGCCAGCTGCTAGCTGAGGACCGTGCACTGTGAGTCGTTACACCTCTATACCTCCGCCGCTCACTATCACCTGCTTTCCCCCATTGTATAGTGTACATAGACAATAATCGATGGTTTTGTGGACAGGCGGCCGTAAACCACGAGAAGTTGACGCGTAGTAATATACGAGCGCTAGCTAGTGTATTACGACGTCAGCCTCGAGTGGTTTACAGAGCCGCCTGTCCAAATAACCATCGTTTGTTGCATTTATTATCCATCTTTTCGTATGAATAAAAACCCATTAATTACCATATGAACGGGTATAACAACAGGGACTATTTCTTTGCTCTACAGCGCAAGGGGGCTATTTTCCCCGTATACCATGGTTTTGAGGCCGTATACCACAGGTATGAATCTGTATACCACAGTTATGGTATCTGACAGGTGTTATACAATGGGTCGTGGTTTATTGAATCCCCAAACATTTTCAATGGAGTCTTTGTATACGATGGATAATAATGGTCTAGGAGGATAGATCAGCCAATAGGGGCTACCTGTGATGACAGAGTGATGAGAAATCCTATCTTCCAGACATTAGTGGTTATGTGTGGTGCTGGGGATTGGTGAGGGTATTGGTGTTGGATTTTTCATGGAGATGAGAACAGGTACTTCAGTTATCAGTTGTTATCTCACCCCTGGTATTTCTTCCCCTGCAGACGTACCATTGGGAACTTGTATCCAACGTCCGTGGAGTATTTAGAAAAAATACTCCATGGGTAATTATGTCACAAATGTTAGCCTATTAGTCAATGTGAAGGGTAAGATAGACTCAGAAACCTATTCAAGCTTACATCTTGTTTGAATCACTTCATAATGCACGCGGCTCCGCTTTGGAATTACTACGCAATTCAAATTCAATTGGATACAAACTCTGACCCTAAACTTTCATGGGTTTCCTCTATAGTATCTCACTGAGGGTGCAGGGGTGGGGGTATGCCAAGCAAGGGGGATTAAAAATCCGATGATGCTCATCCCTAGAGTCTCCTAATTATTACACTACATGTATATGCTAGACATTCTCATTACAAGACGGTATAATGGAAAATACAAATATTTGACATGAAGTCCAAGCTTTAACTACTACAAATACCTTTCTCCATATTCTCAGAACGCACAGTAGTCATAAAGTGGAATATTCAGATCTGGTTTAAAGACTCCTATAACTGCGATTCCGTTGGATATCAGAACATCAAGTTCAATTTTAACTAATGTTTAAGATAATTATCATTATATGCCTGTTGTTTTATCAACTGTGTATACTGCCCGTACCTGCCCATGGCCTATTTATACCCGTACGTCACACTGTGACGTACGGGGTATGTGATCACGTGACTAGGTAGAATTTCGCCATTTCTAGGTATATGATAATACAAAAACAGGCTGACTGTCTTCGCACGTCAGAATACTTGGTAAAATTATTGATCAGATACACCCCTCTGCCCTCGGTATCGAGACGTATCTAATCAGTAATTTCAACACATATTTTTGACGTACGAAGACAGTATGCCAGTTTCTGTATAGGACGTTTTTACCACTAACTTGTACATATCTGTTGAATTTTTTCACTCAAAGAAAACCATCGTTTTCCCAGAAAGTCAATTTGAAGAATCTGTATTCCAATATCAATATATTTACCAATTTATCTATCAATGTATTAAAAGTATCATCTTAATTTCATCGTGATATGCTTTGAGTGGTATTCCTCTTTTACAAGATATTAAAGTTATAAATCACTAAAAATGCTTTTCTCATGCTATTTTTCCATAGTTTAGTGGGGGCAGTCGTAAATCTTTTCGCTGCAGCAGAGAACAGCTGGTATACACCATTTACATTCCGTTCACGAATTAGAAATTGATCGTACACTTTCCTATCATAACAGATTTCCAGCCAGACATATTGTAGTGCGTAGGAACCAAACATTTGTCATACTCACACGTTATACAAGTCACAATGAACGCCTACATGTATTGTAAAATGCATTTTAAAGGAAAAAAATATGGTGGTATATGTTTTGCCTTTATTAATGTACATAATGGTTCCTGTCTTTGCAGCTCTTTTCCATCTACGATCCATCATCGTATTGGGCCGCCAATGTCATTGCTCATCGCCATAGAGATCTCTAGTCACCTTAGCAACAACAAAAGCAACGCCAAAAAGAAGGAACAAAAGCAACAGGAACAATAATAAGGGCAGCAACAACACCGAGAAAGAAGAACCACCTGAACGGTAGATAAAAAACACACTCGCTACACATCGGCGCAGGAGTAGAGAGAGGTGCGTTGCCAAGGGACAGGCTAGTATCAAGCAGCGGGTCACAAAACACCAAACCCTGCCATCAAGTCACGAAGAAAATCATCTCATTTGACTTTCACTAATCATCCCTGCATTCTATATTCTGTACACAAGGCATATTCCCCACCAGGACCAATTCGTATTGTATTGGTTTCTGAAGAGGCTGTAGATCGCCAGGCGTCCACCAACACACGGCTACCCACCCAGGCACTCCGCCAATGGTTTGCTGCTAACTCGTACAGAACCCCGCCCAACCCCTAATTGTGTGTTTGGAGGTTTAGAGTAATCGAGGACCGTTTTGGGAAACACGTGGGGCTCACAGACATTCAACTCACACCCAACGCTGCCCCTCTGAGGCATCACCCACCACCGCCAGTATGATTGAAGTCCAACCGGAACAGATATGGATGGTGGTCGTAGGCTTCCTGGTCGCCTTCGTGCTGGCCTTCGGCATCGGCGCCAACGACGTGGCCAACTCGTTCGGCACGTCGGTGGGCGCGCGGGTGTTGACCCTCAAACAGGCCTGCATCCTCGCCTCCATCTTTGAGACGCTCGGCGCTATACTACTCGGTAAGATGGTTTACTGTCGTCTGCTTTGCAATAATCCATGTTAATGTGTATCTATAGGGCACATAGCTAGTGTGCTATGGAGCCAGCCATATCAGGCCTGCATCCTCGCCTCCATCTTTGAGACGCTCGGCGCTATACAACTCGGTAAGATGGTTTACTGTCGTCTGCTTTGCAATAATCATTATTAATGTGTATCTATAGGGCACATAGCTATTGTGCTATGGAGGCGGCCATATCAGGCCTGCATCCTCACCTCCATCTTTGAGACGCTCGGCGCTATACTACTCGGTAAGATGGTTTACTGTCGTCTGCTTTGCAATGATCATTATTAATGTGTATCTATAGGGCACATAGCTATTGTGCTATGGAGCCGGCCATATCAGGCCTGTACCTCGCCTCCATCTTTGAGACGCTCGGCGCTATACTACTCGGTTAGATGGTTTACTGTCGTCTGCTTTGCAATAATCAATATTAATGTGAACAGTGGAACCCCGCCTAACGGACACCTCGCGTAAGCGGACACCCCGCGGTAACGGACACCTTTGCTCGGAACGGTGCCCTCAATTAGATGTTTATTTTAACCTCGCGTAAGCAGACACCCCGCGTTAGCGGACACTTTTGCCCGGAACGGAGGGTGTCCGCTTACTGGGGTTCTACTGTATCTATAGGGCACGTAGCTATTGTGCTATGGAGGCGGCCATATCAGGCCTGCATCCTCCCCTCCATCTTTGAGACGCTCGGCGCTATACTACTCGCTAAGATGGTTTACTGTCGTCTGCTTTGCAATAATCAATATTAATGTATATCTATAAGGCACATAGTTATTGTGCTATGGAAACGGCCATCTTGCCCCCCAACGCCATCCAAAACACCAGGTGTGTGTGTGTGTGTGGGGGGGGGGGGGGTGGGACCTATTTTCAATGGATTTTATCAAAAATATTTGTTGGATCTTGCCGTGGAGGAATTTTCGCCTCGTCTCAATATCAACTATAGATTATAACAACTGATAACGGTGGTTACCCCCGGACGACAGCAGTGCTATCTCACACTTTCCTGGCAGGCGGTGGCAGAACTAGTATTCAATCAGTGCTCTTTAGGCGAATGTCTTACTTTTACTGTCCAGGAGGACAAATTCCATTCATCTCCTAGTGACCAAATTATATTCATACATCCCTCTGTAGCACGTGACCACAGTAATTCTGCTATATAGTGAGTTGTAAAATTGCGGGTTTTTTTTTTATGATTTCCAGGTATATAGTGATAAGGAGGTATAGTCAGTGTGACGAAATAACAGCGTTCCATCTTGTCGTTCTTCGAACTCAGTGAATATTTCCTACCAAAACAACAAGGAATTGATTCCATTCAGTCACACTAACCATATCTCCATATATTAATAGTCATGCAGTCTGTTCTAAAAATTACTTTGGATCTTTTCCCTAAATATCTAATTTCAATGCACGTATAGACATATTTTGCCGTTAAATAGACACCCAATGAAACCAATTAAAAGTAGCCACATTCATCAACACAGTCAGATCAATTATAAGAATATTCTATACTCAGTCTCAGGCTAGAGATGTCATGTACAATAGCAAATTGTTTGATTCTGGTCACAGACAGCAAAAAATATCGATCAAAGTGGAACCTTGATATAATTCTATGACGTGATTCATATGATATATTGAAGTACCAAAAAAACAATTTTTTAATTCATCATTGGGAATTTATTGGTCTGAATGTATTCCATGTCCGGAAGTATTATTGATCAGTATATAAATGGCTAACTTTATTCTGATTCGTAGCAACCGGTGTCTTGAAACCCAGCATGGTTGAGGAAATTTATTGAACTTTGGCATTCGCTCCCGTAAAAGACCTTGGAATTAATAGCGAGACTAACATAACCTTTGCCAGGGTGGAACGTGCTGTGGTATTTTTACGATGGCGGAAATCCTCTCAGCTTCATTGACGTATTTATAAATGCGGCATCTACAATGGTCTTAAGGGGTGGCCCGGTCCTCATTTACAAGTCTTTGTGGTTGTTTCTCCACAATGTATTATCCCCGGGGAGAGTTAGGGGAGCCTGCTACAGATGTTCCTCAAGAGCCCCCGTCTCTGCAAAGTGTCGTCTTGGGAACCATCGTTGCCATAGCAACAAGCGACCTGTATCCACATGAGCAGAGCATGGTTTAATGTTTATTATCCATCGTATACAAAGTCCCCATTGAAAATGAACGGGGACTCAGTAAACCACGACCCATTATATAAAAGATGTCAGATATCATAACTATGGTATACGGATTCAAAACTGTGGTATACGGCCTCAAAGCTATGTTATACGGGAACATACCCCTTTTGTGCTATAGAGCAAAACAATAGTCCCTATTAATATAGCCTTTAATATGACAATTCTTGGGTTTAATTCATTCGAGAAGATTGAGAAAAACGTGGCAAAAGTACCTCGGTCATCAACCGATGCTACCTTGAAAATGACAATGACAAAAAAAAAAAAATTAATTCGAGAAGATTGATAATGAATGTAACAAACAATGGTTTTGTTGTCCATTTATTACTAAATACGCTAAATTGGAGTATGGGGGTGGGCAATGGAAACTATTTCAGACTGTACCGGTTTTCATGCCGTTTTATATTGCGTTCAAGTTACGCTTGAACGCTGTCAGTCTGTATTGAAGAGGACAAGCATAATCAGTACTTCATTACATGATTGACCGAAATTCTGGAAATGATTTTCATAGACAAAGAGATAGTAGTGTCTCTGCTATAAAACGTATGATAGTCATGTGATTGCTTGTCCCAATGGCAAGAACAATAGGCTCTAGCCTAGTCTCCGTTTCTGAATAAAGGTTACTTTCAAAATCGAAAAGGTCCATGAAAATGAAAATTAAAGAAATTGCTGCACGAAGGGCTACTTCTCATTAAAATATATAAGTCCTGAAACTTCTGAATTTGAGTATTAGTGGAAATTGTTCAGATGGGAAACTACATTTCTAGCAATTGCGCCTTCAAGATATCGCATATTTCACGTGCAAGAGGGCAATGAAAACGTCACTATGATTCCATATACACTTAGTAAACCAATATGTTTGACCATTACGTTATAGCATTACTTACCATAGTACAGAGAATTGGATCTATTCAGGATTAATCATACTGGTTTTACATTACCGTTGTGAAGGGTTCTTTTCATAGGGCACTCAATTCGCGATAATAAAATAACAGAAATGCGACTACTGTAAGATTGCTTGACAAAACAATCGTAAGGCCTATTTGGCAGAGATATAGCAGTCATTAATCTAACTTGACAGAACTGTGTATGTGGTAGTCGCAACCTCTATATGGCATGGCTGTAAAAATCGTTAGTCATAGTTCTGCTTGATAAAAAAAAGTGACAATGGTAAGCCTTAATTAAATGAGCCCTGACCAATATAAGGCCTCCCTGACTGTGGCAATCGTAAGCCCTCGTTGACAGCCAAAGTAGTCATAACCCCTGCTTTGTAGACCTTTGGCAATTATAAGCTCCCACTGACAAAACTGTGACAATGGTAAGCCATATTTGACAGCTATGGCAATGATAACCCCTCCTCGACAGAATCACAAAGAGCATAAGCCCCACATGAGAATTAAAACCTCTTCTTGATTGAGTTTGATTTTGTCCGTTAAATTTGGCTCTTCGGAGGTCTCCTTGCCCTACAGGACGATTCCAATGATCTATATGGCCTAAAATTTTGACATAGCATAGGATCCTACTCTCATTTATCATCCACCTAATTCAAAGTGTCCATAGACAACACATGGGGAGTGTGTATCACCATACCCGGAGCATACAGATATACTGTATGCTCTGGGTTCATACGAAAAATGATGCATACTAAAATGATAGTGCGAACCTAAAATGAATTAATATCAGTACACCACTTGTTAGGAAAAGGTGTATGATAAATACAACATAGAATGGTTTCAGATACAAGCGGTTATATCCTCCTGGGAGTTGACTATGGGCAATGACCTCGCAAGTGCTCAGATATTACTACGTGATAACACCTCAGAGCATACGGCCGCTTGTATCTGAAACCAGTCAATATTGTGTATACACCACAGCTTAGCCATGCGTGACAGAATGATCATCCATGACATTAATACACCCACATGTTTTGACTCGTCTTTGTCAATTAGATTCTACAATGTGGTTCTCTCGTATAGACTGATAATTCTTGGAAGAGACGTCGTTTGATTGTGAAAAGATCCTTTACAAAAACGGAATGAACCAGAAATATGTGTAAGAGATCGCTATTCATTCACACGCCCATTCGTTCATCATTCCTTTACGTTTGGTATGAATGGCAATTTTTTTTCTTAATTGATTTGAATGGCAAATTCAAACACTGTGCCATGCTAATGTATTTCGCATATTTTCCTCCATATTTCTGAGTGATGCTTGTTATAAGTGCAGAGTAAACTCATTCACTGTCTATGAGAATACATCTCATTCTTGTGAGCAAGTGTATCAGAATAGATACATTCTTGATCCTCAGCGGAATTATATACTATTTAATGATGTTTTAATGTAAATAGAAAAAAATGTATTTCATGCAGATGACTTTTATTCCAGGTTCAGTTATTCATATTAGAATTTTCATTTTCTTGCGTATTCAATCAGTAAAGTTGTTAGTCCAAGCTGAAAATAATGTAACATATGTAGGTATTCTGAAGGCATACTCCGTTTTTGACAGGTCACATAATATTTTTCTGGGTATAAAGTACGAGACCACAACCTCCCTAAAAATTATAATAAAACCAAGTTTTTCATGGCCCGAGATGTCAGCTTTCCACTTTTCCAAGGAAATCCACTTTTTTCATTTTTATTACATAAAATTCCCGGTGAAAAACAAAGATAATATCAATTGAGTCTCAATCACACCATCAAAACAGTGGTTTCAACCTCCCCCACAGACCCTCAGTCCTATACCGTGGCTGACACCGTCGTGTTTTCCATGTGTTCTTGGTCTCCTTGAGGCAGTACTTTCCACTTGAAAAATATTTGCACTGTGTTTTTAATGACCCTAACTGACATCCCTGGATCTCTATTCTCTGTCGTCCACAGGAGCCAAAGTGTCGGATACTATACGAAAAGGCATCGTCGACATAGAGCCGTACCGGAACAACACCGTGCTCCTCATGTTGGGCAACGTCGCCGCCCTCTCAGGTACGTCCGAACTGGTAGAGGAATTGAACATGAGTGTCCTGGGATGATGATATGGTAGCACATATTTAAAAAAAAAAAAAAAAATTCTGAAAAAAATTGAATTTAAGAGCCATCCATAGAGGATCATGTACGCACCGAGGAAGTGGATTGGTGGTCAAAATTTTAGGAATTTTGCATATGTTCCTTCTTTGTTCTAATGATAGGAATATGAGAAGAAATTGATAAGTGTTTTGTCCCCATTCGCCATCGAGTTTAGAGCGTGCAGTTATATGAACGAGGCGATAGCCAAGTGAATATTCTGAAGCGCACAAAACGAGATGGTAAAAAAGGACTCAGACAAAATAGAATTTGTTTCTGATTTTATCTTAGCCTGGAAATATTTATCTGTTTATCGCCCATTGAATATGAGTTACCGTTATCGAAAGCCTGTTGAGTATTCATGAGTTCCTAATGTTGAGCCTATGCACGTTTATACCAGGTTAAGATAGCTGGTAGAGGAATTGAACATAAGTGTCCTGTGATGATAATACAGTAGCACATATTTAAAAAAATATTTCTTAGAATAATTGAATTTTTACTTACTACCTCTAAACATACCATCTGTAGCCAAGGTATAACCTGTATCTTAGTAACTTACCAGAAAACGCTCCTATCTAATAGCGCTCCGAAATTGATATACCTGTCAAAATATTAAGTAATGAACCACACCCTAATGTAGGACATGTCGGTACAAAAGAACACCGGCTGTTGGCTTATGATTTACTTAACGGGGTCATTCCATCATCGAATTGTCGGGAATATTTTTTTCTACCATTTCACAGCTATCTATGATTAAGTCCTCAGTCTTTGTTGGTTCGGGTCTGAGAAGATTGGAAACTGCAGTCACGCTCCTTGAAATTTAACTTGTATTGAAGACGTGGCAAAAACACCTGTATCAAGCCGATGCTACCTTGTTAATGACAACTTCCTGTCATTTCAAACCAAGTTGCTATAGCGTCTCCAGGTAAACCATTGTTCTGGATTAGACAACGTAGTATCCAACCATGGTAACGGATCTCAGACCCGGTCCACACTCTCCAAACATAGGTATAATTTGGGAAGAGTGAAAACCAAGCAGATTTGTTGGTTTTAGTCTATGATATAATTAATTACAGGAGGGGTTGGAAAAAAGAATCTAACACGTGTTTTCCTTTTGGGTTGCCATGAGACAAATATAAAGTTTTAAGTAAGGAACTCCTACCAGCAGGTTTCCAAAGAACTATAGTATTTTTATTGCTCAAAATTCATCGTGTGGTGATTCACATCTAACTCGCAAAATGGGCGTTTACCAGGCTTACAATCTATAAGGTTTAGTAAGTATGAGGTGAGTCAAGACTAGAGGGAAATTATGTTCCGGTGGGAATAAGTCAAAGTTACGAGGTAAGTGATTTTTCCAAGCCTTACCGAGTAACTTTGACTCATTTCCACTGGTACTTGGTTTCCCTATTCCTATATACCTTCAATTGTCGGCTAATATCCATAAAAACCGAATGTCCCTGAACGTCAACCTGGGCAGTAAACGTCAACCTGGGCAGTAACTTCAACCTGGGCAGTAAACAAAAGTTATTCCACCTCCAGCAGCGTTAAGTAATCATAGGTTGTTCGCTCATAGGTATATAGGAATAGTTATTATTATATACCTGTGTCCGAATGTCTATTAAATACTGCCCGCTGCTAGGGGTGCAGTAATAATAATGTTCGTGCCCGCTGTGACTGCAACTTTCTAAGTAATTAAAATAGAGTTTTTAATTATCTTAAGGTATATAATAATAAGCAAACGTCCTCCCTGTAAACGAAAAGTTTATTGTTCTCGGTCAGTCGCGGATTTCATAAGGCCTTCCGCCTATGGCGTCAGGCCGTATGAAATCGGCGACTGACCTCGAACGATAAACGTTTCGCCCACAGTAAGGACGTTTCCTAATAATATGAACTAAGTAGCATGTAGGTGGGTAAAGTTCTGAAAGTGTAGATTAAGAACGGTGAGGAGAGATCCAGGGGGTTCAACAGACGCACACTTAAGTCCCAATACACGCAGGGTCAATCGACTCCTGATAAATAGGTGCCTTGAGGACGAGATATCAGCTGATATTACCGCCTGTGTATAATAGACAAGCCCTTATCCTATAAATGACCTACCTCAGGCAACTAGCCTGCAATTAAGACCTGATATAAATCTATTCATCTAAAAAAACATCACTTCTGAAAGCGATAAGCTCGCTTATACGACCACGGACTGTCACTTCATAATCAGGTTGTAGGAGTCTATGCTGTAATACACACATACAGGGTTCACCATTTTGAATACATTATTTGCTAGCATATGCAAACAATCGTATGCAGGAGTTTCAGTATGGCAGCCACACATAACTCACTAGAACTTTACCCACAGAAAGGATCGTCAGTGCTGCGGGTTGCAATAGGAAAGGAAATTTATGCAGAGAATCTACCTTTAAGTATTAAGTGATACAATAGTGCAGTTCTACTGTAGGTCTGAAGCACATACCAATAAAGCAGTTGCTATGAGCTATGAGGAGTAACGTCAATCATGCGCTTATCTCCAGTCTACCATTATTAACACTAACGAACTGTTACATAAGTGCAGAATAATGAAGCCAAGTACGATGGGGAAAATGTTACTGGCGGGAAGTCCTATTAGCTGGGTTCTACAATAGTTTACCTGATAAAGGAACGTTCATGCAACTTTGAGGTATATTATGGAGAAACCAAACAAGAGTTAGTCGTGCTGTTGTTTGTCGCACGACGGCAAGATCGCGTATTACTGCGCGAGGCGAAGCCGAGAGCAGTAATACGCGATCTTGCCGGAGTGCGATGAACAATAACACGACTAACTCGAGTTTGGTTTAGAATTTATCCTATCCCGCCTGTCTAAATTACTTCTACATTAACAAATGACGTCATTTGTCAAGTGTATCCCACTAGAGTGATATTTTTCATTTTTCTGAACTCCAGACCGAATACAGTGACCCAATGTTAAGCCTATGGAGTTTTTTATTAGGGGTAGGATAATATAGAGGAAACCTATAAAAGTTTACGGTCAGAGCTTGTATCCCATTGAGTGTGAATCGCATAGTAATTCACAAGGTTAAGCCGCATGAATTACCTAGCAATTCAAACGAGATGGGATTGAGCTCTGACCCTCAACTACAATAGGTTTCTGTATTTATCTCACCATTCACATTGACTAATGGGCTAACCTTTGTGACATATTCCCCCATTGAGCATATTTTTCTAAATACTCAATGGAGAGTGGATACGAGTTCCCAATGTTATATGGGGGGGGGGGGATATCAGTGGTGAGATAATACTTAGAACTCAGTGTTTATACTATAGCTGAGGATTCCATAGTTTATTATCCATGGTATACAAAGTACCCATTGCACATGTTTGGGAACTCAGTGAACCACGACCCCTTATGTAAAATCTGTCAGATACCACGACTGTAATATACAGATTCAAATCTGTGGTATACGGGAAAATAGTGCCTCTGTGCTATAGAGCAACAGAAATATTTCCTATTGTTATATCCTTTAATATGGCAACTGCTAGGTTTAATTTGTTAGAAAAGATGGATAATAAATGCAACGTATCAATGTATACCATAATGGTAAACCCTGATAATTCAATATTACCATGGACAGGCTGACATTAAGTGAAATACACCAGAATAGAATAGTTGGGTAATAAAAGCCTTATCAGAATACCTAATTTCCTCTGACATAAGTTCGCAGCTGCTGTTATTTCATGTAAATGAATAGTATTGATGTATTAGTACGAGGATGTAGTGCAGACCGCTGAGTCATAGCAACTGTTTGAACTAACTACTCATAAACATAAAAACATCGTCCTCAGTGCTATACCTGTATGATAAGGTTGAATTTCAATTAGTGTCAAAACAACCGTCGCCAGACTGAATTTTTATTAACTGAACAATACTACTATGGAAATCACCCAGGATTAAATTACCTAAAAGGTGAGAGGAAGGATAAGATAATTGAATTCACAGATAATTGAAGACCCTTATCTGTACCTCGTACAAGGTTTATCATTTAAGGATATTTTAGTCTGTTCGCTAAGACAGTATTAATCCTCCTTAAGGTCGTCCAAAAGTTTTTAATAAAGTTGGCCAGCATCGTCCCTGGGTCTCCTTGGCGTACAGAAGAGGGTCTACATGTACGATCCTAGATTATCAAACAGGCCCCTGGTGGGTGCAGAATGGCACTTAGCACAATCTTTTATGATAAGCGCAAACACTGCTCGCACCTATCACTGAAGGACCTTGTGAACGCGGAAGAATAAAAGCGCACAATGCGAGAGATTGACCCTGAAACTGCTCCCAAACGAGATTTACAGAATGCGTCAAATGACTAAGTCTCCTTTTTATGACCGTAAACCACGTCATTGTGGATGGTTTCGTGGATGGTCTCATATTGTCATTGCTAAATGGTAGAATCAGTAATGACGATATATGTATACCCTTTAATTTACCATACCATAACTAACAGTCTCTATCCGTCTCTAGTTAAGAGATTTTGTATACCTATCTTTGGCAAATTAATTAAATAATATGAACCATGTACCTTCCTTAAGAAGGGTAGACTATCAGTTAGCTCAACCTGGAGAAATATGGCAAATAAGATTTATTCGTCAGTAAGAGACTAATGAACGACTAATAAGTATTTGTTCCTAACAGATCTGACCCTCACACCAGTCTTATTGCTTTCCTTAAACGACATATTTATCTTAGTGAATATTCCCTATATACCCTCAGGGTCCCCTACGACGTTGAACCACAAACAAACAAACAATCCAAGTGAAGAATCAGAAAACCCACAAACTCCGAATGAAGGAAATCAGACACACTTAAAAACAGTTTTGGACGCCCACTTCAAGCTTCTTTATTGCACAAGATTAGCCGACGTTTCAGGGGGTTCGTCCTTCTTCAGGGCAATAATACAGCAACAATGACAAAAAACACCGAGCCTCAGAGATGTCAGTTTTCCACTTTTCCGTGGAAATTCACTTTTTCATATTCAGTACATGTAATTTCTTTAACTTGCATCAAACAAAGATAGTATTGATTTAGCCTCATTTACGCCAATAAAACAGTGGTTTAACTTCCATCAAACAAAGATAGTATTGATTTAGCCTCATTTACGCCAATAAAACAGTGGTTTGAACCTCTCCACAGACCCTCAGCTCCGTGCCTTGGCCGACAAGGACAATATCTTCCAAGTTTTTCCGGTCTCTCTGAGGCAGTAAAATCCACATGAAAATATTCCCACTTTTTCCCGGACACCAACTGACATCCCTGGCCTTTTATACTCAGTGGTTTCAATGAACGTTTCGTCGAATGATACAACGAACAACATGTGAATGTTTCTGAAGTTTCTCTCTCGACATTTCTCCTCTACAGGGTCCTGTGTCTGGTTGATCGGCGCAACTTTGCTGCGACTTCCTGTCTCAGCCACGCACAGCATTGTGGGAGCTACCGTGGGATTCGCACTGGTGCATCATGGGGTACGAGGCATCAACTGGACCAAGTTCGCCACCATCAGTAAGTCAGCACTACCTTATCTGTGTATGACCTTCACCTCTAGGCTGGTGACGTCATAGCGTCCTGACAGTCACATGTCATACGTCTCGAGAGAGAACTACTTTCTGCTAACGAAAGTCGTACCGACAAGTTAGGAGCCTAAACTCTCGGCATAAAAACATAGGGCATAAACCTGCAGGAATCTCCTGTTTGAACCAAACTTGGGCATCAGAAAAGGGATTTATTTTGGTTATGTCTTAGAATTTGTTGCGAGATTCTTCTGCTACCATAAATTGTTATATTGAGATATCTATACAGTTATAGAAGCTTTAGATATTCGAAACAATCAACTTAGCTTCCCTGAAAATTAGAAATATATTCGAAGAAGTTGTTTTATTTTCCATGATCACCATGAAATCAAAGCTTGTCTTGTGACTGCCAAAACGCACAAAACAGAGCACATCCGGGAGGGTTGATTTCAAACTCTACCCATGTTATTACCGATATTGGCTGGCATCAAGACGAATATTTGCCTCATCCTTTTATAGAATTGAAAAAAAGACGTGTCATTTCATTTTCGCCGCTCTCCAGCGAAGAAGCACCACATGATCTTAGACAATGTCTGGTGTTGGTTTTTTGGCCCTTTCCCGTTCTGGTCAGACGAGATAGGAAGAATCCTTACTCTGGAGGCGTAGTACTAGTCTCCTACAATACTTTAAGGACTCCTGAGATTGTAGTGGTTACTATCTATATTCTGCAACATAGAATATTATCTGATGGGTGGGTGATTTTAGAATTAATATACATAATTTTATTATGTATATCTTCAAATACTAAGATGGGAACTGAACAGTAAATGGGACAACTATGACTTATGACATCACTTCCTGGAGGGAAGATGTATCCCATAATGATACATCCTATAATAATACATACCATAATTCTGCTTGAGGTATATAAGTTGTCACATTGGGGTGAAAGTGCAAGTGCAACCATCGTTTGTAACGCTGGTATTTCTTTTTCTCTTTGAATCTACCTTAGACCTTAAACTTAATTTAGCCACAGTTGTTTTTAGATGATACAGACATAGGTAAAACTGACGTATACTGGGATTACGCAGCAACACTAGTTGAATAGACAGATTTCTTAGTCACGTATCTGCCCGAAAACTTACACCAATTTCCTTTGACTTTCATCACTTTTACGCAGAATTGGTCTATTCCCAGAAACTACAAGTATGATCTACTAGTTGGTTCATATTTAATGGTAGTAAAATGAGATTTTTACACCACTGCTTCCCCAATGAGCTCAGAATCTCTTGATATTACATGACGCAGCTTTTACCTGTTGTAAAAACTCTACTATCAGCGAGATAGGACGTCGAGCGTTGTTATGTAAAATACAGCAGAGGGGAGGTGGGTGGATAATAACAGGCCCTGCCGCGATATGACACTGGCAGTTGCTACGTCGTAAAATGCCACCACCTAATAACAGGTGAGTATGACGGAGAGACAGTGGGGAGGATGCGCCCCGACTTCCTGTGGTCGTCTCCGTTGATAACGCGAATCACGTGACGTGGACGCTAGCTGCCGACCGGAAGTGAGAGCTACCTGAACGCGTACTTATGGATGACTTCCGCCCAAGACGTACAAGAGAGCGATGACAGCCTTAACTCGAGCTTTAGCCTAGTTTAGGTACCTGACTGTGTTTGCCAAATATGCTGTTTCAGCAGAATTTTCGACGGGTAGCACCGAAATGTGGTTTGATAGAAAACTAAAGGGGAATTTCACCACATACATCCAGAGGGAAGATGTATCTTCTATCAGCAGCTGTTGTTGGCTTAGATATAGTCATCTATGAATAGGTTCTGCTATTTGTGTGTGTTTTTGAGAATTCCAACTTCGCTACATTACTGTATACATTCATTCATACTTTGCATGAATGCTTCTGAACTAGAAGAGTATGAGGTGGTGCTTAGGACGGACACCAAATGATGAGAGCAGTATTTACCAGCACGAAAGTAATCTGGGCTAGAAACTCGTGAAACTCATGAAATTGAGAAGTCAGTGCTGTCTCCCAACCACATCACCATGTATTCACATTAAAACAAAATGTGTTATTTGCTGCTTGTACCTAATAGCTTCGGCGACTGTCTACCAAGTGAACACCCAGGTGTATCAGCTATCTGCTCATATGGCAGAACTACATATGTAGCATAACAGGTGAGAAGCTGCTCATAAATGAGATTATCGATAACCTACAATGACGAAACATTTCTCAGAATAATTCGAGGCCGTACCCGTGATAACTAGATATTACGCTCATGCAATATGTGTCCTACCCCCCCCCCCCCCCCCCGCCAAAGTTCCCATTACATTTGATGCGGTCTACCACTTCCCCTTTCATTGTCGAGTTCATAATACCCTAACTTCTTGTTTCTAAGTGTCACACTTTTCTTGTAACATGTAACAAAAATTTAACTTTAATATTTATACTTGTGGATGCAAGGACGGGTGTTAAGTGCTGATTCCACCAACACGCAAGATATCATGAGATTAGTCACGATTCAGTTGTCTTGCTTAATCTTCCTAGATTTTGAATAATCGCGTGCATATTTGCTGCGATGCATCGGTCTGGTTAAGCACCTGTGCCGCAGTCTTGTAGTGATCTATCGCGGTATGCCGCGATATGTCAGCAATAGATCTCGAGGTGTCGCTGTGGTGGAGCACCATAATATACTCAAAACATCGCAAAAAATACACTTATTATATACCTGTGCCAGTACGTGACACAAATACCAACCTCTGCTAGGGTATTGGTAATAAATATATACCAGCAGAGTATAGCGGTATCAAAATTATATATGCGAGCTCGTGGAATATTTCTAGCCAAAGAAACGCGGTATGCGAGGACGTACCAGTAAGGTATATTCATTTTATCTTAATATCATCGCATATGACATATCGGGACAAAGCAGGTACAACATATCACGACACTGTCAGATATAACAAGATATTATCAAGAGACGTCACGAGTTCGAGTCTGAGTTTATTTATGCCACGCATTTTGTTGGCTCCATAATTTCACGAGTCGAAGACGAGTGACATTACGGAGCCAACGAAATGAGTGGCATAAATAAGCTCAAACTCAAACGAGTGACGTCTAGATTTTATCCTACCCCGTTTCCATATTTTTTCAGTATCAGAAAGTAGTGGCATAAACAACACTTTATGTCACACCTGTGAAATAAACAAATCCCATGTTAAGCCTATGGCGTTTTTTATTAGGGGTAGGATAAACCAAGATACACCACAGTGAATCCCTCGTGTTGGTGGAAACAGCCATTTAGTGAAGTTAATGCAGGTGAGGACAGTGTGATGTTGGAGACTGAACTGCGACCCTGCAACACGTAGGAGCTGTCATTTCAATCAAGTGGCCACACAATTGGAGAATTAGGAAAAGGAAACGAGATTTTGCCCTGTGGGGGACATTTGAGGATTTCCTTATTTTATCGAATTTGAGAATTTCAAATTTGCTCAGAATTCCTGCAGGTTTTCCCCTTCTGTTTGGTTTTCAATTACACCAGTGGTAATCAGTCTGTTATCAAGTTTTGAATGACAACAGTATTTCAGATTGGAACACAGAAAATAATCATCAAGTCTAGTAACATGTATAACAGAAATTCATGATTGAATGAACTTCCAGGTGTAACAATAGGACACAACCTCTGTGTTTTATAAAATCACTGTAGTATAGATCTTTCGTTGTAGTTAAAGTGTCAATTTTCAAAATAAACAAAAAATATATTATGCTAGGGCTCTGACGAAGTGTTCGAGAAACCTCAATGACCTATGCAAAAAAACAGTCTCTCTTTTTCTCAAGCAGTTTATTGACCGTTGTTTTACATCGCGATATCATAAGTTGTCGGTGCATAGTTTGTTGCCATTTTCAAGGCAGTTTACCAGGAAGTTCGAAATCATACCCAATTAGATATTGTTAGAGTTACAGGTAAAAAACAGAAATCACTTCCTCTCCTATTACTAGATATAAAATCTAAAATATAGGTATTCCTTGTGGTAATGTTTAGTATTGTTTGAAATTTGCCCATTGTCAAGTAAAATATAAACTGCCGAAAAAATAATCACAAATACACAATGAAATACAATCCAAGTCATGACCGAACATATATCCACTTATTCGAGTTGCTTTTACGAAACCCTTGGTGTATTTATAAGGATATGAAAACATTTTAAACGAGTGATTCATACCCAGTGAGAGCAGGTTAGTGTCGACAATTGCAAATTAAAAAACACAGAAAACTAGTTGAAAGCCGAAGGCTACGTAGTAGACAGAGTGGGTGTGATAACATGTCCACCGCATCCTCGGGTCGGTGTTGTGCACATCCCATTAAACCACGCAGCCTGAGTAGCAATCTCCGAGCGGATTCACCGTCCGAACACACCTGATATGACAATGCGGTCAGCCTTAATTAGCCTCGGCAGCCAGACATGCTCGGAGAATGGATTTGCGTCTGTCCCGCATCCTGAGGGATTTCTGACACAGCCACCCACACGCCAGTCCGAGTTACCCAACCTCCCACACCTCAGCCGCTCAGTTGCTCGGCTATTTCTGTTCAACACAATCTGAGCCGATGCAGTGTGTGGGAGGTAGATGGCGCTGTGACCGATTCACTCACCTGTGACGGGGGCAGGTAGATGCTCATTTATCCTACCCCTAATAAAAAATACCCTAGGCTGTTTATGTCACGGGTGTGACATAAAGTGTTCTTTATGCCACTACTTTCTGATACTGAGAAAATATGGAAACGGGGTAGGATAAAATCTAGATGCCACTCGTTTGATTTTGAGCTTATTCATGCCACTTATTTTGTTGGCTCAGTAATGTCACTCGTCTTCGACTCGTGAAATTATGGAGCCAACAAAATGTGTGGCATAAATAAACTCAGACTCAAACTCTGGACGTCTCTTCATATCATCACACCCCTGATGTGTTTGTCCCCATGACTTAACTTTGGAGCATAGCATCGGCTTGTGATAGAGGTGCATTTTGCCACGTCATAATAATCTAGACTTAACTTTGGGTGGGAACTCGTTCTCCATGCCCCTACGAGTATTGCCGTCCGTTCTCCATGGTCTAGATCCTGTGTGTCATCTATTCTTTTAGTGTGTATAGGGGTGAGATAAATACACAAAGCAACTTGTTATGGTCAAAGAAGCCGTTCTTTAATTCATTTGAATGCTACGTGATAGTCATTCGGCTCTCGCCTCGTTCATATCACTCCGCATCAAACTCGTGGAGAAGGACAGCTTTGACCAAAACTTGCTAGTTTCTTCTTCAGTGAACGATTCACTCAGCTGTGACGTGGGTAGGTAGATGGTGATGTGACCGATTCACTCAAGTGGGATGGGTTGAGAACAAGGGGTCTGTTTAATAATCTAGAATCGTACATGAAGACCCTTTTCTGAATGCCAACAATACCTAGGGACGATGTGGATCAACACTTATAGATGACCTTTTGTCAGGAAGGACGGTCTTAGCGAACGAGCTTGAATATTATTAAATCATAACCCCTCGTACAAGGTGTCTTTTTACCCTGTACTTTCGTTGACATAACCTATTAGATAGGCCCCTGTGGTGTGTCAATGGTCTGCAACACAGCCCTTCAGTGAAGCAGCACTGTAAATGGACATAGGTTCCCACTTCTACAAGCAGACCAACGTTGAGTTGATATACCTTTCAAGAACAAGATAGGTCAATCAATGAGTCAGTCTCAAAAGGATGTAACTAGCCTCCCGAGACGTAAAACTACACAAACAAGCGAACAAACAAACAAGGGCCCTAGTCACAGACCTGTGGCTGATTCAGCCACGTGTAACGGGGTTCAGAACCATTCATGCAATTCACAGCCATGTTTGTTTTGGCCCAGTGGTTCTTTCAGGCATGAATTGTAGCACCCCTCTCATAAGATGTTACAGTGTACAAGGTTCTCACTACGCTCTATGGGAGAAGAATTCTTAACGAACTAGGCTTAGAGCCTTGAGAATCCACTGGCACACAGTATTCCCGCTAGGTGCCATCATTAAGATTATAGGAATCTTTGGGTTGCATTGATGTACGTCTTTAGCATGGGAGGCAGGTCAATGGATTCTCAAGGCTCTAAGCCTAGTTCTTTAAGAATTATTCTCCTATAGAGCGTAGTGAGAGTACAGAATACCACTTAGAGAGTGTGAGATCTTATGAGAGGGGTGCATCTAGACCCGTGATCACATATTTAGAATAACGAACCTGCTAGTGTTTATCTTATATTCAATGTCTGATGGAGCGAGCTAGAAAATGGAACTTAAACCTCGATACAATATATTTATTTGTAAGATAAACTCTTCCAACGGACCAGATATATATACACAATATTGCCTTGACTTTGATCTGCATTTTATTATTCTCCGCGTAGTGTCACCTTCGAGGGTAATATGACAATGCAGATTAGAATCGTGGAAGTGTTGTATTTATTAATCAGCATTCCAAATATAAGTTATAAGTTAAGTAAAGACAAAATAGCTGCCGATCTTCTCAAGCACTAATTTGCAAGCTAGGGGCCTTTTTTCGTATCCTCCTGGGATAATACGAATACGGCTTTCCGTATTCTACTTAGTAGCGACCTGAATTCTAGTTTAGAGACTCTGTATTAGGTGGATAATATCAGTACACGTTATTTTCACAGCAGAGATTGACACTTGATGCTCACCTAGTACAGGCCCTACTTTAATCCAAGGAAAGATCGTTGGATTTAGGCTGAGATAAGAACGGAGTAGATAGATATGAAATAAGCCAAATGAAGTACGCGCATTTAAACTAACATAGCTTAAAACTAACTAATTCATTGTAGAATGAATCCTTCTTCTCAAATCAGGACAGTATCTTTAGAAAATCAATCCAATAGTTCTATTAGACTGAGTATTGTTTGTTTGTTTGTTGGTTTGATTTAACGTCCAGTTAACCATTGCAGGTTATCACCAGACTTTCTCAAGGTTCTTTTACACCACAAGGGTGGTGATCGAATCAATGTAATGAATTAAGGTAGAAACCTCACCCCTACACATTTACCGAGGTGAGAGTTCTTTTACTTCCCACACCACATAGACATGGTATGAGAAGGATTGGCCTTTGATATAGCAGTAAATCTACCGCTGCTGGGGATGAAGGAGAAAAGTGGCTGCAGTGGGACCCTAATCAACAAAGTCTGACAACTTTGGTATTATAAGTCCAGTGCTCTTTACCACTTAGCTAACTCCCCACCCTGGTCGCTTTTGTTATGCTTGTGTGCAAGCATAATCGGTCTGCACCACGAGGAGGCAAGGCGACCAAGAGGGTGAACAGCTTGATAATTATTGTCCACCCCAGCAGACCATTAGACTGAGTGAAGATCTAATTAACCTCCAAACTTGGAATGAAGACTGAAGAGTGACAAAAACGACAATTAAAAATAGTTAAAAAGTGGACTGCTGTAGGTTTATTAGAGTATATTTAGTATGATGCTATATTTTTTTTTTTTTTTTTTTCAAGCGGTAGCTGCCAATGAATTGACACCTAGCCTCGTACTAAACATATGATGCTATATTAATAATATGTACTTCGACTAAAGTCGAGATTTTTTTTTCTCACATTCTCACATGTAAGTTTATCTATCACATCCCCTCATAAAAAACTGAGAAAATACAATCTACAAAAAGCTAGATAGTTGGCGTTCAACTGGTGTAAGTGCATCATTACGGATGAGCACTTGCTGCCCACCAGATTAAACCGGAATCTAGAAAAAAGCAAAATGCGACTGAATAGCCTTTGATGAGAGCTGCACCAGTGACGATAGCGGTGTGTGATTGTGTCAATATTAGTTCCATGCCTCTGTGGGATTATGGATCTATAATGTTGCTGGCATGTTCGGTGATGGATTTGTCCACTTTTTCCCCTGCCTCTACTACCGTGTCGGTGCCTATCTAAGTGCAGAGGTTTTACAACGCTGATACCATATACGTTACTGATTTAGTGTCTGTGTACCCACAATTATCAGACACCCAGACGAACTAACTAACAGTTGCCTTGCCTGATCGTGAGACGGGTGAAATGAAATTGAATCAGAAAAAAGTTTTGAATTGATACATATGATTGTAATCTCCATTATTTTTCTACTTTTACAATTCATTTTTACGTGGTAAATGGAATGAAAGCAACGTCAAAACATCGGCATCTTTGTTAATTATCCTATTCATTATATATTAGAGAATTACTAAGATAAGAATTAACGTAAACTTGTATATCATAGATATAGATATAGTTTAAAAATTATACAAATGAATGTAAGAATAAAAGAATTGAAGGTATGATATAGATATTTTAAATGCTCTAATTATCAAAATATTTCATTTTCAATATATGCAAACCTCTCAAAATGTCTTTCTAGATGATTACATTAGCAGTTGATTCATCTAAAAGAGTCGCATATGCCACAGGTTATCATATACATTGAAATATTGATAAGAGTTTATGGTGTAAATAAATGAGTGAATCACGAGTGACGGTCGCAGGTGAAGGCGCCGAGACTCTAGGCCGAGAGAGACAGGTTATGACGAGTCAGTTAGGTCGCCACGTGTTCAAATTTGAATTGTTTTATACACTGCACCTGCACTGTAGACCTGGCAGTGTACACATTTTCTCGCTATTGTGTAACGAAGTACTGATATAAGACTTTTGGAGAATTGCCAGTGTGATATAACGGGTTTGAATTATGTGCTTTAGCTTAGATATATGCAGGCAAAGCTGGGGTTTCTGTTCTATCCTGTCAATTTTGATAAAATATCGGGGTTTTTTTTATATGAAGTTCATTCAATTAATTCAAAGGCATTGATTTTTAACACCATATGGCGCTATTTGGCCTTTTCCCCCGTCGATTTGAGGAATATAACAATAAAAAAACAACCTTACTGTTGGCGAAACGGTCCAATGTTCTGATATTAAGAGTGTACGATGATCATCAGCGATATCTATTTGAATCATATGTCATGTTCAATGTCAATAACCTTTTATTGAGTATGCTTTTATAAGCGCTTAATACTCTTACAAAACACTACAAACAGGTACCGGTGAGCTGTACCTACCGGAAAGGCAACGGACCTTTTATGATAATTTATTATCACCTTCAGTCATGGTCATAAAAACCAGCCATCAGACTGACGATCAAGTAATATAAGAAACAAAATTTTGAAAAATAAATAATAATAAAAAAATAATTATAAAAAAATGAGTTAGGAAAAAAGCTGGCGGTCAGTCAACCCGTCAATACGCATTGACGAGTTGACTGGTCACGAACTCACATCATTTCGCCAACAATAAGATCGTTTTCTCCTAACATTCAATGAGCTTCTAATTCGGGCCGTTTTCCCATTTCATATATAGTATATCTACTGGTTCACACCTTCCCTTATTTTCCGTATGGTGACAATAGGCCACCATCTCCTAGTCAGTGTTCCATGATAATTGTTTTAATGTTACCCTCAGTGGGTATTGTCTCACGGTGTACTCTATCCTGGTGTACATGGATGTCACTCGAGCACGTTCCCCGTGTGTGAATGCCATGCGACGTCTGGAAAGTTCTGCTCACGAGGAGACCATAAGTGAGGATTATTTATCTACGTTTTTGTTGTCCGCAGATCGGCAGTCTGTCCCACGTGTCCAATGTTCTCAAACATATCTCCCTTGTTGACATGCCCAGTGAAGCCCGGTACCGCCCAGCCCACTGTACCTGTGAACCATCCCCGACACCGAGATTAATAATTCCCGGGTTTTTATTTTTAAATCGAGATACTTTCAGTGGCGTGATTCACGTGTCCACTATTGACTCGACCATTTTAGGTCTACACATAATTATTCTTATTTCAGTTATTAATGGAAAAAAAAATGAAATAGGCTTAACTACCCCCTGTACCATTGAGGGTAGAAGTACGATAATATTTGATATTTATTTGAGGGTGAATTTGACGCGTATGTGTGTGTGTGTCAGTAAATATGTCATTGATAACTATTGTTGGATTCTATAATGAAACGTTAGATCTATTTTTCTTCACCCGGCTTAGTATACTCGTGGAGCGTCTTTGCCTCTGGTTGATGGAAGGTTCATACCATCTCCTATATAGGAAAAAGATATAATGAAACGTCCGCAATAAGTGGAAACCAGTAGGGTATGCTTATATATAAAACTTTAAATATCTAGTGCAAAATCTAGTTTAGGTTGAAATTGCCTGTGGACCAGGTCAATTAAGATATATGTTTCAGGATTGCTTCTTGTGTAGTTTTCAATGTAAACTCGCAAAGATATTCTTTTCTGCGCTTTCAGATAGCATCCCTAACACTATGTACCTGCTTTCAAAATCATATTAGAAAATCCAAGTATATACTACAATTTAGTTAAAAGTAGATCTGGGTCAACATTTGCCACATCTCCGCTGGTAACGAGTACAGTTCTCCACGCATGCCACTAAAACTACACCAGACCTGAATTAAACCACGGGAGTTGGACTAATTTAGATCATTTGCTGAATGATCCCTAGACTGTAGCAGTTGCTTATCACAACACGAGTCCCCAAATGAACTTGTTATTTCGGAGACAGGTTTGCAGATATATAGTTGCATTTTATAGAATATAATGAAAAATATTTCAATAGTTGAAAAGGGAATTATATATCAATTCTTGATTTCTCACCTCCCCCAAGGAATCTAGTAAAAATTGAACCTACAGTTCCCCAACAGCACGTGTTAGCAAATAAGTTGCTTTTTTTAGGATTAAGTAGAAGTAGATTTTTGCCTCTTTAATTTGGGTTGTTGATTAGAGACTCCCATAATCAAGTTTTTCAACCCAGAATTTATCACGGAGGCGAGTGTAGCTACACTATTTTGGGGTAACATATGAGGATGGATGATAGGAAGCAGGAGGTCACTGTTTTATGGGCCGTGTTGACTTGTGATGTCTGGGCACCCGGCTCGTAGCATGGTAGCGGGGTCAGAGGATACACTCAAAGGATCCACCTTGGCATCTCCAAGCATAGTCTCTATGCGGGTTTGGGTGCCAGCTGTCATAATAAAGAACCTGGTCATGTGCGTGGAGAGCGTGTCCCTCTGCGTGAAATTGGCCAATAACTGGTGATGATCCCCAGAACCCTCATTTACCGCCTCATTTACTTCGTCAACATTTATTCCCCTAAGTTGATACGCAGTGCTCTTTGATCACTGACAACTCTAAATGGACTTGTAGATCGTTTATCTACATTTTTATTTCGAGTCATTTGTGTGTGTGTGTGACCCTGGGAATCAGTTATGTTCAGGAGGGAGGTGAGTCAATGGGGTGAGACAAGACAGTTTATGAGCTTTGTTATACATCAGTGCACATTGTTCTTATAGGGGACAGAGCCATTGTTAGTTCATGAAGCAGACACTAGGCGGCTAGCAGTACGGCTTGTCCCATGGGGGGACAGATCTATATTCTGGCTCTTTGTTCATACGGAATTCAACTGCCTTTCAATGTTTTACCATGGTTCCCTTGACCCGCTACACCCATCCTAGAACAGGATGACATAATGATTAAACCCAGGACATGATATTTTTCACATGGAACACTTTATATACATATGTGAGCAAGGCTCGAGTTGTAACACTTCTCAATTATCACTCACTTCTTTTGCACCTCCATTAGTGAAGAACACCTACTTTTTCACCTCCATTAGTAAAGAACACCTACTCGGGGGGCGTCATGGCCGCCCCCATGGCTAATAAGGCTATATGCCGTATACCTACTGACCTTTCCTCCCTATATCGTAAAAAATGATGTACGGAACAGTGTGCCATACTAAAGAAGAAACCAACAAGTTTTGATCAAAGTTGTCGTTCTCCACGAGTTTGATGCAGAGTGATATGAACGAGACGACAGCTGAGTGAATATCACGTAGCATTCAACATGTTGGAGAACGACTTCTTTGACCAAAACGAGTTGCTTTCTGTATTTATCTCACCCCTGTGCACGCTAAAATGATAGACATTGCACAGAATATAGACCATGGAGAAGGGACTGCAATACTCATGGAAAATAAGTTCCCAATGTTAAACCTATGGGGCAAAAAATATCAGGGTTGAGATCAACTGTTATACAGACCACCTCTACATGCCCATATTAGCTTCGAATGGCGATTAAAGGTAATTTATTATGAATTTGAAACATTTGAAGGTGTGCAATAAAGGGAAATCTGTGAATAATTACTCACTCACGGACTCGAGAACACGCCCTCCTGTGTAAATGTGTCGGGGCAAGTTCGCAACAAGCCACAGATTAAAGGCCCAGTCAGTTTTCCCACTCTACGTCCTCCCCTCTTCCCTACACACTGCAGGTAGAAGGTTTACGAAGTGTTGAATTTGGAGTTGCATTTCAAGCCCATCCCTATTTTCCATCTCGTCATCTTGCCTCAATCTAGAACATGCCCTCTCCCTTCCACAGTAAATCTACCTTAGGATGCAATTATTATGGACGTTCATTGATGCTAAACACTGATACTTGCAATCGTCCCTAGGCATCTAGGGCTTGTACTTCGTACAAGGATTAGCGTTTGACTCTCACACTATGCTGCTAACACAAGATACACACCCTGAAATATGATGCTGCAGTGTCATTTTTACCCCTGTAGTCCGCTGGTACATTTCACAACGCCGGAGTGATGTCATAATATAACAATTCGGATTTAACAGAACAGTAATAATATCAACAATGACATAGTTTTACATAGGTTAAAAAATATTCGCAATATTCCATAAAAAATAGCAATTATTTCAATTTCGGAAATAGCGTACTACGCCCGGGAATGCCTCCAGGCATCAAAGCGTAGCCAAAAGGTTAATAACATTTAAGTCTTTTTGCTAAGACAGAATTAGTCGTCCATAAGGTCATCCATAGGTGTTGAATTAAGTTGATCCACATCGTCCCTGGGTCTCTATGGCATACAGAATAGGGTCTACATGTACGATCCTAGAATTTTTTATTTTTTTTTCATTAACTTTTATTGATTCGTCTTCTTTACAAGATATTCCTGGGCTTTAACATCACAATATAATTCACTTGAATCAACAACAGGAAGCCTGTCAGCTTTGCATTTGCGGGCGCTGGTTTTCATCAGGCTCCTTTTCCTTTTCACATCGTAACATCATCAACCATATATATTATAACATATTCATGTTCAGTTTAGAAAAGACAATAGTTCCTCATCTATATTAGGAGATATTATCTGGCAGCATCTGAGGGAGTGTGAATATCCACACTATAACTTCTTATTTTATTTAAGTATATATATATGCTTTCTAACATAATCTTTTTGGTTAGACTCCTGAACATCTCATATGAGGGGGTATTTCTGGTTACAGAGTTCAATTGATTCCATAATTTAGCACCGTAATATTCCACACTTTTTTTATATAGAGTACAATTTGGTTGAACCGTCCTTAGTATGGGGGCATATTAGACGGGCCCCTGATTCTGCCGTCCGTAAAGGGTTAAGAAATACAATTAGTGTTCAATATGTGACCTTCCTTCCAACACCTGACAGGCTCAGAAATCACCTGGGGGGTAGGAGGTGTGAGGGAGGTGGACCAGAGACTGAGGCCAGGCGAACTCTATGGCCAGGTTTTCTAGTCGGTTTTTACACCCCTTCAATTAAAGTCCTAATCGCCAGTCTTGAAAAACGTAAGACCGGAACACATGCACTCTCGTCTAGTGCACCTGTGCCTCGTCCTTGAGCCAGAAGTGAGAGCCCACCTGAGGCGGAAATGCCAAGTACAAAGGACGAGGTCAAGGAGATGTGCGCGCCAAAGGGACAGACCAGTCCCTTTCACGTGACTGACTCCAAGTTAACCCCTTAGAAAAGAGCCACAACAAAACTGAAATCGCCCGGGAATGGTTGGTCTAGCGGCCAGACTCTTCTTTTTATTGACACAGTGATGTTTCTTTACATTATTACATTCCTTCTTTTTTTTTCTTTTTTTTTTTCTTCTTTTTTTTCCGGCTGTGGTTAGAAGTGTATATGCCACGTATCATTAATTATTACATTCCTATGGGCGAATCTCTCATTTTTACGGACCAGGAGTACGGATCCCGTTCGTCACTATGTGACGAATTGATATTCATACGTCCCTCCCTACTAATGATGACCACTTATGTAATGATAAGGAGACAAAGTGAGTATATCTTAAGTCTAGTGAGAACCTGCAATGGTTAACTGGACGTTAAATCAAACCAACAAACCCAAACCGGAATTCCATTCGTTCCCCGATATTTTGGTCGGAAATATTCACCTCGTTCTTCGAACATAGTCAGACTGAAATATCTCTGACCAAATTCCATTCATGCACACTAACCATGTCTCCATATAATATGACAATAGTTAAGGTGCTGGATAATGGTGTCGGGTAGTGTATATTGTTTCGCTTGGGAAATACACTTACACTCTCCTGTCTTGATTGGTCAAGGTTAGTACATGTACCTATAATACTATGGCCTTTGTTAGCCCTTATTCTAGTGTCATTCAATGTCGATAGATTCGTCCCAATATGTATTATCGTAAAACTGGATGAGTTTTAATCTTGACCACCATATGCCACGACTGGAGTTTGGCATAGTGATTTCACGAGGCGAAGCCGAGTGAAGTCCGGAGCCAAAACTCCAGTCGTGGCATACGGTGGCCATGATTAAAAGAATCAGGTTTTGATTTTATCCTACCCCGTCTCCTCGATTTTGGAATATTACGTGGCATATAAAACTCTGTATGCCAGGCAGCGTGGCATACGAAAACTCAATGTTAAGCCTATGGGATTTTATATTAGGGGTAGGATAAATACACAATATTACCATGATTTCGATCTGAGTGGCCGTATTCTCCGCGTAGTTGACGCGTAGTAATACTCCGAGCGATAGCGAGGAGTATTGCGTAGCGTCAACTATAAGGAGAATACGTTCACACAGATCGAAATTATGGTAATGTTGTATTTATTACTCACTTATTTTTAGATTTAAGCAATAAATATGATCGTTAGAAAACTTTTCAACATAATTAAGAAGTTATGTTTGGGACTACTTTCATCTCAAAAATCCGTATCCTCCTAGGAGGGTACGGAGCTCCGTATCCTCCTCAGTATTAGGTGGGTAATAAACATCTAGCACACATCTTACTTATTTTGCTTAAGCCAGTACAGACAATAAAAAGGATTATCACGCTCCAGTGGTGTCACGGTATTGCAGTTTTGATAAGGCAGACTTGGTTTTACTGTACATCTGTCACAGACCCCTTACAGGTATGGACGCAGTGAACGTAGTGCGGTGATGACCTTAAAGGGTCGTGTGCACTATCGAAACGTATCTTAACCCGCAAATAAACCTCCATAGACTTAATATGGGGTGGCTGTATGCCATGGTTATGCCATTAAATATGTATATGCCTCACTTGACATATGAAGTTAAAATATGTGACAGGACAGGATAAAATCTAGACGTTACTCAATTTCATGTAATTGTTGATATGGCGTTTGTTGTCTTCCGCTACTGATATCACTCAGCTTTGCTTCGTGATATCATTCCACGAAGACGACTCGTGCCATATAAACAATTACAAGGAATCTCGTGATGTTTCTTGATGGTATGACCTGGAAAATATCATCGAAATAAAAGTATTGGGGACAAAAATGAAAATACACGGTCCAGTTACGAGACTACGAGTTTTTAACTGCCCCGCGCATCTGGCACATGTTCATGATACTTATATGTATCGCCGTTGTGGAATACGGAATCAAATAGGATCACATGGAACTTATCTGAAAAATCTGTATCATTGTGGATTTTTTTCTCGTTTCCTAAATGTATAAATTCATTTACTGTATTGAATGTACACGCTTGGATTGCAGTACTATATTCTCGATTGCCACTTTGAGAGTTCATAATGATACCATTCCATCGCGCCCCCAAAAACTAATATTTAGTCTAACTTGTGTCTATTTATATGTCTGTCAGCCCATACCAGAGATTTCATCAGTTCCCATAGTGGTATGGCCCCCCTTTGTACTCGTTGACCGCTTGCCTTCAACAAAGTGAAGTGTATGTTTATATATGATCTAGAGGCAAGACAGTCGAGGATCCAAAGAAGGTCTTATGGGGCTTTACTGAGATCCATGCCCACACCCGATACCCTCCCTCTTTACCCCAGCCTCGGCTCGCCTGTCTTACCCGCAGGGCAGACCCTCACGCCACCTGTCAGGGCACAGAGCTGGGACCTGACACGTGAGTCGCGTAGCCCCACGACCATTGTCTGCCGAAAAGAAAGCATTTGATGTTAAATGGAAAATAGGAACAAGAAAGAAAGAAGAAAAACGAGGGTTTTGGTGTCGGAATGGTGTTCTGGTAGTGTAGCACGTGATAGTGGGACTCGGATCACGAGTGACGCTTGCTACAAGCACGAGTGACGCCAGCATCCAGGCGGCTGCCTACCGGTTCTGTTTGGCGTCAGCATCAATTGTCCCCCGCCGCCGCCCGCCGCCCGCCGCCCGCCGCCCGCCGCCCGCCGCCCGCCGCCCGCCGCCCGCCTCCCCTCCACCCTCCGCCGCCGGCTTCCCCGGTCTCCGCGCCTTCCTCCGGGCTCCGGGAGCGGCGCCCAGCCCTGGAGCCGCTCCAGGGCGGTATACTCCGGTTACCACTGGGTTGGCTCAGACGTCATCGCCGGCTCTCCTTGCTCATAGAGTCGACCACCCGCACCACCTCCCATTCCATGGCTATGGTGTACACCGCTAATGATGAACATCTATAGAGGAAACCTATGAAAGTTTAGGGTCAGAGCTCGTATCCCATCGAGTTTGAATCGCGTAGTAACTCACAAGGCGAAGCCGCGTGCATTATATATAGACCACCAGGACCACCTCCCATTCAATGTCTATGGTACCACTAATGATGAACATCTATAGAGGATAGACTGGTTTGATTTAACGTCCAGTTGACCATTACAGGTTCTTACCAGACTTTCTCAGGGTTATTTTACACCACTAGGGTGGTGATCGAATCTATGCAATGATTTAGATAGAAATATCACCCCTACACATTTACCGAGGTGAGAGTTCTTTTACTTCCCACACCACATAGACATGGTATGAAAAGGATTGGCCTTTGATATAGCAGTAAATCTCGCACTGCTGGGGATGAAGGAGAACGGTGGCTGCAGTGAGACACAAATCCACAATCTTGGGATTACAAGTCCAGTGCCTTAACCACTGAGCTCCCCCCCCCCCCCCCCCCCCCCACACACACACACACACTAATGGTGTACTCTATCGAGGTAACCTATCAAAGTTTAGGGTCAGAGCTTGTATCCCGTCGAATTCTGTAGTTATTCCCAAGGCAAAGCCACATGCATTATGTAGCGATTCAAACAAGATTGGATCGAACTCTGACCCGCAACTTGAATAGGTTTCTGAATTTAACTCATCCTTCACATTGACTAATGGGCTAACATTTGTGACATAATCCCCCATTTGATATTTTTCCCTAAATATCTTGGATACAAGTTCCCAATGTTAAATCTATGGAGAAAAAAATACCAGGGGTGAGATAATTAGAAGGAAACCCATGAGATAAACATAACATGGCCTGTACTCCACCGAGTTTAACCGCGGAGTAACTCACGATGGGAAGCTTAGTGAATTATGTAGCGGTCAGACGAGGTGTAGTGCAGACTCAGTTATTTTCATCGAGTGGGTTTCTGATTTGATCTCACCCTATATACATGATCAGGAACATTATTAATCAATAAAATAACTCCCCCAGTTAGCCATTGAGTATTGGGGTACGCTACTTTCACGGTCGTGGAGTATGAGTTACTAATATTTAGCCTATGGAGAAAAATACTATAGTGAGATAATATCATGAAACTGAATGAGTTTTAATCTTGGCCACCGTATGCCACGACTGGAGTTTGGCATAGTGACTTCATGAGGCGAAGCCAAGTGAAGTCTGGAGCCAAAACTCCAGGAGTGGCATGCGATGGCCAAGTTTAAAATGAGTCAGGTTTTTATTTGATCCTACCCCGTCTCCTCGATTTTGGAATATTATGTGATAACACTTCTGTATGCCACTAGTGGCATATAAACTCCGTATGCCAGTCAGCATGGCATACAGAAACCCAATGTTAAGCCTATGGGATTTTATATTAGGGGTGGGACAGCCCAGACCACCTCTCAGTCCATGTCTATGGTACCACTAATGGTATTCTCTACCTGGTTCTAGCGAGCTGGCAGCCTGTTCAGTCATTTATCAGACATGCCCCCTGGTTCTTTTACTTTAACATTGCCGAATCAATAATAGTAGTTGCTGGTTGCTGCTTCCTCTGCGTTTCTGTGATCAATAGGACGCCTTTAATGTCCTTATACACGCGTTATGGTCAGTGGCGAGTTTTTCACCATCCACCCTTGGGTGATAACTGGGACACACCAAGCGAGTCAAGGCGGCGATCTCTGGACTCGCCAATACAAAATAGCATATATGTGAGATATTATTTCATAGCAATATCTCCCACCCATGTTCTAGCTTCTCGGAAACCATAATCATAGCCTATACGTACTCGCCATTTTGTGTTGGCGATTCCGGAAATAGCTGCATTTCTCTCTTGGTCTGTCCCCGGCTTTAGACAGAGAAGAAAGACCATAGACTGAAATAGACGATAGCTTGGGCGCGCTGACTTATGCTTGGAGAGTGAAGGGCTGCCCGGCTTGGGGAGTGAAAGGCGGGAGAAGCAGAGTTCGTCTGCGCCACAAAATACTTATTTCCTCAGGGCTCGTCTGGAACTAGCGAACTAGGCGGCGAGGCATAGCCCAGTCCCGCACGCTGGAAGCAATATATCACCACGCTCTGGGTGTGAGCATGATTGCCAATTCTAAATTAGGGTAATTACAAAATTATCCAGAGGTGATTGGGATTGTTTAATAACATGCTCGGCGCTGTCCTCGGTGAGACTGGTTTTACAATACGCTCCGCTATTCCCAAAGGCAATTTCGCGTTATACATCAAATGTATATAGATGTAGAAAAATAATCTTATCATTGAACTAGTTTTTTTTTCTCCGCATTATACGATTTTTTTTTCATTGTAGACGGAAGTCTTCCATTAACAAGACAGTGATTGATGGCTTTCTAGTCTCGGTGGTGTTTGTCGGTAGCTTTTAGGGAAAACGTATAATTAACTAATTGCATGGAGTCAGCAGTTTATTCACGACTATTGCCTTTATTTTTGCATACTCCACATGCTCATATTATACCCAAGACAAAGTGAAGTGATATCTCTCTTCATTCAGATGCCCTAAACCCCGAAATGACAATATATTATTTTCATTGTAGCGTGTCTACCACAATTATGGGCTTGTCATTGTAACAATATATTCCCACTGTAATCCCTTTAAATACCTGAATATGCATACGTTATTTCTATGTGTTCCCCTTTATCGACAGCTATAAATCACACCTCAAATAAGTCTCAGCACTCGATGATATATTATTCATATATAAATCATTACGTTGGTAAAATCACAAGTCCCTGTATGCAAGTCAGTAGTAAAATGACAATACATCAATAATTAAATATGAATTAAGAGAATGAACAAATTATTGATTTATCGCTTCCAAATTTACATATAGTCGATTATCCCACCCCAGTATTTTCCTCCACAGTTTTAATATGTTAGGAACTCGTACTCCACTGCCGGGAAAGTAGTATACTCAATACGTAATGGTTAATTGGGTGAGTTATTTTATTGATTTATAATGATTCTGATCATGTAAAATCAGAAACCTACGATATGAAAATAGCTTGGTTTGTACTCCACCTCTTTTGACCGCAGAGTAATTCACTCAGCATTACTTCGTGAATTACTCCACGATCAAACTCGGGGCAGTATGGACCAAGTTATTTTCATAGCGTGAGTTTCTTTCTAACAACCATGTGTGGAACATATCAGATACACATGATTATACACATATAGGCGAATATCTTACTTCTACTGACAAAGAGGACATATTCCATTGGTGTCTGAGTGATGAAATGATATTCATCCCGCCTCCGTACGACGTGACCACTGATATTCTGCTATTTAATGAGTTGTAGAATGGCATTCTGAATTATTTCTAGTTATATAATAATAATAAAGAGACACAGTGAGTGTGACTCATAGATTCGATCACCACCCTAGCGGTGTAAAAGAACCTTGAGAAAGTCTGGAAAGGACCTATAATGGTTGACTGGACGTAAAATCAAACCAAACAAACAGTGAGTGTGACTGAATTCCATCTGTTGCTCGATATTTTGGTCAGAAACACTCAATACGTTCTTCAATCTTGGTGAGTATTTTTGAACAAAATATCTCTGAACAGATTCCATCCAGTCACACTAGGGATATGTCTCTATATTACTTAATCCCAAGTAAGCTGCAGTAATGCGTTTATACAGGTCGTGATTATTGCCCAGTTAACATCGTTTACAACGGTTTGGGTCTTTATGGCAACAAAGTCATTTGTGCATTTATTTAACCTTTACTCAAGATTTAGTATTAAAATGTGTTACCTTGGTCCTCGCCTAATCAGTTACTAACTTGACCTCCCCGTGAGTTTGTTTTCGAGTCACTCCAAAGTCTTCCCTTCAACTAGTTGAATTGATAACTTTTATTGTCTATTGATACTCCACTAAGGCAACCTACGCATGTTACTTGGAGCTGGAGGACTTTGTTCAAACTCAAATGTTTTTTCTTTTTCAATTGTAAATGCGTCATAAATATAATATTCGTAACACGAAGACGTTGTTGAGAAAAATTCTAAACGGAAACTTGTACAACAGATTATTTTGTTTATAGTGCAACCAATCATATCCAGCAAAGTTACTGATGTGGAAATAAGAGGATATTGAATTGAATAAAGTTTGATTTAAATATTAAAACATCGACAGGGTCTCTGTGATACGGCCCCCGGAGTTCCTGTGGCGTAAATCCCTCTCGGCCAACTTACCAGCGGGAGTGGTTACAAATGTGGAATGACTGATATACAAAATAATGTACATACTGACTGATATACATATATACACAATATTGACTGGTTTCAGATACAAACGGCCCCATTCTCCGAGGAGTTGACACGTAGTAATATCCGAGCGATACACACTCCCGCTGTATTTTCTATGGATGGATGATAAATATACAATATTGACTGGTTTCAGATACGAGCGGTTGTATACTTCAAAGAGTTGATACATAGTAATATCCGAGCGCGTACGAGGATATTGCATTAAGTCAACTCCGAGAAGCAAACAACAGCGTATTGCTTAAACCAGGCTGTGTTGTATTTATCATCCACCTTTTCATGACAAGTGGCGTACGGATATTTATCTCACCCCGGTATTTTTCTCCATAGGCTTAACATTAGGAACTCGTACTCCACGGCCGTGAGGTTCGTGTACCCAATACTCAATGGCTAATTGGGTGATTCATTCCATCAATAATTAATGTTATACGGTGTGAGATAAAATCGGAAACCCTAATAGTTCAATTTAGGTACGCATTATTTTTCCGTATGCGCCAGTATTTGCAGTCCAGATCATACAGCATATCTCTATGTCCCAGGTATGATAGCACTCCCTATGTGTTTTCTATGGACACTTTGTATTAGGTGGATAATAAATATAGGTCTACCAGGTCTGCTAGTTGTATGTATCCAGTGATATTGGTCTGGTAAAGAATGTAGTTACGCGAGGTGCAGAGGCACAGCATCAAGTATCTCAGTGAGATAACAGCTGTGGGAGGGCACGGGAAGAAAAATGAGAAGCCTTTCTTGATCGTGGTCCAGCAGACTGTTGATAGAGATGAAGGAAAGGTCGGCGTAGTGTTTTCATGTTCTGTGTGTATACTATAATCACACGCCTCCGACGGGGAAGTTGGATCTCTGCCTGCCAGATACACAGCCAGTCTACCTGAATTAGACGTTTAAACTACACTCGTGGGTCCAGTGAGGTGTCAAACCATAAACCAGTGGACTGAGTTCAGGTGCACAACACTTAATATCCACTTAATATAAAGTGCCTATAGGAACACATAGGGAGTGTCTATAGACATGACTAGCGCATACGGATATGTTGTATGCTCCGGGGGCGCATACGGAAAAATAGTCCGTATGGGAAATAGTGCATAACTAAAACGAACTGATATCAACATGCCACTTGTCCAGAAAAGGTGGATGATAAATACAATATAGATTGGTTTCAGATAAAAGCAGTCGTATACTCCTGAGATTTGACTCTACGCAATATCCTCGCATACGCTCGGATATCATGTTGCGTCAACCCCTCGGGAGCATACGGCCGCTTGTGTCTGAAACCAGTCAATATTGTGTATGTATAGGTGGGGTGGGGTGGGGTGGGGTCCAAAATTTAAGATATTCTGTATACATAGGTTATGGATGGCTCTTAGGTAGTTCTCTAAACCCTCCAAATGTACCAATGTGTTCGATGAATCTAAAGGTGAAAGATTTTGGGATTAAGTAGTGACCGAGTTAGAACTGATAATCATGGCGCTATCGTGTACCTCTATCAAGAACTCTTGACGAATGACGATGTGACTTCTCTGATAGCACCAATGGTCCAAGATGCTTTACTTAATCACTTTGTAGAATCATTGAAGAAGCCATGAAAGTAAACTCAATGCCACTACATACAAGGGCAGTGGGACCAGGTATTTTAACGGGATTCTAGAGCTATCCACGATTGTAGGTTGGATTGGGTTAGCCACCGAACCAATTGTGTGAATCTAGTATGAATACCAGTCTGTACTGAGGTTGAAGAAACTGTGGAAGATGAGGAGTTCTGGCCCCTTCTTGTCACACACACTAGAGATCCTGAGGGGTTATGAATTAAACTTTTTATGAGGTTTTATTTAGCCAAATTATAGTTTGTTCTATGGTAACATGTTTTAATGTGAAGAGCTTACAAGTATGGTGCCTGTCTGTACCACCCTTTGCCAGGCCCTACATTTGTACCTTATTAAAAGAAAATCATATTTGTGTAGAAATTTCTGCTTTTACTGCATCAGGCATGTTGTTCTTGTGGAGACTTTACCTCGGCTTATACGGGAGTTGTGATAATATCCAACACTAAATGACGTCACCATCGATGTAAAAAAAATATATATGAAAAAAATTGCCACATCAGGGGCTCTTGGTTTCTGGAAGTAGCTCCAAAGTGATATGCCAGTATTTACCAATGCTATCTAGGGAAACATAAAGGCAAGAATAGAATTGAAAACTGCTTTTTGATATCTAATGAACTTTACAATATTATTCATATTGCTTTAGAGGATTGGGAGAATAATATATACACAACTGTTTGTCCCTTGCAAGCCAAGTTTATAATTGTATTTTGCGAAGTTTTATTGAAGATCTATGGGTCATAATTGAAGTATACCAAAATAATAACAGATAAATATTATTAATATTAATTCAATAATTTGCGACAGTGTTACACCTGAGTCCTGTCTCGTATCTATACTCTGTCAATGTTAACAAACGAAATTTGGAGTCATTATTTAGATTGTTTTCCATGACGTTCAACAAGTATCCCCGTAGAACAGCTGTTATTCTGGCGGGAAAACTAACAACGAATGCATCAGTGCTCAAAGGTCGTCTGCTGTGTCAATGGTTGCTGTGTTTTTTTTAATTATCACTTTGATTACTTGTCCTCGGAGGCTGCTGGAGCTCGGCGTATGATCTCTCAGACGTGTTGCGGTAAGCCGTGGACCAGCTCCCAGTTATTAGTAGCTCTCGTTTTATTCATTGGTTGGCCGGGGTTTCGGTGACAATATGGTGGTCAGATTGGCCCTTCCCCGTCCACCAACCAAGAGGTAAATATACTGTAAGGTCATACATCGCCCTTTGATATTATATTTTTTTTTTTAACTGGATGAACCTTTGCCATACCAGGATATATGAACAAGAGCAACATAAAACAGTCGGCCCCAGGTCGCTTTTGCTTAGAGAATATTCTGCATGTCGTAAAGGAAGTTATTTCATAGGTAATGTCAGTTCGACTTAGTGGGTTAGCACGTAGGCCAAAGAAATTATTCTTTGTGTCCTCATGGCGCCTACTATTGCCTGCTGGCATTAGAACGAATGAGACGCTAGTGATTGCCTTAATTTACCAACGTCAGACGCACATTATGCATAAAATACGCCGGGATTACAAACATGATACTGCACAATCAAATGTCAGACTTAATGTCATGTTGGCAAAATGCTTCAGATATTGGTAGTAGACTCATACGTATGCATTTGAACAAACTCGTAGGTGTCCTCGTTTATATTGGTTCCAACATGAACAGGCTTCAACTGGAATCAAAGATAACATTGATTTATATGTCTGTTTGGTATTCGTATAATGAATGCGGAACAATGTCAGTTGAAGTTGTATTTCCAAATGGTAATATGTTGGTGTCGATATACATAATGATGACTGAATAACATGAGATATGGCCACATGTTTAGTCTATACCTATATCATCAATATCAAGCATCTGTCATTATTTTGAGATAATTTTAGCAGGTAGATATTTTAAAGGAATTCAATTTAAAGGAATTTGGGTCTGTACGACAAAATATGAATAACAAAATATACAGACTGATCAGCTGAGTGTAATAAGTCTTTATTTTAAAACAATTTAAATATTTTTAAATGAATATATATATACAGTATGCAAAATATCATGTATCGAAATGAGAATATGATTAACATCATGGTAAAATCACTTCTCCCTTGTGTCTGCTCGACCAGCTTTGCATCAACAGCACCGCATGCCGATTTATCCCATCGAGTGAAATCAAAGCCAAGCAGACTAGAAAAATACCGTCTGCACTAATAATTGGGGACAATCGATGCAATTAACCTTTAGCTCGTTATGCTTGGAGGCCAAAATGTCGCCACCTGTCATGAGCTTCTAAAAGGAACGCTTCAGATGTTTCGTCGTTTTTAGTGTTATCATTACTGTGGTGATCTTTTTTTTCATGTTATCTTCATCCTCCGATCACTGCTTGTGGCCTTGTCAAAGGTGCTGATCCAGACTGTCCGGGTTGGTGTTTGCCTGTGAATTGCTTTTAGGCAACGACCAAAGCAAACCGTAAGATCTTGTATAGGGATTTGAAACAGTAAACTGATGTCTGCTTGGACAGGTAAGATTCAATCAGAAACCCTGTTGCTGTATCGAAGCATATATATGATATACGGTTAAATAAATCCGTTGAACTTAAGAAAACTGTAGCCACTAATGAGATTATAGACCAGTCTTTTCAGATATAAATCTTAAAACCACCCTCATCGGTGTGATTTTGTTGTGAATAGAAACCTGTTCACGAATAAATAAAATTCAGTTGTATTTCGAAGATTTCGTCTTGCCGTACAATGTATAAGTAAGACGACGTAGTTATTCTTTAGTTTATGACCAATGTTTTTATCTTTAATTCAACAGTGGCCAATAATTCACTCTAGCTCACTCTGAAAGTGTCAAATTAGGGCCAGAAAAAGGTCAAAATGGAACCATAATTGCTGCTAATGTCAGTGGTTTTATTTGGAAATTATTTTCACGGAGAAAAGGAGCATCGCCTCTTCTGGCACCGTGCCAGTTCAGTGCGACTTTTGGCAGCTGCCTTTATAAGCGCGTGGATCCTTTCCTTATGTCATGTTTACAAACAGAGCGCTGTCATCTGGTGGCGAGCGAGCGAACTACTGAGACGCGATGACGCGTTCCCGAGCACGGACTGCTCCCCGAGATCCTTCTCACCTACACAACTGCTGCTGCTGCTGCTGCTTCATGGGACTGCTGTGGCTGCTTCCCTTGGCAAAATGCCAAGATTTCTTCGCGAGCTGGCCCATCATCACCAGCGACTAGCCAAGCCGGCTTAGAGTAGAGAGCGGGAACTAGAGAGGGGAGTACGGGAAGGGCAGAGCCTTGCGCTCGCCAAGACCGAGTAGAACGGATGGGGGCAGAGGAGAGGGTACGCTCGTTCTCCTTATATCTGTTATGGGGAGTAGAGGCAAGGGAATAGCGTGAGGGAAGGGTTAAAGGAAGAGAGAGGGAAGAAAACTCGCATGCCAGCCAGCAAGTGCTCAATGGGGGTGGCGGGAGGGAACGGGAAATACATGTAACAGGTCGTGCCTGTGGCTTTACAGCCGTCTGGTCGGGATAGAGGGGGCTGTGCGTACTGAAGCCTCTGTTCTGCTTAGTCTGGTGAAGCAAATTGTTAACCCTCTATTGTCAGTGTTACAAACGAGGGCCAGACGACAATTTGACGTCCTAGCTGAGTTAGACGCTGTGGATAGGACCAGTTAGTAAACACGTGTTTGTTAAAACCTAGCATATATTATCAACAAAACTAATATGTATTTATCACATAACCAACATCTCAGTGAGACAAATTAAGTTTCACATTGTGATTTATGAGATATATGAGCTCACAGCTACATGGATATTTTATTAAGTTTGACCTGACGCGGCTAAAATCTAGATATTGCTCCCAAAGAATATAATCTCTTTTTTTTGTACAGTTTGAACGCCAAGTGCACATTATGTACGCTGGTGAGGTGAACTAGCTGCCTTTGTCCTAAATACATAGAATGGAGGCTAGCTATACATCATTGTCTATAGACGCAGTAGCCTTTGATAGGAATCCTAACAGTATATGAAAATACACACTCGCATATATATACACACATATATGCACAGACTGACATGAAATTTACTGTCTCCATGATTCGCGACTTTCATACACTAGCATGGACAAAGAATTATATCAGAAGGAACAGTGTTGAGATAACATGGTTCCCGCTCCGCACTGATATGTTTACACGACTGTATCAAAATGCATGCAGATTGGTGTCGAGCACAGTACACTATTGTTTCTCAGTGATATGTACGTTTAGTTCCATGGTCTAATGGCGAGGCCACCATCGTTCACAATTAAAGCGATACAACACCGACCGGCTGTCCGCGACAACGCCAGCGGTCAGTGTGATGACAATGACCAATCATGGTGCACAATGCGGCATGTCAGTGAAAGAACGGTGTAGCTCATAAAGCCATTTTCCACGACCGACTATTCGCCACCGATCTGCAGTCAAGAACCTCCTATGGGCAGTCGTTGGCCACCACCAAGCGAACTCAATTAATCGGTGCTATAAGCATGGTGACGTGCTCGGATACAATTTGGGGATGAGCTTACTGCCAACTGCAGTCAAGGTATGAGACATTTGACAGAGTGGACATGGTAGAACCCAAACAATGCTGAGTGATTTATCTGCATTATATTTAGTGTTCAAATTGCTGTCGAACTATTGTTAAGGGGTTGGATGAGAGTCGACTGTCCCCCACCCTCCCCACGCGCCCACCACCACACTAAACTAGGAGCAAATAGAATGTTCATCATTGATGAATGAGCGTGCAATTTTGAATGAATAACAATTCAAAGTTTTGGGTTACATTTATTCTATGGATAGTTTTCTGTAACCCACTTACACCCAGTCAAATTACCATACATATACATATATATATATATATATATATATATATCTGTAACTGCCTGAGTCTGGGATCCAACATATCAAGCACCAGTAGGTCAATGGGGTAGTTCAGTCTTGAGTGGTTGGTCATGGTCAGCTGGGCACACCTCTAAGACCCTGAGACACTGGCACCCTGCTCCTTTCACAATTTCACAGTGAATAGAACGCAGATAGGAGGTCTTTTTATAGTATGCTAGAAGTGTATATGTGACCACTCCAACCTTTAGGCAGTATATATAGGACGTGCGAGTACGCTCTGAAAATGTACATACATTAGATTTGTGTGTACGAGATATATTTTCACTGGTATATTGAAACATCTTCCCGGCCTTCTTGGGAGAATTAAAAAAGTATGACTGCGTGATAAAGATTGCGTTTAGACCTGTTAAAATGGAAAATCAATCTTATCACGCTATTAGATTGCGAGGGGGAAGAAACAGTGAAGGGTTTTCATGGTGAGCAGAAATTCAATCTCGAAGCGGCAAATTCTAGAAGGGAAACCTGAGGAGCATGGAAACGAAATTGGAAATCTCATTTTAAGCTCGTGGTTCCTGGTATTTATAGCATCTTCAATGCAGCTATCAAAATAACACACCCGGCATGTAAGCCTGATTAGAAGTCTATAAAGAGCATGTTTAATCCTGAATATCACAGGAAAAAAGCCACGCCTGTCTGCGGGCCCGGCCTGGCACGAGGCGGCGGGACGAGCGGGGTGCTCGAGGAAGCGTGGGGGCTGTATGGGAGAGGGAGGTGGATAACAAGTTTGGATTGATTCGCACTCCGGTTTGTCAATTGACAGTTACGGCAACTAGAGGGACCACTCGCCAGTCAGCAAATACCCCCTCCGCTACCGACATTGCTCTGCCGCGCTCAAACTCTCAGCAGCTACTTACAGTTGTCATCGCTGTTATCTCACCCCTGGTAGAAGTTTAACCAAAGGAATAACATAAGGAAAGAAATACCCAACGATCACCCCAGTAAAGTGACAATACTACGCCACAGTCATGGCGGAGTGAATGCGAGATGACGTCATATGCCATTGACCAATCAGCGGTCAGGATTTCAGAGAAAAGACAAGATATCAACATGGAGATTTGATAGCTCCTAACTGGATTTGCAAAGTAATTGGAGTTATTCCGGTGTTATGATGCTATCTAATGTCATTGAAAGGGGTGAGATAAATCCAGAACCGCACTCAAATCGGATAAATTGCCCAATTCCACCACAGCCCATGATCTCCCACTGAACCTCCCCAATGACCCATGTAAAAACTTGAGCTTGAGCTTTCCCTTGGTTCCCCACTCTAATGCATATGTAATGTGTAAACCCTATATTGCAATAAAGAATATTTCAATGTTTTATTCTGACCTAGCTGGCAACCTTGTAAATACACAATACTCCACTCGTTTGGGTGCACCGTAATCGTCACTCGGATTCGCCTAGATGACAGTTGTGGCCCACCGAAACTTGTGGAGTGTTGTGAATTTATAGGATTCTCGATGGAGTTCTATTTAATTGCCCGCTGCCTCCCCCTGCCCGTTCTCCTCCCCTCAGCACTTGATCCCTCTCCCTCAGCCCCGTCCGGTCCCTGAACGGTGATTGGCCAATATTAATGTCTGTAATTAGCATTCAGTATTTACAAAAAAAATGGGTTAAAGTAAAAAAGCTAGGCAGTTTAAAAACGCTAGTTGGCTCGATAGAAATATCCCATTGCTGCCTTAATCTACTTGTTCTAGCCATTCTCCTATCCTTTATGTTGTTTCCCTATCGATTCTGTGCTGCTGTTTTCATATTTCTCTCAGCCAGTAAACTTTCCCCTTCCCCACACCAACCAACCAACCACCTGATTTTGTGTTTACCCCTTTTCCACAGTAGCATTAGCTTTCATTTCCCTCGTTAAGCAGTTCCTCTGTATTTCCTATCAGTCGTCCCTTTCTTAACCCTTAAAATCCCCCTATCATAAACCTCACCATCTCCCTCCCTTAACCCTCTCCATCTCCCTTGTCATTTCATCAGATTTAGCTTAATTCTCATTCAACTATTTTTTTGTGTGAAATGATGTTTCTGAAAAGGTCTTTCGTTGATAGCGCCTATTGGTTTTGGAATACTGTGACACCTGCAATAAATAACCATACAACATTATCTCATAAGGAGAGAAATTACGTTACGTTACCGATGTGGTCAAGATGTATTCCAGTTTAGGTCCTGGCACCAAAAGTGAACTATATCTGGTCTCTGTCTGGAGGCCATCGTCGCAATAGAATAAGGTAGGTGCGTGTCAGAACCACAACTGGAATACATCTTGACCACATCGGGAGTGGATACTAGGACGTTAAATCAAACCAACCAACCATTCGGAGTGAAATCGGCTATATGGAATCAAGCCTTAAAGCCGGGCCCCCACCTACCACGATTCTGGTCCCGATTGGCCTTACGACGGCCTTTCCGACACCATTCCGATTCTATCGTGAGGTCAGCCAAAATCGTGGTAGGTGGGACAGGTTTCTGCGATTTCATCTACAACAGCTCACGATAGGCTGCGATTGAAAACGTCAATCGTAGAGGTCCCGATAACTTCTAGCATGTTGGAAATTTCATAGCCTGTCGTAGGGTATCGTAGCCTATAGGGAAGATATCGTGGTCAGCGAGTATGATTCACGGCTCTACGATTTCAGACCATGTCTACGATTTGGCGCTATCGGGGACCTCCCGATAGGCCACGATTTGGGCATTTCAAATCTTAGCCATCGGGAAGTATGTCGTAGACCGTCGTGGTAGGTGGGGGCCCGACTTAAGACTCATGTTCTTGGCGTGCGGTGACTGACCACCCTGGGGACCTTGTCATTGGTACACCTGTAGTCAACCCTAGTGACATGACCAGCCGCCGGCGCCGTCGCTCGCGGGGGGTGAACAGGGGTACAACAAACTGCTGACTGGGCACTTTCCCTCTGAGGAGCAGCCCCCATTAGCGTGAGGCTGAGCGAGTCGCTGGGGATAATCTACCCACTGGGATCGGCAGCACCTCGCATTGATTACCTGTTGGAGCAGCCCGCTATGCCCAGCGGCGCCCGCGTCGAGGGCAGCTGAGTGTTTCTCCTCATTTTCCATCTTCCCTTCCATATATAATCTGCGTCCATTGCCCAGGGAGAGGCACGAATGGTTTAGTTCGCGGTGTAGGTTGTAGGATGGTGCTTTTACTAGGTTGTGTTATTGATTATCTGAACACTATTCAACTTACCAAGGTTCTTGCCTGTACATGATGACTATGTATTTAGGAATGTATTTGTTGGTGGGATCGTCTTTTATTGTGTAACTTAGGAATATGCTCTGTATCAAGCTTTATATGATATATACATTCATAACTTCTGACATTGTATCCTGATAGAATACATTTAGCAGGCAATTCACTCATTTATTTTTTCTAAAGCAGCTTTATTTGATTACTTATTTTTACAGTCCGTTGATATCTGAGTACATAGGAGTAAGTAAAGATTAATTCATAGTTGGTATTACATACATGAGCTGCAATAATTTTGGCTTTTGTTGGGTTTCCATACTGAAATAGTAAAATATCTTAGGTTACAAATCTCGTTCTGTACTAAGTATCTGCAAGGATTATGGACATGGAATCCTTGAACACTTGACAGGTGACATATATCAACAGGAAAAGGGGATCCTTTTACCATAGAAGAATCAATTTATTACTATTGAGATGTCAATATAGCGCAGGGGGAAAAGAATGCCCATTGCAGTTCTCTTATATAGAGTTGGGCAAGACGCGGGCCTATCATGTTTAGAGTCAGGGATGACTGCCCTCTCCAGGGACCTGTGCTCTGACGCCTGCGTTGCCAAGAATATTGATCCCAACTCTGATAGGTTGCCTTGACAACCAGTGCGGGAAGATCCTTTCCTGATCAAGGCCTGACCTTGGCCTTTCCGAAGGTCATTCACGGAAAGGATCATTCTTGACATGTAGTCGGGTTTGTGTCCCAAACACCTCTTTCGGGAATTATTTCCTGGACCCGGTATATCATTGGATAAAAACCTTCTCCTCGCATAATGCTTTCCTCGTTCTCTTCGTTTTCCATAGATGCTATTTATAAAGTGATGTGAGATATATAACAGGTAGTGATTGCAGGAGACTTGGTTCCTGTGATTTAGCTGTATGTTGTCTTACATTACAGAGGTAGCAGTTTTCCTATTTTCTATGGGAATACTTGTTTTCATTTTCAGTTTATCAAATTGTTTTTTCTTGTGTAAAACAAAGATAAATATCAATAAACAGTGGTTCAAACCTTCCTTATCTACACTTGAACCTTCCTATACACCCCAGCCCTATTCCGTGGAGAATGACGATGTGTTTTCCATGGTGTTTTTTTTTCAATCTCTCCAATGCAAAAAAAAATCCACATGAGAAATATTTCCTCTTTTTTTCATGAACCTCAACTAACATCCCTGTTATAATTTACATATGTTATAAAAAAAAGGCATGGCCCGTTACGATTCTCTATCAATGATATTAGTGCTATCTGCCCTTCCCATGTATTACTAGACTGCTAGGGCTTCTTACAAACAATGTCTCAGTTATTGAATAGCATCACAGAGGAAGGACTCTTACCAATAGCTGGATAGATGCCTAATTGTGGTACGTCACACATCTATTAAGACGTGATCTATGGGGCAAAGATTCCCGAGCATCAAGGTCACTGATCAGTCTGTCTCCCCCCGACTGCTCTCTCGCCCCTTAATGTTCATGCCCAAGGTAGCAATTCCTCCAGGCCATTGCAAAGTATTTCTGTGAATCTCTTTCCTTATCTCCACACTTTGAAGTACCTATCAGCCATTGACAGTAATTACTAGGTGGGCAGGCCTATCGCTCGAAGGGCTTCAATCCGGAGTAAAAATTAAAAACTAAAAGATAAAGAACTAATGGAATGTGCTATTCTCTAAACGAGTTATACGTTTACAGGCTAGATTCGTATTTGAAGAATTAAGCATCATAAACCAAGTCTGTTTATCCCCGACAAAAGGAATACTAGTTTCTGCCTACCGTTCGATGAAGCAGATTGTTGTATTAAATATTAGACACCGTTTCGCTGACGCAGAAGGGTAGACTTGTCCGAGTCTTGGATTATGGATATAATAAGAATAAAAACTATATTGCAAAGTGAGGACTTCCCCCTACCGCCTGACAAGCCCAGCTATCACTGCGAGGAGGGATGGGGTAGGTGGAGGGGTAGGCATAGGAGACAGGGACTGGAGCCAGTCTAGCCAAATGAGTGTGAAGACCAAAGGACCAGAGGAGCAGACCCTCGCTTTGTACCGCTCCCTGTGTGCCTGTGACCCCTGCACTATCCGTGACCTCTGTGCGGCTCCCTACCTCTCCACTCTGTGGTGGGTGTTGATCGGTGCCCAAACAACACAGGGTCACCGTGAGAACGTCCAGATGCAACACCAGGCACCTGTTCCTAAGTGGGCCCAGTTCCTAAAAGTGAGGCTCTCGAAAACCGCTCTTATATAGACTCGCCTGCTCCGGACAGTAATATGGAGTGTGGAATACTGAAATCTGATAGTTCACTGTGAGTGGGAAGAGAAGCTGCAGGGGATTAAGCCGGGTGCCCATCTACCGATTTAGGGTTGAACGATTAGTTCCCAAATCGTATAGGAGTCGGTCACCTTGTCGCAGGCAAATTATGTAAACCCTCGCTCGACCCGCACACTGATAAAATCGTTGTATGGTCCACTAATCGCTGGGGGAGGGAAAAAACCAAAGAAACCGAGTGTTCACTAATCGGTGGGTAGCCTTGCCTAGCTGTCCTACATCTACCGACTCCGTTAGGATGCCTCGCCTGAGACAAATTACCCTCCGTTTGTCGCAGACAAATGTACATAAATGTTCCCAAATCGGTAGATGGGCATTGGGCTTTAGGTCGTAGTTAACAGATGAACTTGACCCGTCAGAAAATAGGTGACTCCAGACTTACACACAAATATCTCCTGAAAGGAGTAAATCCCCATCATGCCAAGCATGCAATATGCCCATAACTATTCAGCATATCCTGCTGAACTGTTTAAGGGTACACGAAAATAGAAAAGACCTATCATTACTCTCTTTACTCTCTGAAGTTATTTGAAGAATACTCTTAGGGGATTTGATAAGAATTTCCCGTTTCTATGGTGGTTTGGTGTGTTTATCAATGACTCAAAATATCTCCGACTCTACCTAGACCACTAGAAGAATATTATTTTCGCAAGGAAAATTAAGTTACCCTGGAAATTATACCAAAATACATTCTCCAGTCTATACAGACACTGATACACGTATCAGAGAAGGCTGTTAGACTGAATAGGCTTCTCCACTCAGACAGGAGTTCTACTAACAGCTAATCAGCGAACAGACAGCTTTTGGGCAAGCTTATTGTTCAGAATTGTTAGGGTTTCTAGCTTAGGAACACCTAACTAACATATGTGCGTCTATAAAGTGCACAACGTTCCTGCCGTGCAAATATACTAAGAGGAAGCAATAATTTCAAAGACGTATAGGCCTAGGTGATATCATAATGGCCAAGGTAATGGAGCTTAGGAATTGGGTATTTGAACCTTTCTTCAGTGAGTCGACGACTAGAACTTCAAATATGCAGGCCTCCCAGTGAAACCTTTAAAACCTATAAAGACCTATATTTTGATTCTGTAGCCTTTATTTTTTTCAAGGACCCTATATAACCTATAAAAGCCTATATTTTCACTGCCATGCAGATTGATGTGTACAGGAAATCTTAGAAGTTATCTTGACACAAAGTTAGATTTTCAAATGACAAGAAATCTACATTATCGGTTTATTTAAGAATTCAAAAAAGTGTTTAAGAACCAACAGTTGGTATGACTTCCTGCCAGGCTGGCTTGCCTGTTGGAAACTCAACACGCATATACATACTTGCTGGGTATAACCTGATGAGCCAGACATCCTGACATCTTGCAATTTAGTACTAGTTACATTTTTTAGAAATAAAGAACAGAAATAAGCGATTCGCTATATTTTGACTCATATTATACTGAATGTGTTAACCCAAAAACCTATAAAAGTCTATGTTTTCAGCCATGAACAACCTGTAAAACCTATATTTTGATTTTCAAAACCTATAAAAAAAACTATATTGAGGAAGTGGGGCACTGGGAGGCCTGAATATGTGTATGTTTCGAATGAGATGAATGGTGCATCTAACCTTTCTAGGATATGTTGAAGATGTATCTATGAATGAAGCTGCAGGAGGTGCTCTGGTGTAGAGGCCCATAATACAACCTCGATGTCAAGCTTCTTAAGGGATGATTCTACCAGGACCTGCGATATATGCCGATCATGGCCGATTTGTTAACTCGGTAGGTTGAGATGAATCTTGGGAGAATATCTGGCTGAATCGCTGTGGTGGAACACCCCCATTTGAGCGATAATAGTTGTTCCACACGCAGTATTAATGCTCTTACAGGATTTATCACGATTCATCCAGATGCAGTAAGGTGCTACAAAACACAGCCCGACCTTGTCCGGCAAAAAAATATTGTGTGCTGGTAGAATCAGCTCTTTATGGTTAGAACAAGGACCATTCCTCATCTTTAAGTCAGTCATGAAGTCAGTATGAAGCAGTATTGATGCAACCAAGGCGTTCAAAAAGGGAATCGGGAATGGAATAATCAAATCATTTAAAGGAGTGATCTGACAAAAGAGAAACAACAAAAACATGGACTGGGCAGCGTACAGAGAGCGGTAAAGACACAAATAGCCCGCGGCGGTGCTGGAGTACCTGCGGCAGACGCTGGTGGCCGACGCTCGCTGACGTCACAGCGTCTAGACGTTCCTCCGTCTGCCTCCCCACCTCTCACCATGCATCCTCGGCATTCATGTGCGCCACCCCTTCTTCTTCTTCCTTTTCTACCTTCACTTCAACATGCCTCTTCCTATCCTTTTTTTCATCAATTAATCGTCATCTATCATTGTCTTGTCGTTTCTTCCCCACTCTCTCTCTCTCTACTCCCGTATCGTTCTACAGCATATCTTTCTTTCTCGCTTTCTCCCCCACGCCTTATTTTCTATACATACATGTCTCTTATTTCTCACTTCTTTTCTGATTTTATTCTTCTCCTGTGGGGGTGGGGGGTGGGAGTTAGCTCAGTGGATAAAGCATTGGATTTGTAATCCCAAGGTTGTGGGTTCGAGTCTCACTGCAGCCACTCTTCTCCTTCATCCCCAGCAGTGGTAGATTTACTGCTATATCAGAGGCCAATCATTCTCATACCATGTTTATGTGGTGTGGGAACTAAAAGTACTCTCATTTCGGTAATTGTGTAGGGGTGAGATTTCTACCTACATTCATCTCATAGATTTGATCACCACCCTTGTGGTGTAAAACCAGCGAGAATAGCTGAACCATGAGTTAGTACCTACATGTCTTCAGGGTTCCCTGGGACGTTAAATAAATGAACAATCCATCTTCTCCGGTGACTACGCTCACCCGTATAGTCTCCTTTATCGTACCCCTAATAAAAAACTCCATAGGCTTAACATTGGGTCACTGTATTTGGTCTGGAGTTCAGAAAAATGAAAAATATTGCTCTAGTGGGATACACTTGACAAATGACGTCATTTGTTAATGTAGAAGTAATTTAGATGGGTGGGGTAGGATAAATTCTAAACCAAACTCGAGTTAGTTGTGTTATTGTTCATCACACTCGCGCAGTAATACGCGCAGTAATACGTGATCTTGCCGTCGTGCGATAAACAACAACACGACTAACTCTTGTTTGGTTTCTCCATAGTCATCCCCTTGCCTTCCTTCACCTTCCCTCCACAGTTCCCTCACCATTCGTCCATAGAGGGTACCGCTCATTTGCCAGACCAGATTCCAGGCCGGACTAACCTCAGCCAATCCTGTCTGCGGCCTGAACTTAGCAATTTGCTAGCACTTCTCTTATGGTGCGCCGTTTTGGGGCATTTAGGACATGCACAAAATTGCTTAATTACTGTTTGTGTTCTGTCCACTATATCCACGTCCATTTGGCGTCGCGTACGACCCATTTGGTGTGACGCTTCATTATGAATGTACGTAATTAGTAGCGAACACAGTCGAGGTGCTATTCGGCCCTGTTATCTCGGTTATACAAAAAGATTTATCTCAAAATTTATATGACCAGACGCATTACTGTCCTATTCGTGTAGATGTTAAAATGTGCAGCCCTAGGATACAAACATATGCGGATGTAGGGCTATGAGCCTCTGGTTGGAAAATAATAGGAGCAAATAGTATGTTCAGCACTGATGAATGAGCATGCAATTATTGATTACCTACTTTATCTAAAAGAAACTATGATTCTAGTAGAATCCGCTTGAAGTTGCTCCCGCACATAGAGACAGAGTGAACACGACCTATGTTTGGAGACTGAGGGCCTACGAGAGTGAGATTCTCATGCAGTGAAAAACTCGTACCTGTTCCTCTTTTTTGTAGGACTTTACTCAGACAAACTTTTTCTCTTATGATTCATTTCAAGCCATGCCAAAATCAAAGTTTAGTATTGTAGTTTTCTGATCTACTTTTCTCGTGAGAAACCAATGAGATCTCACTTTTCGCTGGTAGCCCTTTCAGAACTTAGACTGGTTCCCTGCCCATATGAATAAGGGGCAGGTAACGGGTTCTGACGTCACGCTAGCACAACCTTCAACTCACACTCACACTGCAGCGCTTGAGTGGTGCAGTGTACGTCTCCCGCTCGACTGTAAGTCGACTTGGTTTACAGATAACATTAGGGCTATGGGGTCGTAGGTCGTCATTCATCAAATAAAAAAAATATATTGTAAATACTAGATTGGTAATATGCATGAACAAAAGTGATTAATGGCTATATCTTGGGAGGTCTAATTGTCATTTGCTCTCTTGAATATATTGCTCACTTTATAATGTAGAGAGTTATTCAGAACTTATTGACAGTTCTGTCTTGGCCAATTTCACTCGAGCGAGTACAGACTAGTTTTTAACGTTTTTCGTTTTTTCTATCCATTCAAACTAGACATTTAATTCCAGCAATGACATATTCAGATTATTTTACCTTATAATATCAAATTAGACGCATTTTCTATAGTTTAAGAACTCGAAATGCAGCGTTGCTCCTACCATTGTTTACATTTGTCAGTGCCGTGTACACACGCCGTCTGGTGAGTGGTGGCCGCACTACAGGCTAAGGTGGCGCAATCCCACAATGCAACAGCGTTACCAATAATGCAACAGCGTTACCAATAATGCACCATAAAAATGGAACCCGTTACCTGGCCTATAGTCTAACTAGGCCAGGCTTCCAGGCTATTTCAGAACTCCGCTTCCCTTCCGATTCCCCTCCCCCTACCCACGACTTCTACACCAACATAAGTACTTGACCCTTCCCAAGCATCTGGCCATGTGGGGCAGTCATCAGAGCACTCGGCTGCGAATGCATGTATCGGGTGTTCGAATCCCACTACTGTTAGTCTGACGTTTCATTTTTCTCGGACTCGACGAAGTCGCTAGTGAATAGCAATAAAAGGTTGGGATTACATTCAGTCAACCTGCCACTTCTGCAACTGCCTGAGTTTAGGATCCAAACACATCAAGCATCAGTGGGTCAATGAGGTTTTTCGGTCTCTAGTGATTGTTCATGGTCAGTTGGGCATGCCTCTATGGCCCTGAGACACTGACGCCTCAGCTTCTGTCCGACTATCACAGTGAATAGCATGCAGATAGTGAAGGGATAGTTTTCTGGCAGCACGCTGGAAGTCCCTATGTGACCACTCTAACCGTTAGGCAATGTAAATATTCGTGTGCGAGCACGCTCTAAGAAGGTTGGCAGTCCCATGGAGGTGTAATGAGTTTCTCGCGTCAGATAGTCATGTGTTGAGTCTTCACCTCGTTCCCATCCTGTCATATTGAAGATGGCTTTCACTAACTGCATTAACGAGGATTTTTTTTCTTTAATTTCGCAACGGGCATGGATAATGTTACTGTTGCACTCGAGTTCACCATATACATGTATATATTTTTTGTAATGGTTTTATTTAGGGCAGAATTTATTTCGAGCATTTCCAGGTTTGACATTGGCAGATCTGCCACCTGGTCCCTCTGTCGGTGTGACAATAAAACATACGTTTCTTACAAAAGAGTAGGGTTCGCCACAAAAGAGAATTCATATTAAAATCCGTTTGGGATTTATCGTATGACAAATATATAAAGTCTGACTTTCTACGTTTCGTTGTTCTTCTATAGACGCACACGACACCAACAGCGAACTAAGAAGTGATCTGCGCTTGTTGGCTGATTATAACGGTGCAAACTAGAGCTTGTATTTATGTCCTAGACCTCATAGCATTATATACTTACCGAGATCTCTTTAAAGCAATCCGGGTTTGTTTTTATACCAATACCAAAGGCCTAGATTAAATCCAATCGGATGTCGCTTGAGGATCCTTGGTATATGACTAACAAAGAAATTGATGAGTGCTTGGTCTGTGTCCCTGTATCCTCGAGTTTGGAGTGCGCAGGAAAATGAGCAAGGCGATAGCCGAGTGAATATTCGAAAGCACACCAAACGAGATGGCAAACGGGGACTCAGACCAAGCACAAATCTGCTTTATATTTTATCTTCGTCTGGACATATTTAACTTTTTATCACCTATTGAGTATGAGTTACCATACTCACGAGCCTGTTGAGTACCAGTTCCCGGCGTTAAGCCTATGGACGTTCATACCAGGCTAAGATGATATTGTGTACATACATATTGCACCAGGATTCGGGCCTTGTTCTGTACATAATTATGATAAATGTCTCCAGATGTTTCCATCCTGCCAACCCATCTAGTGGACGCAAATCTTGCCGTTTCTTTGTAACCTGATCGTACTGGGATCACCACATAGTTGTTTAACGAGTCGGGTCAATACTGGGTGTGTTCCGGAACCAGGAAATTGCCTCCTACAGTATACCTCACATCTAGTTGACTAAAACTATCACCAACCTTTATCAGTGATACTTTATAGGGGGAATTAGATATCATTTCTGGTTTGCAAAGGAAGCAAATACGTTCTTTAACAATAAGGAACTTGACGTAAACGCCTCGTTCCGTACAAACCGTGAATTATTATCTTGTTTTGTAGCTTGTACAGCATGGCCAGGTCGTTCTGTATAGATATTAACTAACAGTATGTATAGGGGCCATCTTATATAGATACACGCCCTGAGGGAGGTTCGGGGTCAACAATTTCAGAAATTGTGCGTTCTTACTTGATGGATAGCTATAGGGTGCTTGTTAACAAACATGTTGCTATTTCTGTTCCCGACTATTCGCCTTTATTTGTAAAGCCCAATTTTCCAAGAACATGGTTTCCTAATAACGTCAAGATATGCTCAAAGTCTCATTCACCAATGGAACTCTGAAGTCCTATTTCACCGACACAAAGACGAACATTCTCCTCGTGAGGGATAGGAAGCTTCGGACCTGCTGGCACCTTGTTAGTTGTCCTGATTGGCTGAAGTAGGGTGTAGCAACTGGCGAGACGCAGGCAAAGCTTGACTGTGACTCGTCCAATCAGCGCCAATCGTCTGACGGGTACCACTGCCCGTTCAACAACGGCAGCACTCTCCCAGCAGAGATCTTGCGCTCTACTTCCTGCGGCCGCTTATATCTCTGCCCCAACCTGCCTGTTTGGGCTCAAATCTGGCCCATACGCCAGTTTTTGAAATATCCTAAATTCTTAGCCCTTTGGGCAGTATTTTGTGGTTTACATGTAAATAGATATGCATATTTATTTATATGTTAAATGATTTACACTCATTTCTGTTATTTGTTATATCAAATCAGGTATAATCTTAGGGATTACTTTCTTCATTGGAAGGCACCTAATGTGTTACAGGGTTTTGTTTGTCAACATAACACATGTGCTCACTCGAAGGGGCAGTCTAATCAACAGTAGATTCACATCATAAAGTGGTTTAGAGATGAAAAAGAAACAGCTGGATTGTCTGTTAACCCTATTTAACAATTCCTATATTTCCTAACTAATGGTATGTGAGTTGTTTGACTTGTATAACTTTTGACAGTTGCCTTGTTTTGAATCTGAGATCTTCGCTGGTCTCCCCTGTCTTTAGTGGATACCCAGGGAACAGGCTTTAGGTTGGGGCAGAGACTAAGCAAGCGCTAGTGCCGCGGAAGATCTGGGAGGAGAGTGCAACGGCAGCAGCGTGTTGAAAGATTCATGCTGAATGGGGAGGGTGGGGGCACGTAGAGGCGTGTTGAGAACAGATTGGCATGTCGTAAAGACCATGTAAAATGCAGTAGTGGCGCCTGAAGCATAGAGCATCACGTGAACTAGATGTAAAAGGTAAATTGAGTCTCGAATTGTAGTAGCAAGACGAGGTAGTTGAAGAATAGGAAGGTGGATGTAGGGAAAATGGTTTAAAATGTTGGTTATGGTGCAACATATATTGAAATGGAATCGATCATAGCACAGACTGGTCATCCCAAGTCCGTGTTCATAGTTAAATTATTTTTGCATTGAGATAGGGATAGAGCTTATCACTTTATCAAGTCACCTGCAGTCACGTTTAGTAGAAAAACATGTAATATAATAAAGTTGATAGGGTGAATATAGTACAACTACCAATGTTAGCGTTATATGTGTAGGCGTTTACTGTATAGAACCGACGTTTCCACCATCACAGGCTTTTTCAAGGTTCAACGTAATATAATAGTTGCTTGTATAGTAAGTTTGTGTCGTGTTCAATCGTAAAACACTGTGTTGTTGTGGATTTGTTATCTATTTGCTTGTGGATTTATTTCATCCTCAAAATGTCTCTCCTACTGATCAGAGATATATCCTGAACCCGACATTTTGAAATATATTCTGTCCCACAATTGTTAAACCGTCGAGAGCTTTGAAAATCGTTTTAATCAATGTCCCTCCACATCAGCCATACTATTTTCACTGTATACTCACCTTCACCTATTTGTGTATCTTAAGTTTAAAGCTTTGGCTGACATCGCCTGTCAGTCCACCGCTGGTTGACCTTGGAGCTATACAGCTGATTGGTTTTGAGGCCCTTGTACCTTAGAGAGAGTGATGGGGAGGACCGTGTTCTGATCTCCAAGAGTTTATTAGTTCTTAGTTTATTTTGGTCTGGTTCCTTTTCACAATACGATTTATTCATTCACATTCACCGACGATTTGTTAATCATATCAGGTAAAATGTAATCTGGCGAAAACATAAATCTTTAGTCCATAAGGAAAACATGGGAGGAGACTTAAATACTAAATTTCTACATATTTTATAGGTTTCATTACGTGAACATCCAAAACCCTGCAGATATCAGTCAGTTGTCGCTCAATGTATCGGCTGTACACATTCTTATGTGAACAAAGAGCTCAATTTGGTAAGGTCAGTTGAAGGACGAATATGTGAGAGAAAAACTGATGTGGCAGCAGCGGCAGACTCTTTCAGTCAGTGCATGGTTGGCCTTGGTTTGTGGTAAATACCTCAGGTAGCAGCTTCCAACCGATCGCCCGTTCTCTGATAGATAACAAAGAGCCAGACAATTACCTCGCAGCCAACTCAGTCCTACGCTACGAACACACGCCTTGATGTCCAATACTCTCTGCCTGCCAAGATAACCACAGACAACCAACATATCGTTAGATAGACCCATAGAGAACCAGTATCATTCATCTGTAATACATACAAGTATAGAAACACCTCAGAAAACCCTGGAAAGCAAACCACTAGTGCAAGATCATTCTTAGAAATTCAGTCCTCATTATTATTACACCTAAGAACGATAATAAAACAATAAATGGACTGCCGACTCAGTCTACTGAGTCTAGACAGCTAATAGGCATATTAGTGAAGGAGGAGCTATCGTCAGACAAACACTAGAATTATCGAATGTCAATATGAAAACACCTCCAGATATTAATTGGACACGATATATAGTCACCTCATTCCTGACTTTACAATGGATGTACAAACAGGTGAAACTGCCAGTAGTCAGATGTCTGCATACAGTTAACATGCCTGTAGAATCAAGACCATGCCAAATAAGGAAGTCTATATGTGATACAAATGTATCCCACTAGAGCGATAAATGTTATTTTTCTGCATACTCGCCCGATTACAGTCGGCCAATGTTAAGCCTATGGAGTTTTTTTTATCAGGGGTCGGATAAACACTAGGACCAAATGGTATTTGTAATCATCATTGATGAATCAGCGTGCAATTATAAATGAATAACAATTAAAAGGTTCGGGTCACATTCAGTCTATGGATCGTTCCTGTAATCCACTTGCGCCCAGTCAATTTGCCATTTCTGCAACTGCCTGACACTAGAGGCCAAACATATCCGGCACCAGTGGGTCTTGAGGTATTTCGGTCTCAAGTGATTGGTCATGGTCAACTGGACATGCCTCTAAGACCCTGAGACACTCACACCCTGCATGAATCGCACACAGATAGTTAGCACAGGGATGTTTTTTGCAGCACGCTGGAAGTCTATATGTGACCACTCTAACCTTTAGGCAATGTATATAGGGCTAGTGAGCATGCTTTAACAAGACCCCATGTACTCATCTCCATACTAATTATGCATTCATATGGACACAGGCAGGTGCCAGATATCTGCATGCAATCCACACACCTCTAGAGTCGGTCGGTCGGTCGGTTGGTTGGTGGTGTGATTACCCCACAGAGCCCCCACTCCCGTTAATAGCCATAGACACACATATGCAGCTCAGACCGGCAGCGAACAGCAGCAGCATAGATCTACAGTTAATACACCTACAGGTAGAGACTTAAAGAGCTTACCGTCCCCACGGCAGCCACACGGATAAAATGCCGACAGACTCGATATCAGCCTAAATGCCACCCAACTACCCATCATGCTGCATTAGAGATGCATTTCATCAGGAGTCGATTCCTATCCTGGTGGGGATGGGGAGTTAGCTCAGTGGTTAAGGCATTGGACTCGTAATCCTAAAGTTGTGGGACTTTGTGGGTTTGAGTCCCACTGCAGCCATTTTTCTCCTTTAGTCCCAGCAGTGGTAGATCTAATGCTTCGTCAAAGGCCAATCCTCCTCATACCATGTCTATGTGGTGTGAGGACTAAAGGAACTCTGACCTCGGTAAATGTGTAGAGGTGAGATTTCTACCTGAATTCATCACATAGATGCGATCATCACCCTTGTGGTGTAAAAGAACCTTGAGAATGTTTGGTAAGGACCTATAAAAGTTGACTGGACGTTAAATCAAACAAACAAACAAACAAACTACCCTGGTAGCGTTTTTAATGTCACAGGCTGCTCGTCGCCTTAAAAATGACGCCGTTCTCTCAGAACACGGTGTTCGTCAAACACTTCTAAGTGCGTAGAAGCACGTGGTCCTTATTTTGTGTTTTCCATATATCCGGAGTATTTCCCCGCCACACGGGATGAGTAAATAACGGATGGACATACTATGAAAAAAATGGCGCAGCATAGTGGACCATTTCGCCAGTGGTGATTTGCACATGATTTGTGATATTACCAAATCATTGTTCACAAAACACTTTGATGTTGAATGAAATACTTCATTGTGGTCGTTCTCGCCACTGGTATCCATGCCCAAGACCCTAATCTTGTTTCAATTCATGCGGCTTTGGGGACCTCTGGAAATCTCCAGCAAGGTATTTAGCCAGCCTTCGTCCATCCTCAGCCGCCCGACGTTTTAGTGATAGCGTATTTGTGCTATTAAAGTTTTAATTCATCTTTAGTCTAACAGGCTATAAATATAAGCTCTTGGCGTCTGGTCCTCTGAGATGGGGGAGGCCCAGGAAAGGCATTTGCCAAATGAGAGACGGTACTCAACGAGCAACTCGTGAGCAATTCAGGGAAAAAAAGACATGTCAACACGGTAGGCGGTTGACGTAATTAGGGAGCTGGGAGATGAGGCCTAGTGGTAATTGGCTTTCAGCGTTCCAATCGACAGGAATTTGAACATTATTTGCCGCTCTTGTTGTGACCTGATTGATAAAAAAACACTCGTCGTCCGGCGTCTTTCTGGCTGCCCGTTATATGAACTCGTGTCTAAGTGTCTCCACCATGTGTCTGGCTGCCACGTGCTGTGGTATGACTCGTAGTTTTATTGGTTCTACAGAGGGAGGCTAATCGGAGAAACTATGTGCTACAACTATTGAACTTGTCAGCTATAGGTAGCTTGCGTTGCAACTACCTACAGGCTTTGTTGTTATATGACTGGACAACAGGTCATCCTGTCACTGGAGTACTTAAATGCTCGAGAAGGGTTTTGTATTGGTAGAAACTTGACATACAAATTGTGACATGTGCGTACTTCATCTCATAATTTCCTTTACGAAATGGTTTCAACTAGCATATACAACTATTGTTGTATCTCCTAAGAACAGTACTTGTACTTGGAGTTACTACTAGCTTAATCCACTTGCTAACAGAGTATTCTGTTTAGCGAAGAGGGACCGGGCGGAAGAACAGCATCGCCAAGCCCGTGTATGTCTGTAAATGATATTGAGACCATATAAAAATGTAAAGACGATAAGGGAATATCTGTTATGTATATTATTATAAAAGGAAATAGCACATATGTGTTATGTTGAACTATTTTGATTAACATCACAGAATATGGGCGATTAGGCCACACGAGCCGCAAATACTTTTCAGTGAAAGAACAGAATACGACGACCTGGATTTTGAAATTAAAGCTGTTTTATATTCATGGAACTAGTATATTCACCCATATGGGCGCTCTTCCTAGTACCAGTCAGTACAAAAACCAAGAACAATGAGTGTAGTGTTAGAAGACAAGGGTAAACGACATGATGAGTGACAGAGGCTATTTTTAGACAATTTATGCCAGCGAATGTTTCTGCTGAGCTACTCTTTAGTTTCACCCTTTCCTTAAATACCCTAAAACGTTTAAACATACACGGGTTATATCGGTTTGCGCGACCATCAATACCCAAATATGTGCATGAAACGGAAGATAAATTATGTGCATTAATTAGCAGTCACTCGCATAGTATTTATTTAACCCTCAGATGTTTTGATACCACGTTCCACATCCAGTCGCAGTCTGATAGCAGTTAATTCCAGTTATTAGACGTGAAGTCACCCAAACCAAACCACATCAAGTCATTAATTAATGTTCATCTGTGTAGAACCATCCAGGTGAGAGATCAAATACGTGGCCCGTGTAGATCTCTATTCACCAGGGATCAGTGTGGAGATGGCAGTAGTAGATGGGATGGGCCTTTCATACAGGCACATTATACTTTTTACGATCATTTCCCAACGTATAGCTTGTGAAATAAAGATCATGTGTAGGCAGGACTAGGTCTTCATCTATACAGGTATTGTACGCGTTACATTAACGTTTCTACTCATTTTCCTTATTCTTGTTTATTCTCCATAGTAGACCCATATAGGCTCTCACCCTCTCTAATCTCCCATTCTCTTCCCGTGCGGGTTGGGAGTTAGCTCACTGGTTAAAGCACTGGACTTGTAATCCAAGGATTGTGGGTTCAAGTCTCACTGCAGCCTCTTTTCTCCTTCATCCCCAACAGTGGTAGATTTACTGCTATATCAAAGGCGAGACCTTCCCATACCATGTCTATGTGATGTGGTGTTCAGCCACCACTCTCCTTCATCCCCAACAGTGGTAGATTTAGTGCTATATCAAAGGCCAATCCTTCCCATACCATGCCTATGTAGTATAGGAAGTAAAAGATCTCTCACGTCGGTAGATATGTAGGGGGTGAGATTTCTGTCTGACTTCATCTCATAGATTTGACCACCATCCTTATGGTGTAAAATGAGCGAGAAAAGCTGCACCATGAGTTAGTTCCTACATACCCTCAGGGTCCCCTGGAACGTTAAATAAACAAACAAACTAAAATCTCTTCCCCTGCCTCTCTTTCCTTTCCCGCAGATCCTTCCTTTCACTTTTCTGGGCTCAACTCCCTGTTGAGTATTGCGAGAGGTTCCCTAGTCGTCCGCCAGGGCAATGGGACTCTGTGTAGCAACATGCCCCGATCAATTCCAAATGCGCATCCCGCCATCGCCCCTGCGGCCTCCAGTCAACTCTCCCAGCGTCCTTTGCGCTTCAAAGCCAGCCTCGCCGCTAATAAGCCGCCAGAGGGCGAACACGGGGGCATTTTTTCCGTGCGCGGAAGGACATCTGGTGGCGGAAGAATTGGAAATACCATTATTGATCACCGCCGAAATCGGATATGAGAGGACTATTTTATAATCACGTGATAGTGAGTGAGATGGTTGGGCGCTCCCGCGGGGCCTCTTAACTCAATAAGCACAAGGGCCGCTTAGCACAATGAGCAGCAGGCAGTGGCCACTGGGCATGCGCAGAGCGGTATAACTCCGACATTACCCTTGGCGATAGGCGGGCCTTTCTTGCCCAGGAATCTGCCAGCTTTTTGGTCAGGTGGCTCGGGCGCGAGATAACGCGAGAACGCGCTGCTGGGGGAGACACTCTCCAAGCAGAGGTCTTTTATTATTCCGCTCCGGTAACGACAGTAGTAGAAGGGCCAGCAAGGGTTGTGGGTTGGCGGCTGGTAGCAGCATTGACAAAATATTCTCAGCCTCGAAGCTACTGCGTGTACTACCAGTGCGAGGCAGTTTTGTTTGATCAGTGTTGGGTTCAAACATACTTCACACTCTTAAAGCCATTAGCCACTCTTCTCTTTCATCCCCGGCAGTGGTAGATTTACTGCTATATCAAAAGGCCAATCCTTCTCATACCATGTCTATGTGGTGTGGGAACTAAAAGAACTCTCCCCTCGATAAATGTGTAGGGGTGAGATTTCTACCTAAATTCATCACATAGATTCTTACATAGATTCGATCACCACCCTTGTGGTGTTAAAGAACCTTGAGAAAGTCTGGTAAGAACCTTCAATGGTTAACTGGATGTTCAATGAATCCAATCAACCAACCAACCTCAGGATCCAGGCAAGTTCTCTGGTCATGTGGGACTCAAGTTCTAGTATTATTACTATTAGTACTATCTAAATTCATCTCGTAGAATTGATCACCACCCTTGTGGTATAAAAGAACCTTGAGAAAATCTGGTCTCAACCAACTTGAAGCCAATTTCCACTGGCCGACGAAAATGGCACCGAGTAATGGAGTTTTCCTAAAAGTTGTTTGGTGGTGGCCAAGAACTGCCTGTCAGTATCTTAAAATCTGTGAGGGTACTGCATATGCCTTGTTTCTGCCGAATTGAATGGGTCCATTTTAACACAACTGTCTTCCAAACAAAATGACCATCACCGACGATTTCAAACCCCTTTAATTCTGTCCGTCATTGACCAAGTCTATCGATGGTGCCCTTCTGGCACAGTCTATGCACAATTAATCGGTGAATATTTCTCTACATGTATGTTTCCAATTACTGATCTGGCGTCGGTGGTTCCCGACTGCAGATCGGTGGCAAATAGTCGGCCAGTGGAAAATGACTTTATGTTGCAAGGCTAGAATATGGTTCAGATGGTGAGGTTTTGAATTGAATAAGGTGACTACTGGGCATTTTGCCAATCATTGCTGTATGACTCTGACACCAAAAGCCATTCGATGGTTTTTAAAAAGGAAGTTTTGAAGAAGCATATTACTAGCTAATAATTGGACGTAATGGAAATCTAAGTCCACGTAGAATACATTCGCTTGATCTACTAATGCTACTGTTTAGGTAGACGTAGACTATTGCAACTACAAAGCCTTGATCCGCTAATGTAGTTTATGTAATTCTGCAGAACAAGGCTATACTAGTATTGTATGATTTGTGTTCCTTTAAATAAATGCATTGTCATACATATACCTTATTCAGGGGCTCTAACCCGAACGTCCAGCAAACTAATGAAGTCTGCGAAGAGCAAAAAGTAGACATTTTCAGAGCAAAAAAAAGGTAGCACTTCATACTGGTGGGCCACCATAGAAATATAGATGGCTTGTGCTGGCGCCGAGCAGGCTGACATTATACTGCTACTGGCAGGCACACAAAGGTAGGCGTGACGCACAAAGCCTTGCGCTAATCCACTTTCACGCCGCCCTGTGTGGCCCTGCGGCCTCCGGGTGGCCGTGGTCCGCAGGCGACGGCCGGACGACGGCGCACGGCGGTCTGCGAGCCGGTCTCCGCGGGCGCTCCCTGGACTTTCTCCGGTCCGACTTTGATCACGGTTGTAGACCTGCAGGCAGAGAGCATCCTCCGCTCTCGGCTAGGTTTACGGTGTTGTGTATTAGCAGTCTCATCTCTCTCGCCGCTCTTCGTCGTCCTACCGCCACTGCTTGTCTTCGCCCCTGCCTTCCCACTTGCCTCCTTCACTCCATGTCTCTCTACTTCTCTTCCTGCCTACCTCCTTCTCACCCAACTCCCCTCCTTCCTTGCCTTCTCCCTCCCTCCCTCCCTCCCTCCCTCCCTCCCTCCCTCCCTCCCTCCCTCCCTCCCTCCCTCCCTCCCTCCCTTTTCTTGCCTGCCTCCCTGCCTCCCTGCCTCCCTCCCTTCCTGCCTGCCTCCCTCCCTTCCTCCCTCCCTCCTTCCTTGCCTTCTCCCTCCCTCCCTTTTCCTGCCTGCCTGCCTCCCTCCTTCCCTCCCTCTTCCTGCATGCCTCCCTCCCTTTTCTTGCCTGCCTGCCTGCCTCCCTCCCTCCCTCCCTCCCTCCCTCCCTCCCTCCCTCCCTCCCTCCCTCCCTCCTTCCCTCCCTCTTCCTGCCTGCCTCCCTCCCTTCCTCCCTCCCTCCTTCCTTGCCTTCTCCCTCCCTCCCTTTTCCTGCCTGCCTGCCTCCCTCCTTCCCTCCCTCTTCCTGCATGCCTCCCTCCCTTCCTCCCTCCCTCCCTCCTTCCTTGCCTTCTCCCTCCCTCCCTTTTCCTGCCTGCCTGCCTGTCTCCCTCCCTCCCTCCCTCCCTCCCTCCCTCCCTCCTTCCTTCCTTCTCCCCACCTCCTTCCCTCCCTCTCAACCCCCTCCTGCTCCCCACATCCCGGCCTGCCTCCTTCCCTCCCTTGTCCTTGCCCATGACCTTCCTCCCTCCCTCCCTGAGAAACCTTCAGGAGTTTGCATTGCCTGCACCATACTATCTCTAGGCTCCATCCCTCTCCCTATCGATACGCCCCAATGTTCTCTATTATCACACTTTACGTTCTACGTGTATACCAGCAGAAGAACCATTGTCGGAGGGGGGGGGGGGGGAGCAGCTCGTGGTAACATTTTGCTGGCTCTGTATAGAGACTGTTCTCCAAATATTCTCTATTCTTTGTCTCATTATCTGATCTCTGTGGCATCCGGTGCCCTTAGAATGTTATTAAAAGAATCGACTTCTGCCAGTGCCTACCTTGTCTATGGCATTGCATGTAAGGCCATGTAAGAAAAAGGCAAGAAATATCTTATAAGAACCAAAGACCATACAACACCAGTGAGGATAAAGGGCCGGGTTCTAGAAAGGCCGGTGCTGTGTTCTCCTGTTACCCCTATACCAATTCGTTCCTAATACTACATTCATCACCAACCCCACCCCTGCTTCCTCTCACCATACTTAACTTTCACCCAAACCTTTCTACCACTTGTATCACTCCACCCCTCAACATTTTCCTTTAAAGGCATATCCTACAATTCGCAGTGGCGCCAGCTGGTGATCTTTAAGCAATAACAATTATATGTTCAAAATGGATTCTTGTGATCTTTTCTAATGCCAAGTAATTAAGATATCAAGTTTTATCCAATTTGTGATACCACAATCGGTAGAATATACCTATTTACACTTGCTCAAATGCACTAAAAAGACAGCTTTCTTCATTTTTCTTCAAAAGCGAGGACGGTGACCTTATTTTAAAAACTGAAATGTGAAGTACTGTAAATGTACAATACTCAAGTTATTTAAGAAGAAAATGACAGGAGCTTTATCATGTGAAAAACAACTTTTTAAAATTTCTGTATATGATATTGATCTCTAAATCTAAATCTAGCATGGTGACCTCCATTTTGTAACTAGTAATGTGTTCTATAACACTTGGAGATCACCATATTCCATTTCCAGTATATCGACATTGGTTTAACCTTTCAAGGTAAATTGTCCGATATAAAGTAAGAAACTGATGAGTGTTTGGTATGTGTCCCCCGTCTGCCATCAAGTATGGAGCTTTCAGGGATATGAACGAGGCGATAGCCGAGTGAATATTCTAAAGCGCTTCAAACAAGATGACTACCGGGGACACAGACCAAACACGAATATGTTTCTGATTGTATCTTAGCCTGGATGTAGCTATCTGTTTATCACCCATTGAGTATAAGTTACCGTACTCGCATGCCTGTTGAGAACGAGTTCCTAATGTTGAGTCTATGGACGTTTACACCAGGCTAAGATACGTCTATAGCCCTCGGCGCCACGCCCTCATTCCCTCTGCCCTTACCTCCCCTCCCTCCTCGTTCACTGCTTCTACAACTCCTAACTAACCCGCACTCTGTTGAGCAGCTCTTTAAAGAAATAAAAAAATAAAAATCGTCTCGGCGGCTGATCTGCACCAGATAGCCACTCCTGGGACTAGCTCTCTCTTTCCGTTATCGCTCAGCCGAATAAGGCAAGAACTGGGAACTTGCTCGTGAAGACTTTCACTTCTTACTAAGTAAGTTCTGACTGGAGCAGTTTGCAGTTGATGTAAGTGGACCATCATTTTTCCGCAAAGGGGTTTTCAAACAAAAGAAAGTCATTAGATATTAAACCATACACCTGTAACGCGCCTGACCTTTGCATGTAGCTTGTTCATTCAGTATAGGGCACCGTGTTGGAAAAATCAATAGCTGTAGCCAGTCGTTATAGTTGAAGCCTAGCATTGTTTGATGTGTAATCACTCACTCCTAGAATAAAAACAGTGTTTTCCGATAGAACAACGTTGTGAAAAAAGAATGCATTCACTACAGTCAGACCCGTATTTTTTGGCTCTTCGTCTTTGGGATATTTCCAAAATAAAGGTACATGCACTGCGAATGCGGCTTGTTTTGTATTTTCTACAAAAGATAGTGAAGGGATATTGTCTTTGCAGCATGCTGGAAGTCAATATGTGACCACTCTAACCTTTATGCAGCGCATATATAGGCGTACAAGCACGCTCTAAAAAGCCAATAATAACGTGTTATAGCATTGTTTACCACCGACACCATTCTTGCCGAATCCACCATGGGGCGCCCAGTAAATACATTGAGAAATTAGAGTTATATAAGATGACAATAACGTAGTATGTCAGGTGAGCATTTAGAGAAACAATAAAACAGTCGAGTGGTATTTCCGAGATGGGTGAAGCTTAGATAGATCTACATTTTAATGAAGAGGCGTATTTCAGCTGTATATTTATACGTAGAATTCAGCTCTCCTCATTACCAGCTCAGAACGTGCGTCTTTCATTAGTATAACAACAACGCAATGGCTTTTAATAAAGGAATTATAAAAATCAACATATTGCGATTCTAGATTTAGTAATGACATGTTTTGTTATTCACGAATTTGAAAAAAAGGACGGGTACCTGTGGCAATATTATGTGGTAAAGGGCGGGTACTGGGGCTAATGTATAACGCCATGGGGCGGGAAGTATCAGGCCTATTGTGATAGTTCAATAGTTTAGGACATGATAAAATATGAAATCATTAGCCTTATTGTCTTTTTCACCCAGAATCATTACCTGGGTGTAGCATCTATATTCTGTGAAAATTTCATGACTATATGTCCAATATTTCCTATTTTATTCCACAAAAACGAAATTATGCAGTTTTGGCATCACCCGCCCCAGCACAGATGACGCCATTTTTATTTGATAGACAACACATAACGCATCTAACAAAGTGAAATATAGAAATACCCCTAGGAAAGCCTGAATCCAATGAGGCCGCAGTGTGAATGAGGTACACCTGAGACCTTGTCCCATAACGGGGATAGATACTCACATACTCTGCTTACCGGAAAGAGGGGACCGGGCTATACGGGGATTCACAGGGCACTAAATCCTGTTGGCCAATTTCCCAAACCACCACATGGACAGTGGGGTCGTCTCCAGTGCACTTTGACTCACTCTCCTAGCAGGTTTATGGATACAGCAAGTTGTGCTCCTGCTTGGAGAAGGTTGAATGACGTTGGCGTTAGTCACGTGTTGGTCACGTGCTCTATGAGTGGTTTCCGGGAACTGAATCTAAACCAGCGGCCATTTCTTTTATAGAAATTGGCATTGTACGCAATATTAGTTGAGCTATTATTTGGATAGAAAGTTTTACTGTGCAAAACACATTCTATCTGGGATTAGATTTACTCCTATACTTTCCATAGCGATGGTTTTGAGATAGCTTTGGCTGAATAAATTCCCGTATTGCCATGTTTATCATACTGAATGAAATAGCCTTGCAGTTCTTGGGTAATGTCTCCTCTACTGACCGACAGAAGTTGTCAATAACATACACAAAAATGTGACTGTTAGAAAAGGCTAAATTAAGGGAAACCTGAAAAGCATTAAAGTACTGCATGAAAAGAATCAAAATATATCGTCTTCGTCCTTAGCTTATTCTGCCAATGACACATAAAGATCCACCCACAGAATACAGGACCTCCAGAGGGGATAGATTATCAGAAGGGGAAACCCAGATATAGTGAGCACAAACTAGCATTTATGATACCAAACATCATGCATTATATACATGTATATTATTGTTCTTGTATGAGTTATATATTTTCTTTAGCCATATCAGTGTCATAAATGCATGTGGGGATATTTTCCTTCAACAAAAGTAAGAAATGGTAGACACATAGACGTGGTGGCGGGCAGGTTCTCCCCTCCACATATATACACCGGAGGTAGGAGTCCTGTAAGTCTATCTGGAGGACTATAGGGGTGGGTGCCCTGTGTTTGTATTCACCTTGGCCACTTTGTATACACCCTATGCGTTCTTCTATTGGCGGTTTTGTGGCCAGGCTTCACACCCTCTCTACTTCACCTCTTCTGTGCACTAAACTCATTGTTTACTGAAAAACGTATCATTACATCTTCCTCCATTATCCGTTTGTGGTCCTAAATCAAAGATATCCGCAGTAATATAGTTTAGGATCTCATCTATAAATCTCCTCTCTTTTTTTTTATCTACGAGGTATTTTTCAGTATTTTAGCAGGAGTAATAGTTTTGTGGAAGTCACACTGTGAGGCAGATACTTGGACGGCGGCCAATTCACAAGAACCAATAATCACCTGTATACTTAGGGCATCATGTTTCCTGCTTTAGTAGCATGTCTGCCTGAACTTTGTATATAAACCTTATTATTCCCTGTCCGTGTTTCCATATTGTCATAACACTAGCAGGATTCCTTGTCCAAAAACTGGATCCTTGCTGAAATACTTTTCTAATGGCTATCCTGGCAATGTCGCGCAAGAAGCGCACCTGTTAGCACAGCTGTTCGGGGATGGCAGGCCCAGGTTGGATATTTCTTTATCTGTAGCATTTCCAACGAATAATCCAAACTAATTTCGATATATATATATATGTATGTATAACAGTTAAAAAACGAATTTACTATTTAGGGAATGCTACGAGGTGCGTTACCTTAACGTCTACTTTCGGAAACCGGAGATCAGAGGGAGTAGTGGAAAGTGCCTCATGGCCTTTTGCCCCTTCATCTCCATACTATCAACTTAACTCAGTTCATTCATACCACTGTATATAGTGTTGCTCATGTTGTAGTATTGAGTTACCTTTTACACTGGACTTAGGTTGCCCTGCACTATTGTGTCGTCATAAAGAGTTCTAATGTTTAGAAAGCGACATGTATTTGATACCATAACGCATTTTAATCTTGCGCCAACCATTGAATTCCGTTACTTTTGAAGATTTATCCCCAAAATAGATCAGTTGTATTTGATGCCTTTATAGTTAATTCTTCGTCGCCATCGATTGGAGTTACTCTACTTTTGAAGATACTTTCAAAAGAAAAGAAATCAATTCAAATCCTCTGTATATACACTCAGGGTAGAGTTTAGACTTGCTCAAGTCTTTGTAACTTTATGCACATTCAATGAATGATAAATGAAATCAAGATGAAATGCATTATAATATGTACCCTTTCCCTACCAGGCCCAGCAATCTCTGATAATGAACATTCAATAAATGATAAAACTAAATCAGTATGAAATACATACACAATATTGACTGGTTTCAGATACAAGCGGCTGTATGCTCCGAGGAGTTGACGCGTAGTAATATCCGAGCGTATGCGAGGATATAGCGTAGAGTCAACTCCGAGGAACATACAACCGCTTTTATCTGAAGCCAGTCTATATTATATTTGTTATCCACCTTTTCCTGACAAGTGGCATACCGATATTAGTTCATTTTAGTTTTGCACTATTTTTCTGTACGCACTATTTTTCCGTTTGCGCCACCCGGAGCATACAACATATCCGTATGCGCCGGGTATGTCCATACAAACTCCCTATGTGTTTTCTATGGACACTTTGTATTAGGTGGATAATACATTATAATATGTACCCTTTCCCTGACAGGCCGACGGCATAACACGGATACAGGGACTGAAGCCAGTCTAGATAGAGCTCTGTGTTCTTTTGGTTTATACAATGTACAGTCTCCGAACTGCCCTCCACCCCCTTCCTCTCAGCCCTGTTGACCCGGGGGGCCTCGGCTGGCCTCGGCTGTCCATCCAATCTGACAATATGAAGGCTACAAAACCCCGGCCCCCGCTCCACGCTACAACTCGCTCAGAGCAGGCAGCCGCAGTCAGTTCTGCGTCGTTGGCGTTTTTGCCACTCCTACGAGTCACCTTGTCAGGAGCGCAAGGACAAGGCGCACCGCCATGCCCGCCGTCATTCCAGTTATTTGTGTTTTGCTGTAGCGTAAAAGTGGTCTTGCTTTAGGACAGCAGCATATTCAATAATGGATAACCGGTCCCCTATGACGTTAAACTACAAACAAACAAACGCGGATTGTAATTTGGATGAGCACATATGTATTAGAATAACTAGATTATTTATCTATAGATGTACTTATATAGAACGTCCTGACCATGCTGTACAATTCACAGAACGAGATGGTAATTTACAGTTTGTATGGACCGAGGCATATATGCCGAGTTCCGTACAAATGGTAAATTATCATCGAGTTCTGTGACTTGTACAAGCATGGTTGGACTTTATATATTTACTATATACCCGAAATTTAAAAAGAAAATCAATTTAATTTGGCTTAACAACCAATTTCTTAATAAACGTGTATGGCAAGGTGGTCCGTATTTTAGTGTAGGGCCAGCGGTCCGTATAGTATTTTTATGTCATATGCCGAAACGGTGCGTATTTACAGTATATACGGCATGGGTATATAATGAAATATTATAAGGGTTACATAGACCAATCTATTCAATATGACTACAAGGTACGAGTCTCTACTGCAAGCCTGTTCTTTTTTATTTGAGAATATGAACAGGAATAGTGTAAAGTTTTACAATTTCACTGTGGTAATTCTTACAATTGTCGTAGTAATTGGTATCGTCGCAGGGGCACATCAATCCTATTACATTGTGAATGAGTATATCGTGTCATAAACGACGGTGTGGTGTCGAGAGTGGTCGCCGCGGGTGATTATTTCTCGTGTCTGGTTATATTATACCATATCGCATCGTGATTACTTCATAAACATTCTGATATGATAGAGGCCTGAGTAAGAGAAAACGTAGTGAGTGAGCCCTGAGCGATTGTCGTTCGAGGTCTTTTGTTCAATAAGATATGTCCCGACACTAGAGGTGGAGGGACATATTTTATGAACCCAAAGGCTGAGAACAGAATTGTTAAGGGTTCACTCCCTACGTTTTCAAATTATTATTTATATACCTAAAAAACACGGACGAAATGCCATTTTACCCCGGGAACCAGCTTATTTACGTACTTGCGAAGTGTATTACGGGCACAGTGCGCCCGAACATTCACTACGTCTCAGTGAACCCGAACATTATTGATACTACACCCATAGCAGCGGGTAGTATATCCTAGACGTTCGGCCATAGTGATGATAGTGTATAATGATAATTAGTACGTGTGCTGTAAGACTATTGCGTAGGGTCGATGCGCATTTCATTATTAATTAGATTAGACCGCGTGGGTCAAACAAGGGAATGTAACTAGACTGACAAGGTGCTGTTCGTCCCTCGTGCAACCTGTCTGTTCCTATATCACATTACCGTCTCATCCATCTTTGAGCTCTCAACTAATTCGAAAAAAGAATACCCCTACCAAAAAAATGAAAAAAGATACTACATTCTGTCAGGGTTCTGTATGCCAACAAGGTGTGGTTTTTGGTCGGTAATAGACGAATGTCTGTACTGGGGAGGTGTAAGAGCCAACAACATCAGCCAACTCACTCCAGATTCCCTGCCACTTCCCGAGATGACTGCTGGTAATGAGTAGTTCAGGCCGTAAAGAGAGCTGATGTATTGGCCAGGCCTGTAGTCTAGTATTCGTGTTTAAAGAAGGATTGGTGTGTATTGACATGAAGATTGTTCTGAAATAAGTTAAAAGTGTGAGTAAGGATTGTAATTACGCCAGACCCAATCTCTTAGTAATTGGGTTTATCCCTAGCTGATACCATGCCAACGACTTTGAATTTAGTGGGATTTGATATCAATTTCCATTACTTTCAGACATAGAATAGTTATTATAGAGAACATAGCTATTGTGTTATGAAGTCGGCCATTTTTCCCATGACGCTTACCAAAACACCAGGTGACGGGTCCAGTTATGAATGGATTTTATTTTTTATTCTATTATTTGGTTTGCCATAAAAGAGTTATAGCCTTGTTTCATGACTATCTATAGACTATAGATTGGGTCCCTCGACTTCAGTGGGGCTATCTTAGTTTCCCAACAGATGATGGCGAAACTAGCAATCACTCTGTGCTCTATAGTTGTAGTCTAATAAAACTAGGCCCTGTCTGTGCTGGCTGGTGCGTCATCTTGCTATAACGTTGTCGCCTGTTTTCTGAACGAGGAACCCTAAAGAAGGGTCATGTGATAAATCCTAGTATCAGCCGATAAACACCTTGCTGTGCGGCCTTATGAAACACCCTCTCCGCCAGCCAGTTTAATAGTCCTCCTCCCCTTTCAGCCCCCCTTTGGCGGATGACCTCGTAAAGGTACACTCTCACGCCCTATATCTAAAGTGACGTGCCTGATATTTCACTTGGAAATCCGGCTGAAAAATGAGCAACAGTTCTTATGTGGCTTCTAAAGTGGCTCCTATCACACAATCAAGAGCCAGAGTCGGAGCGGCTAGGGCGGTGGTCTTGAGTCATATCTCCCTGCCTTTGCCCCGTGTCCGTTGGTTACTGACGGCCTGTAGGAGGCCGGAACCCTCACGGGGTACACGCAGACTGCCTGTTACCGCTGGATAAGTGAATCTCGTGGGCGGGGATTGGATGCCGGTAACATGACGAGCGTGGACCGCCGATCACTCAGTCGCTCGCTGTCAGAGACGGACCTGTGAGCGACTGTTTTGCCATCTGTCTCGATCTGCACGACTTGATGTCTGCAGGGTTAGTGTTCGCTAGCATGGCACATGTTACATTAGCCAGTGTACCCAGCCCTGTCCCTGTACAGGGCTGGGTTTCTACTACATGTAGCTCTCCCACGCTTTTCCGTTCCCGTGTGTTTGCTACTGGCCGCCTACTGCCATGTATGAAAAAAGTGTGAATGAATAAATATATACCAATTTGTGTTTGCCAACCTTCAAAATAGTTGTCTGTTGCTTTAAAACTGTGTATTCAGCAGTAGTTTTCTAGTAGAGGTTCCCTTCTTCTCAGTTCAGCCATGTTTGTCACTGGTCATCTCACTGCACACTATGACAGACCAGTTACCAGCTCTGTACAGGAAGTCATGCTATCTAATTGGATAATTGAATAAATCACCAGTTACCAGCAGTGACCGGAAGTAGCCACAGTTGAGCTGTAGAATTGTGTTGCCTCACCTGGGAGTAAAATCACTGGAAATTTACCTTTATATTGGAATAACAACACTTGTAGACAATGAATTTAGTTATATATATTAGCTCTTCAACTTAGGAACCCACAATTTCACTCAACTGACTAAAATTTAGGTAAGTTTGGCGACTTTGCAAAACCGGGACTGTTTACATAGCACAGCTGTCCACCCCTAAATGGAGAGAACGAACAGATTAGGGGTGGATACTTTACCTAATGTTACAGGATCTTTTTTTTTTTATCCTACCCGTCATATGAATCTCCATAGACTTAACATGGTGTGACTGTATGCCACGGTTATGTTATAAAATATCTATATGACATATGAAGTTAGCTAGAAGTAAATTGTATCTTCATCATTGGTGAATGAACGTGCAATTATAAATGAATAATCTGGGTTACATTCAGTCTATGAAAAGTTTTCTGTATGCCACTTGCAACCAGTCAATTTGCCATTTCTGCAACTACCTCTGGGTCTAGGACCCAAACATATCAAGTACCAGTGGGTCTTGAGTTATTTTGGTCTATAGTGATTGGTCATGGTCACCTGGGCATGCCTCTAAGACACTGAGACACTGGCACCCTGCTGCTTTCCCAACGTTAGTGAATAGCACGCATACAGTAAGGGGATAGTAATTTTTGCATCACGATGGAAGTTTATATGTGATCACTCTAACCTTTAGGCAATGTGTATAGCGCATGTGAGCATGCTCTAAAAACATGTGACGGGATAGGATAAAATCCAAATGTCACTCGATTTCATATGATTATTTACATGGCATTCATTGTCTTCTGCTACAGTTTGCACTCAGCTCTTCTTCGTGATATCATTCCGCAAAGACAACTCACGCCATATAAACAATTGTATGAAATTTGTGACATTTCTTGATCATATTACCTTTTATTACCCTTGATCATATTACCTTGTCGCTTGTGGTTAAGTGTGCACCCCCCCCCCCCCCCCCCACTACCTTTGTCACCAAAACCTGATCATAGTAGACGATATGCGTTTATACATTTATAAATCCACAATCCTTTACATTTGTTTTTCAATTCAGCTATTTATACAATAAGGCACATATAGTTCTGTTAGCATTTATGAATATTTTAAGATCGGTAGATTTTGATAAGGCTGTCTTTGATACAAGGCCATAAGCGTGAAGAGATGAATTGTGCCTTCTGTCAGTTGCAAATATGCTAGTGTATTGATTTTTTGTTTGCTTTTGTTTCCAGTGCTATATATCCTTTTAGATGCTATTCTTATGCCGCAGTCTAGAATGCGTATATAGTACCATCGATTGATGCAAATGAAATTGCATGGAAAATGAAGCTTTCCTACACGTATTCCTGCACTCAAACTATGATTTATGCATCGTTGGGTCCCCAGCCTTATTTATTCCGTTGTACTGCGTAGAATTGTGTTATGAAATGTCTTGCACAATCCCTAGCAAGCAAGTACCAAGCAGAGACTCTGGAGAGAGAGAGTTGATATGTTCCACTCTCCTAGCAGAGATCCTGCACTCTACTTCCTGTGGCCGCTTATATCTCTGCTCCAACCTGCCTGTTTTAGCCAAAATCTGGCCCATACGCCAGTTTTTAAGATATCCCAAATTTTTAGCGCTTTGGGGAGTATTTTGTGATTTACTTGTATATAGAAATTCACACATTTATATGGTAAATAATATGAACTTATTTCTGTTCTTTGTTATGTCAAATTAGACATAGTCACAGGGATAACTTTCATCAGTGGAAAGCACCTCATGTGTTGCGAGGTTTTGTTTGTCAACATGTCACATGTACTCACTTGAAGGGGTAGTCTAATCAAATGTGGATTCACATTATAAAGTGGTTTAAAGCTGAAAAAGAAACATTGCGATTGTCTCTGAAGTTCATTGAACAATTCCTATATTTCTCAACTCATAATATATATGAGTTGTTTGAGTTTCATAACTTTTGACAGGTGCCTTGTTTTGAATCCGAAATGTTAGCTGGCATGCCCTATCCTTAGCGGATACCCATAGAACCAGCATATGACGTTATTGGGTTGAGGCAGAGATTAGCGCTAGTACCGCGAAAGATCCATTTGGAGAGTGTATATGTGCCTGTGGTTGGAGAGCGCCGCAGTACCAAGCAGAGACTCTGTAGAGTGAGTTGATATGTCCCTGTGGTTGGAGAGTGCCGCAGTACCTCTTACTCATATGAAATGCCAACCTGTCGTTGCCCAGATGTCTGCTGGCGGAAGGCGGCGTCGATCTCTCCCTTCTCCGGCAGACCCCAGTGGCTGCTGTGTATTTCCTGGTACGCCCCTGTGTATTTCCAGGCACGGTTCCGGAGAGCCTTTTCCTGGAAGGTGGTGGCTGATGTGCCTTGTATTTTTGGGTGGGTTGTGGATGGTGCCGGCGGCTAAACAGTTATTGGCTCCAGCCTACAGAATACCGACACCTTGAGTGTACCGCTATTGGGAACTGTTTTCTTAAGGAATCTGGTTTTTTTAATCATATACGTATTGATGCTGTTTCCCAAGGTTAGCAAGAATTTCAAGGAGCTTGCCGTAAATGCCCTTGTAATTGACAATCTTTATAACGTCCCTCCCTGAAGTTACATCAACAATGGTCATCGTATATTATTATTATTATTATTATTATTATTATTATTATTATTATTATTATTATTATTATTATTATTATTATTATTATTATTATTATTATTTTCATCATCATCATCAATCATTATCATCATTATCATTATTATCATTATTATTATTATTGTTATTATTATTGTGTAAGGGTGAAATGTCTACCTAAATTCATCACATAGATTTGATCGCCACCCTTGTGGTGTAAAGGACCTTGAGAAAGTCTGGTAAGGACCTATACTGGTTGACTGGACGTTAAATCAAACCAAAAAACAACTAGGAGCAAAAAATATGTTCATCATTGATGAATAAGCGTGCAATTATAAATGAATAACCATTAAAGATTTGGGTTACATTCAGTCTATCGATAGATTTCTGTAACCGACTTGCACCCTGTCAACTTGCTATTTCTGCAACTGCCTGTCTAGGATCCAAACACATCAAGCACCAGTGGGTCTTGAGGTATTTTGGTCTTGAGTGATTGGTCATGGTCTGCTGGGCATGCCTCTAAGCCCCAGAGACACTGGCACCCTGCTCCGTTCTCAATATCATAGTGAGTATCCGATTAATTAATGTATCTGTATCTTTTGGAGATGCCTAAAAAACTCAACCTCGTTGAGAGGCATTGATAATAAAATAGAAATAGACAAAAATAGCACTCAGATAGTGAAGGGATAGGTTTTATGCAGTATACTGGAATCCTATCTGTGACCATTCTAACCTCTAGGCGATATATATGTAGGGCATGCAAGCACGCAATGAAAAGAATGACCGCTGACGTGTCACCTTGACCTTTGCTGCAATGAGGATCCGTCGACCGGACATTATGAGTACATGATTGTACAGCGGACCCTCACTTCCGGTTGGCGGGCGTCGTGTCAGATGAAATCGGCCTTTACTGGATGTTTACGTCATCCAGGGCCCGCCCCGCGCGTGCGCACCAGCTCACGTGACCGGCCGCTTCCATTATAGTTCTCTCCTAGCGGAGTTCTGGTCGCTTTACAGTTGTGGACGCCTGTCTAGAAAGGCTCGGCTGGGCTGGGAGAGGGCTGTATGGGTGGGGCATATTCATATGGTCGGCAATGGTTTGCTGTGGTCTCATGTGAAAGGCAGACAGCTGTCTAACAGTGCTTGCAAAGTGCCAGAGGCTGTTGTGGAAAACTTTTTGTGTTGTAATTGCTGACAAAAGCTTATTTGATGAGTGCAGTATATGATGCCGTATTAAGAAGGAACTGTATCGAGATCCATAGATACTGAAAATATGCCACGAGTTTTGGTTGTGGGGTAATTTCACGAGGCAAAGCCGAGTGAAATTAGGTAGCAAACCCAATGAATGGCATATTGTCAGTGCCTATGGATCGAATGCGATTCATATTTTATCTCACCCCTATCATTTATCAACTGGCCAACATTTGTCACATTATGTCTAATTCAATAGGGTATTTCATTTAAATACTACACTGGCGTTGAGTACGAGTTCCCAACGTTAAGTCTTTGGGGGAAAATACCAGGGGTGAGATAAAGTATTCAATTCAATTGGCAAATAGAGTCTGTATGCTTCAATGATAAAACTTCAACTTCAAGGGAAAATAAGGTTTCATTGTCTATACATTTATGAAACTTTGACTTACGAAAAAAAGAACATTTAGGATTACTAATTGTAGCTCGACTTAACTTAATCGTAATACAATGGTTTATCATAATAAACTTCCCAGTAGTTTAGATGTGATGAATTGAAGCTATATATATCCTGACAAACATGAATCCTATCAGGGGAGGCAGCCGTTAGTTCGTCTCCTTCTCTTCTACTTTTTGATTGATTTTTGATTGGACCTTCATCAAGACCGCTCATATCTGTGGGAAAATGAGTTAGTTGGTAGCAAGTCAAGTCTTTCTGTTCCTTCTGCTACCCTAGGCTAATTCTCGTCAGGTCAAATTGTCGACCATTTCTTTAGAATGATGAAGTAATGTATTGCTCCGTCATGAGACATTTGGTCGACCTTCCGTTTTCAGAACATGACTGGGATGCCACATATATCTCCAGATGCAGAATCTATAACAAAATATACTGTCGAAAATAAATTTGCCTGTCCACAAAACCATCAATTGTTGTATGCTGCAGCTGCATCTCTAGACTTGCTCAAGTCTTTGATGAACATTCATTAAATATTAAATGATTAAAGAAAATCGGAATACAATTCATTATAGCATGTGTCCTTCTCTGACTGGCCCATGAACCTGTGTCACTCAGAAGGGGTGGAGGGGTAGGATGCAGAGACTGAGGCCAGTCTACTGCATCTCCTGTCTCCCCTGCTGCATACTGCAGCGACAAATGTCACATCCCTTGCTGATTACTGCAGCTACATCTGACACAACTCTTGCTGTATTGGGTCTTAGTACCAGCCCAGCTATACCCACCTTAAAGCTTCCTTTAAGTCACACCTCACACTCAGTTAAACTCCTCGGCAGAACTACCACCAAATAGTGACAAACACGGCTGTGGTTCCGTCAACACTCTCAAGATGTAGACATCTGGAGATCTAGACCTTTATTGGGTTGGCTTCCTCATGGTTCAACCAAACCGGACTGTGGGACAGAGCAGTGTAGAAATATAGGTGTTGCCATTTAGCGCTGCCTAACGGCCCACTGTCTATAGTCCTGAGCGTTTAATATGGGTAAAATCACAACATCTAGTTCAATCAAATGCAGCGTTTTTAAAAAGATGATATTTTCGAAAAGTAAGTAGATAGAAATCAAGAGAACTTTACAAAGAATATATATAACAAACATTTCAGGCCTAATATTCTAAAATTGTGGTGCCACCTGCCATTTTATCAAAGAACTTTGGCCTGAGGTCATATTTCTGCTTGAATCACTAACATCATAAGTAAGCAAGTATGACTTGATTTTCCTTCAGTCCTATCTCAGTCAATAATCAGCATAGATACTTCAAATAAAGAGCGATTTGTAGATCAACTCACATAGAATACAACCAGTAGGTTATCTTATTGATCAACTATTATCTAGAGATAATTATTGGCCGTTTCTAGCTATGCCATATGCCCAAAATGCAATAATATCAGAAAATCTCGTTTTAGGGCATGTTTGGAATGTTTGTCATCTGTCATAATGCTCCTGTATCTCAGGAAATATTTATCACAGTCTGGCAATATAGGTATCATTTTAATTGTCTTGAAATAGCTAAGAAGATAGGGTGTTAATTTCTATAGGTCATCGCGATAGATTTTTCATTAAATCACTGTGAAGACAGGAAGGTAACATGTTTCAGTGTTTTTACCTAAGAAATTCCAATGTTAAATCTACGACAGCAAATCTTAGCCATGACACAGGTATATCAGGTTTATACTGACAGATAGGCACAAGTCTTAGCTTTCTAACAATATTTTGTTTATAAAAATCGCCCTATTATTCACGACACAAGAGCGATTTGCCTTTTTCAAGTTAGAAAAAACTAGTTTTTTGACCCATAGCAAACGCTCAGGACTATAGTTACGTGGCCGCTAGGACAAACACCGGGAGTCTGGGGGTATTCATATAGAGACACAGAGCAATCATACCTAAAGTGTGAACGGTGGGTGTGATTGCAGGAGTGTTGTTTTTTTGATAGATTAAATTGCTGGAACAAACAAGGGTATTGTATTAACGAGTTTGGGTTGTCTAAACTTCATAGTTGATGATTATCTTGGTTTGAACATGGAAAAAGATAAGCATATCATAGCTAGACCTGCCAATGTATTACTGTGTATCCAGTTTCGGTGTTCCTATGTTATCTAAGCTATATCTAAAGTATCATTGGGGTGATATGCATGTATGATATATCAAATTGGAGCTGGAATACGATGGAATCATTATTATTTCTCTGAAAATAAGATACATGGGTATTATGAACGTATTACGCTCATATACTGAGAGATCCAATGCTAAAGAATACGTTGTCAGGGGCTTGTTTGACTGCAGCATTGCGTAACCACCCAGATAAGCTGCGACACCGCCCTGTGGAAAAAGGCTTATTGGCCAGTTCTGGTGCCTGCAGTAATCAGATGATGGAGGGGTCAAGTGCACACATCATTTCTAACAGGTTGGTGCCGGGCCCCAGCTTTGAATCCATATCCGCGATCTGTGCTCTGCATATGGTTCACAATCTATAAAAACATGGCTGCTGTGGTAAGAGCGCGATGACGTGTCGCATACTAAATGATTATATTAAAAGTGATGACGATCCAGAGAATGTTCTAGAGGACCCAGAGAATGTTCTTGTCATCGCACTGGAAACTATAGATATAGATAATAATCGATGGTTTTGTGGACAAGTGGCCGTAAAGGTTGACGCGTAGTAATACACGAGTGCTAGTATTACGCGACAGTGTTATGTAGGGAAACCCCCTCGCTGGTTGTGATCCAGTAAACCTGTCAATGTTGTCATTTTTTTTCAAAATTCCGGTCCACTTCTTGCGTACTGAAGCATGAGTTGACACAGTTTGAGCTCCTTCCCACCTGTCTGCAATGTGTCAGCAGTAACATAAATGTCAAACAGATTCATATTACACGTGAAGTAGAGAAGGGATATATATAGGACCAACTATGATGTTCTCTATGTCGCCATAATAATCAGGTTTTTGTCAAACAAATTCACATTTACAGAGAGTAACAACGATTATTAAAGGCCGTATTCAAACTCTCTTTTTATTAAAGTTGAATTCGCTTTCATTACTAGGTATCATCTTTTACTTGTATTAGCTGGATTCCTTTCAAGCAGGGGATGTTTTAACAAACATATTTCTTTTACTGCATTTATTTTCACCAAGTAGTTCCCCCATGTTGCTGTGGACACTTATTCTCCAAACAGTTTCCCCGCTGATATGTTTTTATTAAACAGTCGGTAACAAACACTGTTGGGAGAGTGTGGGCACTGATCATGACGCATTGGCTTCATACAGTTACCTTCCTGCTCAGCCAACTCCCACCCTCTAAGGTGCCCTCCTGCAGGTTCCTATCCATCATAGCAAAAACGATAATGTCACAAGGCATTGACCTTCTGTACGCATTATTGGTAGAGGAAGCTTTCTATCCACCCTTTCTCCCCCTATTAAAAGTTCTGATATTGTTTATCCTTTCGGGGTTTTTTTTCAATTTTTTGTGTCTGTATACACTGATCATCCATCTTTCTTTTCACCTTTTCCTTTGTTCATTCTTTTTCTTATTCTTGTTTCTCTTTTGCATCCTTTTCTTACACCTGTAGAGACCCCAATAATTAGGAAATGGAAAGCACATTTTGAATATGAAGATACGGAGGATTTTGTGTAACGTCGGAGTTGATGGACCCGACAATGCCTCCCTCCTAAAGGCATATCCTAGAGGCATATCCTACAATATAATTTTGAAATACTGACAATTTTTAATTATTTTAATACCAAATGAGTGAAGTAGGACATATCATCGAGTTGGACTTAACCCAACAGGTAAATTAGGCCAATTTACATTTTACTGATTTATATATGAAATGCACTTAAAATATAGTTCTCTTCAATTTATTCAAAAACAAAAGATGGTGACCTATGATTTTTTTTAAACATAAAGGTGTAGTTCTATACATTTCCTATGACCTATGAAAGTTTTCAAAAAATGACATGGGTTTTACAATGTGAAAAACAACTTTTTAAAATTTCTACATACATGTATTCCTTTATAATATTATCATAATATTTATCCCAAAATAAGAAAAAACTAACACAGTGTCCCCTAATTTTTAAGTTATATATGTGGTCCACATACACGTCTAATTGAACAAATTGGACGTTAAACTACCCAAACAAACAAATACACTTGGAGATCATCATATTCAATTTCCAGGATATTGACATGGGTTTTAATTTTCGAGACAAATTGTGCGATATGTCTAGGAAGCATCACCCCTGCCCACCAAACCACAATAGAATAGTTCACGACCAAGGTGGATCTACAACTGCTTAACTTTACATCCCATTCGGAGATAAATCACTGCGTTGACCTCCACTCGCCTAACACAATAATGCTGCCACCTGCTCACCCGAACACAGATACGTTCTCCAAGCAGAGGCATTACTACGAAGCGTGACTGGCATAAAGGTTCGTTTTTGAGGTGGAGGGAGGGTATAATTTCTGCCAATTGTTGCAACTGAACAGTATCTGACAGAAAGTGTTTCACTCAAGTGTTATGTTGTTTATCAGCATGTACTCGCAATAGATGAAATCTTAATTCACTAAGAACAGCGTTTCTTTAATTAAAACAAAACCGAAATGGCGTTTTAAAGATCTGGGGCTGGTTTTTGTTCTCATAGAAGAAATACTCCAATCAACAGGGGAATTAACAAAAGTAAAAAATTGATAGAGAGAGTCCATCTTAAACCTCTGATCAGAAGGATGGGCTGAGTAGAAGTGTACAGGTCTATGATCATTATAACCGAGTCTGTCATCTACAACTTAGTGAAGCTGGTATCAGTGTAGACCTATTCAAGTCTTTGATTATGATCTTTCATTGAATAATTAAAGTTAATCAGGATGGGATGCATTGCAATATGTATGGCTCCTCTAACAGGCTCGGGAATCAGCCAGGCAGAGGAGAGTGTAAGTGGAGGGGTAAGGACGGCGTGCGGTGGCGGTACGCAGGCAAGATGGGCAGGTTAGGATACAGGGACTGAGGCCAGGGGCCTGTTTGATAATTTAGACCATTTTCTGTATCTTGTACAAGAGCTATTGTTTAATAATATTTAAGTCTGTTCGCTCAGACAGTATTAGCCGTCCATAAGGTCGTCCATAAGTGTTGAATTCAGTTGACCGCATCGTCTCTGGGTCTCTATGGCATACATACACAATATTGACTGGTTTCAGATACAAGCGGCCGTATGCTCTGAGGAGTTGACGCGTAGTAATATCCGAGCGCAATATCCGTATACAGCCGCTTTTTTCCGGAAACCAGTCAATATTTTATTTATTATCCACCTTTTCCTGACAAGTGGGGTACTGATATTGATTCATTTAGGTACGCACTATATGTTTTTCATATGCCCTATTTTTCCGTATGCGCCGGATTTTGCAACCTGGAGCATACAACATATCTGTATGCTCCGGGTATGTAGAAACACACTGCCCATGTGCTTCCTATGGACACTATGTATTAATTGGATGACAAAAACAAGGGTCTAAATGTACGATCCCAGATTATTAAACGGGCCCCAGTCTAGTATGAGTGCAGTGCAGACGAGACTGAAACTGTGATTAGAGGCGAATCACAGAAGCAGACGACAATTAGTACACGCGCCAGGTCTACCTACCATTACCAACTTCCTGCCAGGATTGATCACACGCTGAGGTACAACAGTGAAACATGCTGAGCGCCCCCGCTGGAGCAGGCAGTCATGATGGAGCGAGGCCGATTACCAAGTGAACGTGTAAATAGCGTCGTGATGCTAATTAATGACTATTAAAGAAGCTGAGCTTCGATTAACTAATCCACTCGCGCAGACTCAGGCAAGAGAGAATTATTGATTGATGGATTCATTTGACAGATTTAGCACGGTGGGCATGTTTTTTTTATATATTGTAATGCAATGGACTTGTTAAGTGATCTGAAAAGTTTCTGCTGTTTATCCTTGTTGGTAGGGTTGTTGTTGTTGTTGCTGCTGCAGTTCTGAAGTTTCTATCGCGGTTGTTGTTGATAATGCTAGTACAAAGTGTCGGGTCTGCAGGCAATGTTCTTCAATAGAAATGAAGGCGATGAGATGATGATGTTTAAGATCCCTGATGATGTTTAAGATCCCTAGAACATCATAGAAACCATGATGGATCTTTTTTCTTTTGCCAGTGGAAGGCGCTAGATAGACTTAATAACGTACAGGGAGTCACCCATGTTGTCTGGAGTGAGTGGGACGGCTATCTCCAGGATAGATAAAAACTTTGAATAAAAATATGGAAGAACTGGTGTACCAAAATTTGATGATAAAAACTGAAACAAAAAACGAACCCAATTTTTAGATTTTGCAAATTTAAAGCAAAGACCTCATGGGTGCAGTCGTTGCTAGACTGAGAATAATATCTCTTGTCTCTGTTTTAGAAGCAATTTTGAAGAAGATTTTGTGTTAGTTGACTCCGAAAGCCTCAGACATGACCCAGGTCTGTTTAATGTCAGAGGTCAGTGTAGGTGGCAGAAAACCTCATTCCGTCGTTGTCAGTGAACGATGTCTGGTAGTAGGTGGCGCCAGTGGTGTCATCGTCAGGTGAAGTTCCCGTATGTATATGTTTTACGCAGTCCCATTCGCCAACTGTTTATTTTCTGAGACACAAAGTGTCCTTTTTCTGGACCCCTCCCACGCTCTACCTGTAATCAGTAGAAGTATACCTTGTCAAGGTCCTCTGCCCAGTTGGTCCCGAATTGCTGACTACGTGAATTATTACCAGGTTGGACGGATGTAGGAAATAAGTGAGGGGAGACAACTCATCAGAAGCTTTCATCAGGAGTAGAGGCTCTCCACAGGCTCACCGGATGCTCTCCAAGCGCAGACACAATGTCTTGGCATCAAATTACTAATCAGAAATCTGCTGGGCGAGCGAGCGAGCAGAGCCTTTATTCTTTCCTTCCCTTTCCTCTACTTTCAACTCACAAATAATCGCCACCAATATCGGTGTGGAGGGATGCTTACTGATTTTTTTCTTTGTGGGACGGTTTGCTAGGATGGGTTTCGTTTGTGCTTGGGTTGCTCCAGGGTGGGGCCTGATACCCGAGATGAATCTAGATTGGCAACCAACCAACCTGAGCTACGACGTAGGGGTTGGTCGGGTTAAATGCCACACGGTATCAGCAGTGGGCGCATCCAATCAAGTAATTTTGTTCTATGTATGCTCTAAAAGCAAACATACTTAATTAGAATATTCATAGCTAACAAATTGATAAAGAAACCAAAATTTATGTTCATTATATTTTGAAAAAAGATACACAGGAAAGGAAATAAGAGATTGGGAAATGGGCGATTATGAACACGCTTCAAGCAGTACAAATGTCTGGCAGGAGAATAACAGACATATCCCTGTAGTGGGTCAAGGCAGCCACGAATTTAACCCGACCAGAGCTAATGTAGTGTAGCTCTGGCGGCCAGTGTAAGAGGAATCCAGCCCTGAGGTCTAGTGTCTTACAGACTGACTGATGGGTAGGGGCAGGGGTAGGGGTAGACTGCCTCAGTACCTGTATCCTACCCCTCCACCCCTTCTGAGTGACACAGGGACTGGTCTCATCCGTAATCGGCCGTGTAGACTGGCGCGATTTTGCGCCACACTCCCCAAGCAGAGGTCTGGCTACTGGTCAGGATATCTGCTGGGAGATTGATACCCTCTCACTTTGATCTCAATCAAGACATAGTCAGGAGTAGGCGAAATATATTGCTATGACAACACAGGCAGCCAGGGAACTGGAGGAGGGGAGGGGTAGAGGGAGGTAGAGGGTTACAGGGAGTGGCTTGGGGTCATAAACAGCAGATTCTGGTCATAGTGGACAAGTCTTTGATTCATGGGCCAGTCAGAGAAGGACACGTGCCATAATGAATTGTATTCCGATTTTCTTAAATCATTTAATGAATGTTCATAATCAAAGACTTGAGCAAGTCTAGGGTAGGGGTAGCACCCACAAAGACTCAGGTGCATGCCTGGTAGCGGGCGGTCTGGGGAAGATGGGGAAAGTAGGCTGCGCACCTGTTACGTTTTGCTCTCAACTCCTCACTTCGGGGACACGCGAACTAGGTCACTGCTGTGGGAGTGAGGTTGATCCAGGGCGAGGTAAAAATATATATAGGTCTCCAGGAAGTCGTAGGATTTATGAATACAGAGGTGTTTTTCTCTCTTTTATTTTCACCAGTGAAGGATATTTTCGAATTGCTATGTTTTCCTCATGGTAATGTAAAAGGATAGTCGTCAAAGGTGTTTTTCTTTCTCTTTTTTTAATCAGGCGAGGGTATTTTCGATCTGCTATGTTTTCCTCAAGGTAATGCAAAAAGGATAGTCGCAAAGGAAACATTAATGGAATTCTGGAAGATGATAAGAAAAGAGTAATAGCGGAATACATAATTTCCCTACTCGGCACTGACGCTGATTTTATTCAGATACATATTTCATGCACCGTAGGCGCTATCAAATAGTGAACAACTTCATCCTTTCTAAATACAAACATAAAACGCTCCAATAGTTATCAATGACAAAGAAGTTTTTAATTATAAATGAATCTAAGAGAAAACAAAACGGATGAGTCAAGATCTGATATCAATATTCCAAGCAAACCATAAGCCAAAATCTCCCCTCCCCCTCCCAGTAGTGGCGGATATTGGCGCGGAAACTCAAGACCATTAGGTACCTGCTACAAGATGTATGATAAAGAAGAAGAGAGAAACGGCCAAGGACACACTGGAGTCGAGCCACGTTATACATGCGGCCACTTACCTGAGTGCGTGTATTATTCACTGGTAGGCAGAGGAAGGTAGGGTGCGACACAGACAAGGGGCCAGGCCTGGCGCGTGTGAGACTAGCCAGGACAGGGAAGGCGATTAGCAGATGGACACTGGGCTGTGTGCGCGTGGTGTGTCGGGTGGACGGAGAGATGGTTAATGCGATGGTATGCAGCTGATAAAGCAATACTGAATTCAGTGAGGAAGTGACTGGTGAACTCAGCGAGGAAATGGAACAGTAATGATACACAGATATGGCAGAGTTCCATAGTAATGATACACAGATATAGCAGAGTTCCATGATTTTATTATTATTATTATTATTATTATTATTATTATTATTATTATTATTATTATTATTATTATTATTATTATTATTATTATTATCATTATTATCATTATTATCATTATTGTTATTGTTGTTATTGTTATCGTTATTGTTATCGTTATTGTTATCGTTATTATTATCATTATTATTTTCATTATTATTTTCATTATTATCATCATTATTATTATCATCATTATTATTATCATCATTATTGTTATTATTTTTAGTTCATAAGATTGATTTTAATTGTATAAATATAAGTATATTAATTCAGCCTCATTCACGGTATCACAACTTGCCCATTGTACCTCCCAACACACCCTCAGTCCCACGCTGCGGTCGACAACGATGTGTTCTCCACGTTTTCTTGGTCTTCCTAGGGTATTAGAGAGACGGTGGAGAGAGTAGAGGATTGACTGATCTAGTGAGAAGTTGGTGTGTTGATGATGAAGGGAGTAAAGAGCTAATAATGATGTAGTTAGTGGGCAGGTGTTAGAGTGATGGTGAGGGGAGTAGGGATGTAATTAGAGTAGAGGGAGTGGGCAGGTGTTAGAGTGATGATAATATTATCCATGGTATTCAAAGTCCCCATTGAAAATGTATGACTACTGGTAAACTACGACCCATAATATAAAAACCGTCAGATACCATAACCATAGTACAAGGATTTAAACCCGTGATATAGGGCCTCAAAGCCATTGTATATTGGAAAATAGTCCATTTATGCTATAGAGCAAGACAACTATTCCCTAATGATATAACCTCAGCCCAGATATGCACCTGTCAGCCCCGTTCCGCGCGTGTCCAACGGCCTTTAGATATGGCAATTCCTGGGTTTAATTCATGGGAGAAAATGGATAATAAAAACAACAAACGATAGTATTGGAGATAGGCGGCTCTGTAAACCACTCGAGGTTGACGTCCCAATACACTTGCTCACGCTCGTGTATTATTACGCGTCAACCCCTCGTGGTTTACTGCCGCCTGTCTACAAAACCATCGATTATTGTCTATATAGTCAATAGTGTTTCGATGGTGTAAGTGTATTAGAGATGTGACGGATATGTAGTGCATAAGATGGTGGTTTAATGATGGCTGTTGACCATGACCACGTTGTAGAGTGTGTCAAAACATACAGTGGTGGTAAAGTATAGGAGGGTGGGCTGAGTGGTTGTGAATTAGTAGGCGTTATAACGATCGCCGAGGTGAGGGTGGTAAGGAGGTGACTGAGTATCGTAAGAGAGGGGTGGTACATATATAGAACGTCCTGACCATGCTGTACAAGTCACAGAACGAGGCGTTTACACCGAGTTCCGTACAAACCGTAAATTAGCATCGACTTCTGTGACTTGTACAAGCATGGATGGACGTTATATATTTACTATATACCCGAAAAAACAACCAATATTTTAATAAACGTGTTATGGAAAGTAGTCTGTATTTTCCTGTACGGGCCAATGGTTATATATCAAAACAGCACGTATTTGCGATAAATATGGCATGGGTATATAATAGAATAATGATTTGGAGCTATGGATAATTGGTAATTCCATAAGAATCAGGAATTTCGAGCCGACCAACATCGGCCGATTGACAATTGGCCATGACCAGATACCGCACCGTTCAATTTCTGATGGCTCCCGATTTAAGACTAGCAACCACTCATAAAATTTCAGCCAACTCAAATAAGAATCCACCCTTGTAATATCGGTGGCTACATCGGTCATTCATAAACCCCAATTACACACGGTCAGTATGAGTAGAATTATTGTTCGGACTTTATCCTGCCTCTCAGGTGGCGCGCATATAGAGCGAATGCTACTACAAGGCTATTTGTGGAAAAGGTTTCATTTCAGACTAATTCTCCTTCATTCACTGTAAATCTTAAGAAAGAGCTACAGATTTAGACGATGTGAAAATGTGCTGAGTCAGCAGTTTCTCGCTTAATGGACTGAATGATAGGTAAGCCTAGACAAGGCTTTCGGTAGGCGAAGGAGGGCTAGGAATCACTATGAACCTATAAGGGTGACGTTTTATCTTAGGGTTCCTGTTGGATTTGAGATTGGGATCCATAAAAAGGGAAAGAGGAGGTATGGTGACGTTCCGTTGATGAAGGTGACAGCTGGGTGATAAAAGGGCATCAGGATCACTATATCTCACGTGTTGGATTAAGGTGGGCGTTGTTGCGTTGTTGGATGAATGACACGATGATTGGAGGGTTAACGTAGTTAAATCGTTATCACTCCACGAGGTGGCATCTCATTCACAATGATAAAGCTGTAGGAGTTACCGTTGTGACCGGCATTTAGCATAGAGTGATATAGATATAGCAGGCTGCATACAGGAACCGTATTATTTTAAGAATTTATAATACAGAGTTATCTATTGCATTTGGCTATTATTATTATTATTATATAAATATATATTATTAGGGAAACTGGTATACTGTGTCTACGTGATACATTCTTGGTAAAATTGAGATGAGCCGCTGCTTTTTGGATCGGTTCATCTCGTCAATTTTACCGCGTATTTATCACGTACAGTCCCAGCAACCCTGTTTCCGTATAATAGTCTTATAGACCTTGCTCTTTACTACTTTGAGTTTCTGTGCTGATATTTCATACAAGTACATGAAAGATGTATTTCGAGACGGGCTGTACGTATGCCGCTCGACGTAGTTCATCGTGTTTTAGATAAGGGCTAATGTGAGTCATGTTTTTTTACTATTGTGCGTGCGTACCTCGGAGTGCTATCCGGATATGATACGAGAGCGCTGCCACAACAGTAGACTTGCTCAAGTCTTTGATTATGAACATTCATGAAATGATTAAAGAAAATCGGAACACAATTCATTATAGTATGTGTCCTTCTCTGAGTGGCCCATGAATCAAAGACTTGTCCGCTCTGACCAGAATCTCCTGTTTATGACCCCAAGCCACCACCCCCCCCCCCCCACCCCCCCCCCCCCCCCCCCCCCTGTAACCCTACACCCCCTCCTACCCCTCCCCCACCCTCCTACAGTTCCCTGTCCGCCTGTGTTGTCATAGCAATAAATTTAGCCTGCTCCTGATTGTGACCCGATTTAGATCAAAGTAGAGGGTATCATTCTGTGTTGCAATACATGTCGCCTGTTCCTGACTGTGACTCTAGTAAAGCACACTGGGGGTATCAATCTCCCAGCAGATATTCTGACCAGCAGCTCAGGACCTCTGCCTGGGGAGTGTGGCGCAAAATCACGCCAGTCTACGCGGCCGATTACGGATGAGACCAGTCCCTGTGTCACTCAGGAGGGGTGGAGGGGTAGGAAACAGGGACTGAGGCCAGTCTACCACACCAGCAACCTGCACGGGTTGAGAGCAGGGCCAGTACTTCTTTATTTATTTTTCTATTGATCAATTGTGTTAGGCAAATGAACGTTGAGCGTTAATGATAAATACAATGTGGGTTGTAATATGATCGAATAAACATATCGCCATGAAGTTTGATACAGTAGATTGCATTGTCCCTCGTCCTGGGAGTCAGATTTTAGATTATATACAATGGAAAGATTGTGATCTACTGATTTACAAAGTAATGTCTTATTTTGATCCGAGATCCTTGTCTAAAAGCTTTTTTCCCGCGTGTGGGGTTCGTTGTGATGCGTCCAAAGTCTACCATGGCGTAGATCTGCAAGTAAGTCTGAGATGTGTTGGCAGTGAAGAATTGCCCCTAGAAAAACGCGTATACTGTGGTAGAAGGAGGGCGTCGTGCTGACAGACAGGCTAAATCGGCACCGAGCTGCCCAAGTGACTCGTTAAAGTGATTGCAGGAAGAGCGAGGCAGTGTGCTTTGATGAGATTCCTTCCACACCGACCTTTCACACCTAGTCTGGCCTCCCTGGAGCGACCCCATTTCTTGATTCTCGTATTGCAAATTATATACGAGCAGAAAGTATTATACGTGACTGAGATATGATATGTAGTATAAAGATATGAAATAAAAAATGAAAAGCGAATCTGAAAAAGAACGAACAAGGAAGAACCTTTTAACTGGACGACAATGATTGTTTGAATAGATAGAGCATAGGAAAAACACAGGGAAAATATTTTTAACAACTCAGGGAAACTATAAAGGTTTCAGGGAAAATACTATGTATATTACAAAGTGGAAAATCTCTCTCTGAAACCCCCTACAGTGAAACATTTACAGGGGTTTCACGAAAATATCAAAAGGTATCCACCCAGAATGTCGTGGGACATGATTCAAAAACGAGAAAATGCCATGTCAGGAAATTCATGCGGGGACAGGGAAAACACAGGGAATTTGAAAATAAGATCTGCGTGGGCACCCTGAACTGATCATTTCTCCATATCAGCAATAATCGACAGGGTCAGGGCTACAACCATTGACGTCAGCTACTCTGTCATGCCGGGAATGGAAGTCACAGGCAGTTTGATTCTCTCACTAGATAGAGTTAGCTGTTTCCTGTAGAACAATGTGCGATGATATAACCCTTGGATCAAATATATATGAGTATTGGCGATGGAGCAAGGATTTGTACCGATTTACGCTCATGGAGCATTTTGTGGTGCTATACGATGTTCTTCACATACTACTTTCCAATCAGATATATTTCAGCTTATATTTTTTATATTAGTTTATACTATGCGGAATCTCCAGGATTGGAAGCCCAGGCTAGACCTTGCAGTTCATAGTCTTAAGGGATGATTCCACCAACACGATTTATTTTGCCTGGCAGGGTCGGGCAGTGTCTTGCAGCATCTGGCTGCATCTTGCTTGATCATACTTAATCTTGTATGAGCATTACCCTTGCGTGTGGAGCACCTATCATCGCTCAAAGGGGGGCTATTCTACCACAGCCATTCAACCAAATATTCTCACACGATTCAGGGGTGGGGATTTAGCTCAGTGGTTAAGGCAGGACTTAGTAGGACTTTGTTGGTTCGAGTCCCACTGCAGCCACTCTTCTCCTTCTCCCCAAGCAGTGGTACAACAACAGCATCATCATCATCTCACATGATTCATCCCGACCTAGTCGGTCAACAAATCGGCCATGATCGGTTTATCGCACGTCCTGGTGGAATCCCACCTTCATAGTGAACCACTGCACCACTTCGCTCCCCTGTATGTATATATTAACACTCCCCCGCCGCACCATGCTACTGGGAGGCGCCCAGAATGGTGGGATATCAAAGTAGAAGTAGGTTACTTGTATCGGGAATTTTAGTGTGAGTTATGGCCTGGCGGGGAGACTAACGCCTTACCTACACTGTATACACACACCGCTCACTGGTCACCCCAGGTAACCCGGCCGCAGCCCGCCGCCAGCCCCGTGTGAGACCGCCTCCTGCCGGCTGTGAACCTGTAAACAGACGAGAGCCCGTCGTTAACCCTCGTGCTACGTACGTAACTCCAGTCTGTGTCCAGCCGTCTGTGTATGCAGTAGGCTCGTGTAAACAGTCATACCGCCATGACTCCTGTGCACTTGGCTCCTGCTGAATACTGGAGAACTCGACCCGTAACGAACTCGACCCATAAAAAAAAACTCGGCCCGTTACGAACTCGACCCATTTTACGAACTCGACCTGTAACGAACTCGACCCGTTTTAAATCGTCTCAACTCAAGTAGGGATAAATAATATATTTTATAGTAATTATGTTATCTTGGATAACCTTAGAATATGCAAAGCCATTAGAAATGATAGAAGTCGGAGGACACGATAAAGGAAACAAAATTATAACTCCTATCAATCAAAATGAAATTCACTATTTTATAGATTCCTACCCATGAGGCTATCGGCATGAATCTGCCTCCCCTGCGCTGTATATTCCCTCAGTTACTAGCCAACAAAGGATTATTATTCTATCAGCTGCTCCTATAACTTTTGTGCAGTGGTGGTTAGATTAAGATGTTACAAAGTTATGGATTTCTTTCTACATTCCAGATGTTTGTATATACATGTAAGTATGTTCTGAACATTATAGTAGAGGTATATACTTCGTTTACTTCATAGTTAAAACAAGAAGAGCTTTGTCGTTTAGCAACCTGTTTCTAGATGCTGTGTTTGGAAGGTAAAATATATTGCTGTCACATGAAAAATAACAACCCTGCTGGCCCTGTGTGATATATGGTAGTTAGGCCACACTCTCCAACCACAACGCAGGTCATGAGCAGTACTTGCCTGAGTCACAGCATCTGTCTGGAGAGTGGTGAGGGCATGTCCTGCTCGGGACAACTGCTCGTTTCCTCTTTACTCAAAGCTGGCTACGAATATAAATACCCCTGGCGGTGACCTCACAAACTAACTAGCAAGAAGGGGTATGGTTAGAGCACATGATTATGCTGGTGGCTGCTTGAGCGGGGAACTACCAACATCGTATTAAGACAGGAGAGGCGAGTGGTGTGATAAACAGGAAACAAGAATTAATTAACAGAAAGTCACATGTCAGGATTCATGGACTTGTCGGAAACGACACAAAATAACTGAATCGTGTGAAAAAGAAGAGTTCTAACCATGAATGAGCTCCTTGTCCTTTTTTTTTAAATTTTCAGATCCTCTTTCCTGTGAGCATGCTTTTCATAAAATGGAATAAGATTCCTGAGGGTTGCAATGCTTATTGGAGAGAGTGGTCCTGAACACCATTCATTTGTCACTGATTCGTAAATAAATTCTCTTCAGTTGCCTAATTTCAAAGTCCCAAATCAGATAAAATCGCTGCGACATGACTCTAACCAAAATGTCAGTGAATTGACTTTTACTGGCAAGATTAAAGATTATTGATTATTTAGTAAATACCAGTTTTAAAGCTATTTGAGATTACCAATACCTTGAGACTGAAGGGCCCCCAGGGTAATGTCTCTTTTCACCAAACGGACTTTGGATAAGAGGTACGGCTAGCACGGGTCTAATGGGCTTCTCTCTGGCTCGGTCGTGATTTGGCGATTTATGCAGGTAATCAGAGCAAAGAAATGACCAGTGATGATGCTAATATGGGACTGGGAGGGAGACATCAGAAAAGGAAGGCTTTTATCGGCACTCTCAATTAGGTCATAAAGACGCTGGATCTTATTCCTGATGTCCGTATGGACATTCATACGGCATTAGTATTATCTTTGTATAAGCGTTTATAGAATCAAGTTTACACCAGCGTAAGATTTAGGCACCAATAATGTAAAAATAAATAGGCACACAGAGGATACTGAGGAGGCGACATGCCGGAGCCCTTGCACTCAGTAGGTTGTCTTGTAGATGTGATATTTGGTGTAGCTTTGAATTATTTTCTTCCATTCACTCTCCTAGCAGAGATCCTGAACCAGTAACCCCAAGCAGCATGAGAGATCTGTTATGAGGCTCTCTACCATTTTCTTAATGAGCCGACCATCAAATACAGGGTTTTTACAAGGTGGTTCAGTTGGGGTTTTTTTTTCGTTTCTAATAACTATTGACATCTCTGGTGCCGAGTTCGGGGGATGGCGTCATTGCAATAGACAGGTCATATCACTGAATACGCAAGACACTGTAGATTTACCTATGGATATCTGTATTAGTAGCACTACCTTGTAATCTAGTAGTTAGCAGTATCAATGAGTACCTGAAAAGATAAGTGTCTATCTATTGGCCCTCTCTAACATGGCAGATTTGCTTTTAGCAAATGGTCTCTTGATTGAAATTAGAATTGGAGATCATAAGGGAGTATGAATACCAAGTTAATTTCGTTCTTATTCACTTTAATTACATTGCCTATGCCAGTGACCTATAGATGATGAAAACTTACAATGAAGGTATAAACTTCCCTGAATATTTAATGTGAGTATAAGGGATGCAATAGAATTCCCATGGGTATTGTACATTGGGAGTCTTACTAATTACTTCCAATAATCCCTTGAAGTACGACTAATATGGAGAAACGTGAGATGATAAAGATGATACCATCAAAGGAACCTGACCGGATATCAGGAGATAGGCCGCCATTTTGGGTGTGGTTGGTGCGCGAGTATTGAGTATTGATCGGATGCATTTTCCTACTTTTTTCGCTGGGCCAAATGCAAGAGTGCCATGAATAGTGAATGTTGGGTGGAAATTACCCCAGTGCAGACCCAGTAGTTTCGCCCAAATACCATCTATTGTGTACTTTTTCCAATAGCAGAGGCACTTGCTGCTAGCAATGATTTAAAGCATGATTATATCTTTATTACCATGAAAGCTTGCCCAACTACCCTCTTTTGTCTGGGAGTTCTGGTTTGTTTCCCTATCTTTTAAAAGTTATTTCTTCAAACGTGCCTAAACGTTACGTTTATCTAAACTAAAAACATAGTTCCCTTGAGATGTGCGCTTTTTAGCGCTATACCATGTCTAAAGAGGTTTTATGTAAACCAAAATACAATTTGGGATGCTAGTATTGATCAAAGATCAGTAATCAAAGTTTGGATTGATATGTCAGAAGGTGCTTGAGTCGGTCTTTTACAGTCGTTATAAATAACCTAGTAGGGAGACAGAAGGATCTATGTTCGTGAAAACTGTGCCGTAAATAGCTATAGGACTTTTTCTAATTCAAAATTACAGCATTTGGAATTTCAAAAAAGAAGTTCCTACAGAAAATCTTGAATTAATAGGGAACTGTTAGGATACATTTGTCTTATAGTCCAAATATAATCCAAATTCACACTGCTGCTATATGAATTTCATATTCTTTGTTCAGCATTTGTTTATGGGGCACAGGGTGATTGCTAGTTCTGCCATTATCCGCCTGGAAATTGTAAGATAGTGGCACTGTAGTAGGGGGACAACCACTATTATTTGCTGTTATAATCTATAGATAATTGTGAGAAGAGGCTAAACCCCCTCTATGACAAGCTCAAAATAATATTCTCAATTGTATCCATTGAAAACTGGACCACCACCTGGTGTTTTGTTTGGCGTTGAGGGCAAGATGGCCACCTCAATAACACAATGGCTATGTGCCCTATACATCGGGGATTTCAATGATAGACTCCGTTGATTCTGTTGAATATTTAGAAGGAAACCCACGAGATGACAATAATATGGTCCGTACTCCACTGAGTTTGACAGCAGAGTAATTCACGAAGTGAAGTTAAGTAATTAACCTAGCGGTCAAACGAGGTGGAGTGCGGACCAAGTTATTTTCATCACGTAGATTTCTGATTTTATCTCACCCCGTATAACGCCATTTATTAATGAAATAACTCACCCAATTAGCCATTGAGTATTGGGTACACTACCTTCACGGCCTTAGAGTATGAGTTCCTAATGTTAAGCCTATGGAGAAATATACCGGGATGTGATAATGGTAACAATGGTTCTTACTCGCGCTAGGGACTACTTTCTTCGTACGATGGTGCGCCATTGAGTATTTGGGTACGCTACCTTCACGGCCGTAAAGTATGAGTTTCTAAACGTTAAGCCTATGGAGAATGAAAAATACCGGGATGACATAATGGTTACGATGGTTATAATAAAGCAGAACGCTTCATGCGCTGCGACAAGACGTTGCCCTATTGAGACCCGTGCCTGATCCGGGCGGTGCCCCGGCTTGACCCCGAGATCCGGACTCAGAGGGCTGAGTGCGGGCAACGCCGCGCCACCCAGCGGCCACCACAGACACCTGTGATCCCGATCTATAATGTGATAGACGTGTCCCGCCCCGCCAGGCCACCAGAGGGCGCCAAACGAGCGGAACGCGGGGGGCACCGGAAAGGGAACGCGCTGTGTCGTAGATCTAGAGACAGAGGGTGAAGGAGGATCGGAGTGGGGGTGGGGGAGAACTAGGAGAGAGTGTGTTACCAGAAAGAAGATCGTTATGTGAAAGTAGGCATGGATGTTGATATGCATGAAATGGAAGAGTGATTGGGAAAAGGAGGAATGAGTGACAAGAAGTAGGAGTTTCGTAGGGTTAGATATTGGGAGAAGACCAAATAGGGAGAGAATATATGCACATGCCACAGTAGATACACAGAAGAGGTAGGGGGCAATATATATACATTCTATAATGGAGGATATAACATACATCAATTATGTAACTACAGTATAATGGTGCCTGATTAAAACCAGCAACCGGCAGAGCCATGCTGACAGGCTGCCATCCTTTATTGGTTTATCAACGAAAGGATTGAAGTTAACCAAATGTATACAATGTAAAATATAAGAAACAATGGCAATAAAGGAAAATTTGAAGAAAAAGAAAAAAAAACAGAGGTTGAAAAAGAAATGAAAGCAACTTTAGTGGCCCTACGAGGCTAAGCTCCTTCTGATCACCATTAAAACACTTTTTTTCATTAAAGGTTCTTGAATTAAAGTTGAATCGAAACCAGGAATTATAGAAATATTGATAGTTGAGTAAAAGAAGGAAGCGTACATATATATTGAAAAGATGTATGATGGAGCAGCCAAATACTGCGGCGATATACAAGCGGGACAACAGGGGTATTCAGTAAGGTATGTGGATGTGAGATGTATTAGCTGGAAGAGCAATAATGTAGATGGAGATGACCGCAATGGAATGAATGAAAATTTGGTCTTATCAATTACACCTTATAAGCTGGACAATAGCTACATATCAACGTGCATACGGATATCCTCTTAACCCATACAGTGCAGTAATTGATTTCTATACACGCGCTGCAATTACTGGGAAATTACTCAGAAATTGGCAAACAAGATCGATGATGGTCCCGAGAATGAAGTGGATTGATGGAGAATTCAGGAAGTGATGGAGTAATTGCTCCAGTGATTGACCGTCACAGAGAGAGGGCTGGAGGTGGTCGGGGTTTGAATAAACCTATTTTCCACTGGCCGACCATTTGCCACCGATCACCGGTCGAGAACCACCGAACGATGTTTAAGGTATACCGACCTCAGATCATTGGATGGAAACAGACATGCAGAGCCAGTTTGTCAGACTGGATTGAGAATTGCTGTTTTGTATGGATAGTCATAAAGCTATTTACCACTGGCCGACTATTCGCCACCTATCTGCAGTTGGGCACCATTGACGCCAGATCTTGAATGGAAACAGACATGCAGAGAACTGTTTACCGATTAAAGCGGTGATTCCACTGAGCACCCAAAACTTGCCGAAATGAAAATCGGAAAATTTCGTATAAGCATAGCTGGTGGTGGAAGCATACATTTTTTTCTGGTAATTTCGGACGCGTATACGATTTATCGTGCGAAAAGTTTCACCATATAAGATATTCTTTGATACATTCCAAGGACTTCAGAAACTTTCCGATAAAGCTTCTAGTCTGGTGGAATCACCACTTAATTGTGCATAGATTTTGAAATAAAGCCACCACCAAACGACTTCTTCACCCTACGACAGAATCAAAGGGTTTTGAAATCATCGGTGATAGTCATTGAGTTTGGAAGACTATTCTGTCATTATGGACCTGTCAAATGCGGCAGAAAGAAAGCATATAGAGCACCCTCACCGAATTTTAGATATCGGCGTGCAGTCGTTGACCACCACCGACTGACTTATATGAGAACTCAATCAGGGATGCAAGTTCGCCGACAATTGACGGATATCAGAAATTTCTGCATCTTGAAATATGATCATTAACAAAGTATAAACACACGCAGGGAAACAGTCAGTCAGTATTAGAGACAGTCAGTACTTTGGCGGCAGTTAAACGCGCCAAGGGCCGTTGACACTGCCGTCAGAGTTCCGTCAAGTGCCGAAATTTTGTTTGACGGCACGGGGGGGGGGGGGGGGGGGGCCCGAATACGCCCCAGTTTTGTTGTGTTTTTGTTTCCGACTTTTTCTTCAGTCCCGACTTTCATCCCTGCTCAATTAATCGGTGCCATTTTCGTTTGCCAGTGGAAAATAGCTTATAAGCCTCGTTTCCATTGGTCAACTAGTTGGCACAGACCTACAGTCCGGAACCATAGATAGATCATTTTGCTATACCAACATCAAATTGGTTAGTGGCGACCTCCAGATCATGTTCACCGATTAATTTGGCATAGATTGTGTAACAATGCAAACCGGAAAACACAGTAGACACAGTGTGTAAAACACACCCTCACCGATAAATTGATACCGGCATAGCACCACCACCACCACCGACAGACTTTTCAGCCAACTCAAAAAATAAGAGCTCCACCGTTTTCGTCGGCCAGTGGAAAGTGGCCCAGAGACCGGGAGAGAGCTGGTCAGAGCGGCCGTCCGCATGGCTGCCCTAGGAACATCCCGGACGGGCGATAGTAGGGGAACGCTGATCGATATGTCTGGGCTGTATAGCTGGTTTCCAGATATGATCCAGGATCTGTGAGTGCGTCCACATCCGCCACCGCGCCAGGCTTTGTGTGTTGTTTTCCCGCTCTAGGCTCTGAGGATACCTTACAAGGGTCGTCAGAAATGCACCGCTGCGGTTCCCCTTAAGACCCCCACCAAATGCGTGCAGGGTGCTAAGTGAGCTAGGCCCTGGGAAGAATTACATTCCACAAGGTCAACAGGTCGCCTTATAGTGCGCTTGTTAACCCTTATCGCCTCCCCCCACCTCCCCTGAGAATCTAAAATGAATCCAAAAACCGTATCTAGGGAGGTGGAGGGTTATTATGAAATGTCACAAAATTTCATATGATTGTTTATATTGTATGAGTTGTCTTCGCAGAATGATATTACGAAGCGGAGCTGAGTGATATCTGTAGAGGAAGACAACAAACGCCATGGAAACAGTTATATGAAATTGAGTGATGTTTAGATTTTATCCTAACCTGTCACGTGTTTTTAACTTTATATGGCCACGTGGCATATAAATATGTTATGGCATAACCGTGGATTCAGTCACACCATGTTAAGTCTATGGAGATTTATATAAGTGTAGGATAAAGGGATGGATGGCAGGCGAGGGTTAGGAGTCTCAGTTCACTTCACCCCAACTTAATTGTCTACTTTTTTAGGGCGAGGTATTTCTTGCCAGTTGAACCTGATGACTTTTAGCTCCAGTGCATATTTGCCAAACGTGTATCCTTTCCAAAGAAAGTCTGATTGCGTAGTTTAAGGACCTACCTCGAGGAGGTCATTAGGTAAAATTCAGAAACCATTGTTCTCTGGTTTGTCAAATGAGTGAGAATATTTGAGGGATTGGTTGTAGATATACTTTGGTGGCAAGATCTGCATCACCATCAGTCCCCTACATATTAAAAAAATGTGCAATATTTTTACGATCATTATAGAAATGCTATCTTTCTTACTCGGACCATCACAAATGTGTTTCATGTAAAATAGTATTAATGTGATATATGCGGAAATCATTATGAAGAAGTCAGCATGTGGGAAATGCTAGAGGGAGGTTAAGAGTCCAATAACTTTCTGGACATATTTAAGTTTAAAGAAAAATACAGGTATGGCAATCAAGAAAGTAGAATGAGAAAAATCAGACAGGCTGGAATTCAGTTAGCTACAAGTGTCTAGGGGGCTCAGATAAAACGAAAACTTTAAAAAAGGGACTAATGTGAATAGACCGCAATACTCTTGACACGTTGTGCTGGTGCATCAAACGACGCACGAATGTGTACTAGAGAAATGTAATTAGAGAAAACGTGGTTACTGAGCCCGAAAGGATGGCCGTTTGAGGTCTTTTGATGCCATAAATACGTATTTATGGCATCAAAAGGCTGAGAATGGCATCACTTCGAGCTCAGTCACTACGTTTTCTTATTATTATATAGCTAAATATCAAGAAAAACGCCATTTTATGTACTTATTTTATGTACCTATTGGCCTCATACATTCACTATGGCCACAGTGCGCCCAAATATTTACTATAGGCGCACTGCGCTCGAACATTATTTATACTGCACCCCTGGCAGCGGGTGGTATTTCATAGACGTTCGGCCATAGGTATGTAATAATAGAATTGCAGAGATGACAGTTTTCCTCTTTTCCAAGGAAATCACTGTTTTCATTTTCAGTTTATAAATCTGGTGTAAACCAAGGAGAAAAGTGGTTAAAACCTCCCCACACACCCCAGCCCTATTCCATAACCAATAACGTTGCGTTTTCCAGGTTTCTGTAGTTTCTCTGGGACCGTAAATTCCACATGAAAAATATTTCTTCCTCTTTTTTTCATGACTCCAACTGACGTCCCTGAAATTGTAAAATTAAAGACTGTATTTGAAAAATGTAAATGAAATAAAAACTTGCTCACCACAAAAAAAACACCCAAAAAAACCACAACCCTCTCCTCGCATGTCACCACGCGACGCAGGCGTCTTTCTGCGTCTCCCGTCACCAGCTTCCGGGGATGTTGCTCGTTAAAAGAGAATTAAAAAACATATTTTTGTGTATTACAACTCTTTTACTCCGAGGTTCATTGTGTCTGGGGTTTAGGCAGTACTCGAGATGGATTTTTGTGGGTTAAAATAGAGGCTGCTTCATAAGGGTATATCGTTGAATAGTTAATGTATATCGATGGTTTAAACTTTAAATTAACAAATGTATTACTTGATGTGAAGTTGCACTTGTTCAACCTGAACACCACGACGCTTACACCACAATAACTGCATTATGGTATCAAAACCGACATGACTTGTTTCAATGGTGTCTGCTTAATATCAGCACGACACTCTAATCAACCGAGCTAACTGTCCATCTTCGTGTAGGATTATCTTTTTTCTGTGAAGCATTTTGGTATCTGATTACTTCTCAACATGATTCATTATTCTGGCGGAGTTATCAAATATAGAAGTCCGTATGGATAACATGAAATCGTGATTTGGTCTTTGAGTTTAGTTGTCACGTTTTGGGTTTTTTCTGAGTTATTCATTTACTCTGATATTAATGCCAACATTATAGTCATGACAGAGATCTACAACGTTTGTATTTTTGTTTTTACAGTTGGGTCATGGTTCATATCGCCTGTACTTGCTGGTGGAGTCTCCACAACCTTGTTCTACGTCTGCAAGTATTTCATCCTTAGCAAGGTGAGTATATGCAATGACCTGACAGTAAGGCCACATTAAATGTATAGCCAGTAAAAATCTGGAAACCCCGCGTAAGCAGACACCCCGCGTAAGCAGGCACTTTGTCCCGGATCGGAGGGTGTCCGCTTATGCAGGGTTTTACTGTATATCTGCCATCTTTGATACAGCAAAAAAAAAAAAAAAAAAAAAGCGCCCTCGTCATAATTTTCATGGCTTGGTGATGAGAAACAATTTTTTTTTTTTTAGTGGCCTATTCAATGTTACTCGGTGGAGTTGCAGTCTAAGCGAAAACTTAAAATGGGCTGTTGAAATTATGGTCTGAAATGCAGTCTAGCTAGTGTTTATTCTTAACCTAATATCTATGTTTGTGCATGCCAAAGTGAACAACAAATGGAAAAAGAAATCATATTTCTGGAAAGCATTTCCCAATAGGTCAAATGTCATTAGACCTTCTATTATATCACTTCTATTATGTCTTCTTAATGGACACAGCATAATTGTTTTAAGCACGTGGTTATAATTTCCAGAAGCTCTTCCGAAACAAGTTTCACATAGTAGCAGTCTTCAAAAATCTGCAGTGTTGATAAACAAAGAGAACACTTTTAATGCAGACTCTCGTTTATTACCGAAATCAACGTCGCCTAGCTATGTATAATGTATTCTGCAACTATGATGTTTGGTGTTAGATTGTACCGAAATTTGCCAATATAAAAATCTGACAAAAAACAAATAAAAAGCTTTAATAGTGTACGCAAAGGCACCTCTAAATTCGTGTTTTTATAGGTAAGTTTTTTGTGTGGTTTTTTTTTTAAATATAGCAGCGTTAATTCACAGAAAGGTTACATTGAGATGTCTGTGGTATTCCGTTTCGTGTTATCAGACATTTGCAAGATATTTGGATTTTTACATTATTCTTCTCGTACATCAATATTTTGTCTACAATCATGATTGGTAAGTATTTGGCCTACTATTACATCTAGATGAAAGAGGTGGAAAAAGGCTTTCGGGGGGGGGGGGGGAGATCCCTTTTATTTTTTATTTTTTATGTGGGTTTTAAAAAACAAACCTTTTGTCTTCTCGTCTGTCCACAGCCCGACCCTCTGGAGCCCGGCCTCCGCTTCCTGCCGCTCTTCTACGCTGGAACCATCGTCATCAATATGTTCTCGGTGTTCTACGAGGGGCCAGAGAGTAAGTTCATCACCATTTAAAACCTCATCTGCTTTACTGTGGGTCAGTTTAGTGTCCATGTATCATTTAAAATGATCAAAGATGCATGCAACAGCTTCCCTGTATGCAGTCCAGAAGTGGTCGGTCCGTTTGTTGTTTCAAACGAGATTATTATTCGTTCGTAACAATAGAACCTATTGAGGTATCCCAGAATTCAGTCTGTTTACAGGTCCTGGTGTGCACTGGTTACCGACGTTGTATGGTGATGAACCTTGAACCGTAACCCGAAATTAATGCAGTTTATCGGTTTTTATAAATCTTCAAATGGGAAATCCGATGCCAGGAATGGAAATTTCAGCTATTTCTACTTCTAAATCCGAAATTATATTCAGGTTCTTCAAATATTAATGTTAGAACTGTGGTTCATGTGGTCGTGGTGTGCCCACCCAGTCGCGAGCGGAACTTGTATTTACCCTGGGCGATAATAGGGAGACTAGTAACCTCTGGAGGGCGTATTGGGGTTTTTTTTCTATTGCACAAAACAGAAATACAAGATCGACAATTCAGTCTTCTGCAGTACAGGTTTTCATTGGACTTTTATATAACAGGTTTTAAAGTCTAGAGGCCCAGACTAGCCAGGTGTAGACCTTAAGAGAAGGGTGTAAGAACATAAAGACAGAGGTACTATACGGAAACTGGCTTACTGTCTTCGTACATCAAAAATATGCGGTGAAATTGTTGATGACATACATCCCGATGCCGTAGACAGTGGGATGTATGTGATCAAAGATTTTACCATGTATTTTTTGACGTACGAAGACAGTCAGCCTCTTTTCGTATTATTATATACTTAAAAATGGCGAAATTTTACCTAGTCACGTTATCACATACCCCATACGTCACAGTGTGGCGTACGGGTATAAATACGCCATGGGAGCGGGCAGTATACATAGTTCATACAGCAACAGGTATATAATGATATGTACTATTATGAGTCAAGAACTTATCTACTTTATTGACAGAATGGGTTTTTCTTTTATACACATAGCAGGCAGTTGACATGGCAGGCATGGCCCATCGGTGACCGCTGCGCTCTCCTTGGCTGTTGTAATAACAGCCAATAGGGGATGACCAAGTCGCTCCATTTGAGCACCTGTTCCGGTCTGTCGCACATGTCAGGAGGCCACTCATGACACTGAACAACTCGAGGTGTCATTGGTAAAGCACTAAAAATTGTAAAATTACAATAACATACCAGGTCATTCGTCCGGCAGCGTAAAGAGTAAGTCCAATTGAACAAATTGGACGTTAAACTAAACAAACAAACAAAAGCGTAAAGAGTTTTATAATTGATTACATATTCTCCGATCGGGCTTGACACTTCCGGTTCAAAATACCCTCCAAATCATGCAAATTCACCTGACAACGGGGCGATCCACCATCTTGCCTGGTGAATACAAAGCGCTGTCAGAGTCTAAAATGGCGAAAAACTGTATTAATCGACCTTCTCTTGTGCATTCTGTACATGTAATAGTTAAAACAGGATTATTTACATTATTCTGACATAATTTAAATGTGCCAATTCGAAGAAAATCGCTTGTTTCAACGACTTGTTGACATCGCGTTTATAGTTTAAACGGGGGTTACCACATAATCATTAAGTCTGAAATTGCGAGGGGAGTCTGATTTTGTCAGGAGAAATTCTTCAGAAGTACTTAAAACATCCTCACGCTTTAAAAAGTATCATATATTGGACGTCCAAACGGCCGATAGGCTTAGCACTGCGGAGGTGTGTCTCCAAAATGGCTGCCAAGGCGGTTCGTAGTGCCACCTACTTCCAGGCCGGATCGGAGAATAGCTTATGTTCCCTCCACCATATACAATCAAGTTACATGTGTTAAGTAATCTATTTTGCAGTAAAATAATTTACAAGCACTTTCAAACTACGCATCATTTTACATTCACACATTTTACTAGGACTTCCTATTCATATCGTGAACTGTAATTACGAGTGTCTACCTGTGCACACAGATATACAACCATGCAGTAGACTTGTAACGTGGTGTCGTGGGTCCTTTAGAGTTTGTTGTTTGTTGCACATACAATAGATGCATGACGACCATCACGCAAAATAAACAGAGGTAAACTTTGAAGGCATCATGGTACATTGTCAATGAAGTAGCTGCCTCTACACATAATATATCCCTAGAAAAATAAGGGAGAGACATTTCACTATAGAAATCATATATGTGTGCAAGAATAAGCAAAATAAGGGTCTGTCTCATAAAGAAGCAGAAAGGCCCGAAGGTCGTAGGCGTATGTGCATTTCTATTAGAGCATTTATAGTTATATGATGACATAGATGTGATGATATGATAGCATGTGGGGGTGGATCTATTCTTTATCTGACTCGATGATTATCTTTACTCCTAACGTATTGTAAAGTAAGTTATTCAGCCAGAATATATAAAAAGTAAGTATGTGACGTATATTATGCAGTAGACCTTTGCGTATAACTGCCTAGTTTGAAAAAGATATAATGCTGCATTGCACAATTAACTAATGATGCGGCCAGTACCTAACCTGGTGTAAAGTCCTCCAGTTGTTAAGCCAGCTGATACAGGTGAAAAGCTTGCTTCTAAAATCCATCATATCACCACTCAGTTTATTTTACTGAAGGTGGTATTTATCCAAACAACGATTATGAAATATCACGAAATTTCATATAATTATTTATATGGCATGAGTTATCTTCATGGCATGATATCACGAAGCTGAGCTGAGTGATATCTTTAGCAGAAGACAATGAACGTTATGTAAACAATTGTATGAAATTGAGTGACGTTTAAATTTTATCCTACCCTGACACGTGTTTTATTTTGATTCGTCAAGTGTGGAATATACATCTTTTATGGAATAACCGTGGCATACAGTCACACCATGTTAAGTCTAAGGAGAGGGGTAGGGTAAATACATATACGTTTTGCGCTGGAGGAAAGTGATCACACGGCCTAGATCTTCGTCTCAAAATCAGACGCAGCATCTGTGGTTTCCGGCCAACCGAGTTAGGGTGATATTTGGTAGGAGGAAAATATGAAATGATAGCATTGGTAGAGAGTCTAAGAAAGGCATATATCAGGAGAGGTGAAGATGGGGAAAAATGAGCTTTTTCCTCCAAACTGTAAGAATGGTTTCTGTTTAGGGCTTCGGCACAGAATTAGCCTAACTAAATTGTATAACTTGAAAAAAATCTATTCAAAAATGTTAATTTGTATATAATTTGCCGTATGATATACGACACCGGTATTACATAGAATATTCAGTTCTCAATCCTATAAGTAACTTAATAAATACAATTTGGTGGACATTTTTCTTTATTGTCACCTAATACAACGTGTCCATGGAAAACATATAGGGATTGTGTCACCATACCCGGAGTATACATATATGTTGTGTGCTCCAGACTGCAAAAGCCGGTGCATACGGAAAAATAGTGCATACGAAAAAAATAGTGCGTACCTAAATGAATTAATATCAGTACCCCACTTGTCAGGAAAAGGTGGATAATAAATACAATATAGATTGGTTTCAGATAAAAGCGATTGTATGCTCCTCAAAGTTGACTCTGCGCAACATCCTTGCATGCGCTCGGGTATTACTATGCATTAACTCCTCAGACCGCTTGTTTATCTCACCCCTGGTACAAGTTTAGCCATAGGAATAACATTAGAAAAATGTACTCAACTACCACCCTGGTAAAGTGACAATACTATGCCACGGCCATGGCGTAGTGAATTTGCTAAGCATATTTTGATTATTCTGAAGTTGTGAGGATATTTAATGTCATAGCAAGGGGTACGATAAATCCAGAATCGCACTCGAATCGTAAAATAGACAATACTTCACTCATTTGGCTGTGCAATAATCGTCACTCGGCTTCGCCTCGATGACGATTCGGGTACATCCAAACTCGTGGACTATTGTCTATTTATACGATTCTCGATGCAGTTCTATATAATTATCTGAAACCAGTCAATATTGTGTATCTCTCTTCCCTGCCGTGGCCCAAACGTAGGAACATTCCTCCCTCATTACTGCATCTCGCTGCCCGGTCCTAGATCTCGCCTGTACAAAGTGGAGGCGGCTGATGGAGTAGCATTGATCATGCTGATCACACACTGCAGTGTTACTCGCCGCAAATTGGGCCTTCGCACTGGTGCCCTCAGTAGCCACCTCCAGCCCTCGAGACTGCAAAGCACGGCAAATATACATATAGGGAATATCAGGTTGTAGTGGCTCTGTAGATCCCAGGTGTGTGTGTACACATGTAGGCACATTCAGCACATGGGGAGTACCCAGTATGTGTGTGCCAAGCACGAGTGCGAACACACGGTAACTTGTAAATTAATGCCAATATAATGCAGTGTGAAATGCTTGAACATACATGGTAATGCAGACGTAAATGATTCATAGGTTCCTGTACGTGTATACATAAGAATATCTGTAGCACAGCAATATACTTCATTCTTAGAGCTCATACACCCACTTCACAATCCATTCCCAATTCTACAATACGAGGCAGTAAAAATCTAAATAAAAATCACTCGGTTCACAGAATATGTCTATGGCCAGACACGATGTTGTCCTTGTATACATGAACCCCTCACTCAGAGTAGACCTCCAGGGTATGTAGTTAAAACAATATGGACAACCCACAGTCCATCTCACTTTTAGAGGATAATGGGATTAAAGTAATAAATCTAGTGTATGAAGACGGGGCGTATCACAAATATCTTCCTCTTCCCACCGCTTGCGACCACGTAATTTTTTTCCCAACCTAAGAGTACACACTCCGAAGGAACGGACGAAAATTAACACAATTAAAGTAATAAACCTGTCATAAAATTTAGGTATAGACAGACAACTGCAGGGGGAAAAACCAAACTACATGGTCAGGACATATTCTGAGAAACTTAACAATCTTTATCAATTTGATTTGAAAATAAATCAAATTGATAAAGATTGTTAAGTTTCTCAGAATATTTTTAGGTTGGGTAGTTATTTTTAGGTTGTGCAGGAGTCCTGTACATTATCTGATCTTGTTATCGATATACTAATAAAGGTCCGGCATTTTGCTCGGCTGGACATGATTTGGAGATACACTGTACATATAAAGGTGGTTTAAAGCCCATCCAACTCTAAGCTCCCCGTAATGACCGATGACCACTCCAAGATTTGACAATAAATACTTTATTCCAACTGGTCGACGTTTCGGCGTATGAGCGCCTTCCTCAGGACAGGAATGTTATGTGTTGAAGAACAGAATTACAACTCCTTTTATACTACGATTTAGATCATCAAAACAGGGTGATCCTAATAGGAATTGAACAATGGCATGCATAGCAAGTCGGTCCCCAAATGGGGTGATCACAGATTTACATATAGTATAAGTATTGATTAATTAGTCATAAAGACAAATGTAACTTTTATGGGATAAGGAATTCAAAGAGATGTGAGGAGAAAGGAGGTATTATGAAATTGGCGTACATGTATGTTCTTACGAAACAGAACACAATAAAAATGACAAACCCCGATTTATTCAAAGTTATCTATGCAGACAACCGTACTGGGGGCATATGGTAAAGGAGGGAGATGTGCTGTCTCTCCCAGAGTCCCCTTAATCCATTATTGGTGGTGTTTGTCTTTAATTGAGTGTGTTTTCTTTGCCCGCAGTGCTGTACTTGGACCGGATCCCGCTTTGGGGCACCTTCGTCATAGCGTTCGGATGCGGCATCATCGCTGCTGTCCTCATTCGCTACAAGCTCGTGCCTTGGCAACGGAGACGTATCAAAGGTAAGTTCCCGGATGAGACGCTGGGGCACCCGACATCCGGGCTCCGTCGGGGCTCTTTTCTGATTGGCCATCGGGCCTCTATTGCGACCGGAGCGCACCAAGCGGGTGATTCTGTGATGAAACATGACGAGGGGGGGTTTCTTGTGAAAGACTCATCTAAGATGGTTGTGGTGTTTGCTGGGAGGTGGTCTGAGAGTAAAGCGGACCTTCTTAAGTACACTGGAAGAGGTGCAGGGGTTGCCCTGCCTCTTTGAGGAGACCTTTACACCCAACACGCAAGTATTAACGGAGTAAGTAACCCAAGGGAAAGATATCAATCATGAGGCAACCGGCACTAAAAGGTGTTTACGGTGTCACACAAAACTGATCAATAGCATTATCACAGTGAGCCAGGTTAAATCATAAGATTGCTCACTGAATTTCCTGTACTATTACCAAAATTATTGATTTAAGAGTGCTACCGTCTGAATAAGCTTTGCCAACATGTCTAGTTTCTATAGATGCTGACTTAATTTAGAATATTAATCGTGGGTAAATCAATTGAATTTTGATTATCTAAATCAGAGGGCAATTCTAACAGCTATGCTTTATATCCATCCTCCCCAACCCTAAACTAAGAGGATTGAAAGCTCCACTTTCTTTTAATGGTTAATTCAAGTATTAACCACTACGCTTTCGTTTCAACCTGATAATGCAAAGAAGATTTGATGTGCACGTGTTTTGATGACTGGTTATTAACAACTGATATATCTGTGGTATTCAGATCACATAGGTCTCATAGATGATAACAGTCAGACAACACTGATAATTATGATCAACTATCGCTAACCCTCATGATTCTTGACACATAATTTTTAGTCACAAAAAATCAAAATCTTAAGGGATCGTGGCTAGAGTCTTCTATTACAACTGATGCAACCTCGAGAAAAAATCACAATATATTAAAGTTTGTATGTTGGAAAAGCATGAATAAAGTCGACAGTTACTGTGTTAAATGAGTATCCGCAGACACAATTTGCTCTCTAAAAAGATAATTTTGATTATTAAGTTAATGTTGATTATTCAAAAAGACAAATGCGTTCCTCTAGAAGAAGTGATAACGGTGATACAGAAGGGCAGTAGCCTGGTAGTTATTATTCAGTAACTGAGGGACTGTGTACAAGATACACTCACAGATTGTAGTGTTGTGGTTGGACGTTCAGTTCCACACGTACAGCTCTCACGTACAACACCCCGACCTTCTGGTGTACACTGTTGAAGGTCTGTCTCACCTCCAAGGAGCAGGGATGAAATACCTCAATAAAACAAACCTTTATTACTCCTGTACCTAAATCGTACTTCGCTAGCATAATGTCGTAAGGGTTTCAATGTGGGGTGTAGTATTTATGGCTAAGCAGGCCGTATTGGCTGCCATCTTGGCCACTACTTTAGGCCGCGCGGCTACAGTAGACACCTATGCTGCTACCTAATGGTAAAATCCGACACTATTTCTCATCAGCCTACATGGAAAGGGGGAAAGCACAAGGGACAACTGAGGAGCAGCGTATGTACCTCAAACTAGTGAAAACTCCTTTTAGTTCAGTGTCCAGTTTGATTTTGTCGAAATGGAGAATCTGATTCGCACCAGCCATGTCACTCACCTATTCCTATTTGATAAGTGTGTTCTGCTCAGTTGTGCTGGTTTCGATAGATATTGTATTTTATACCAACCATTTTTCCTCATAGAGTTATCTGTTACTTCCTCCAATTTCAAAAGTTTAAGATTATAATTCTTTTACCTTTAGCTGTTTGAATTGAACTTTCCCTAGACTATCAGAGAGGCCAAACACCAAATGGAGATGTCCTGATTTGTAGATTACAGCTAGGTTTTGCTTGATGACTTTTAGAGATAGTTTATTTGATTACAGGTCTATGGTTTTGTAAAGTAGAGAGTGCGATTTAATCCGGAGAGAAGGGAAATACTGTTTTTTTCTGGTATTCATTACTCAGAATATTCATACGATATATCGCCTTCTCGTGTTCCATTCTGGCCTAATAAACAGTGCCAGAATCTCAGATGGCAATACAAATATATGTAGGAAAATAATGATTTAACAATCCTTATTAAAACAAGTAGTACGTAACAAAATGATGCAGAGTTGTTTATTAAAAGAAAAATTAAGAAATATTTCATTATCAACCTTCTGAATATTTGAAAAGGGAATTCCCTCGACAGATTAGTCTGGTGGCTGAATTTGAACATGATTTATATGTTTAGAATTAGGAAATTGTTATACCCAAACTGCACTCTTATGCACACACAAAAGAAATTGAAAAAAATTATATGTTTATGATTGTGTTAAACCAATGACCGTTAGAGTTTCCAGTTGTCACGATAAAACTATTCTTCTTTGTTGTTGTCACTAACATGCATGTCTGTTCCTTCATCTCCATTTTATCGTCCATTTAGCAAGTCAATATAAAGGTTAGCCCCTTTAGCATTCATCAGCTCTTCATGTCGTAGTAGAAATGGTTTTTTTTGCTTGCGCCAGTAATGTGAATGTTTAGCATTGAATGCCGCTCGTGTGGGTCTCATCTGAAATATCGTTTTAAGTCATTAGGATTGTTTAATGTACTATCGGACGTGAATGGATATGTAAAGCTTCAATCATTTTGTCCTGACGAATTTCTACTCAAAAGTAAAACCTCATAAGATTTTGCCAATCTAAAAAATAGTGTGAGACTATATGGAGTCTTTCCTTTTCTGAATATGATCGACTTTATCACAAATATCTGACTTTTGATAGATATGCATTAGTGCAAGAAATATTTTCTCACCAGCTTGAAGAAAACAGAGTATAATTACTGCTTTTAGTCGCTTTGTATCCATGATCATGTTAAGGGGGTATCATATCGGTAATTGTAAATAATTTAGAGTATGAAGTTTAAGTATGTATACGGGAAAGTCCGAATTCCTCTACTAGGTGTTTAACATATATATGTTTAGGATTTAGTATGCCTCTGATGTTTTGTACTTCTATTGGAGCGCTGGCTCAATGGTTACATATAGCATGTCTATCTTAGATGATATAAGATCGATAAATCATTTTAAACAAAATTTACTATAAATTATGGAATTGAATATATTCATATATCAATACTGTTTGAATAGTTCGGTGAAGGTTTCACCTCAACATTAGTTTAACGTGTCAAAGAAAACCAGTTTTGTTCACAGATAAAATCAGCAGATCTCTGTAATACTGGTGTTTTCATGCGACTTCCTTTTCTCTCAGAACAATGCTCCTACAATCCGCCGACATCGGAGAGGAGTGACGCAGACCAAGTTAAATTCACATTCGCTGAAAATTCTGCCGTTTATTCAGGTAAGAAAACTGGTGGTTTCATTTTACCAATTCTAGATTGCGCCCGTGGGGCTCAAACGACGATTTATTCATAGATAACTGGACTGCATAGGCCTGTTTCCCTATCCATCTATGACTGCCTCTTATTGAGATCGAAAACCGTAGTGAAAAGGACCTTATCGCTAGTGTGACCCTCTAAATTCGTCCTCTAATACCCAAAGGTTAAAACATAAATTAAATTAGTTGTTGAGAGACTCTTAATGCACAAATAATGTAGGCGACAAAATATTATTTACAAATCGCAAATTCAAAATGCTATTTCGATTTTGCCATTTACGAATAATTAATGTAAATACTATTTGATAATATTAAAAAGGTCCTTATCTAGCACCCGCTATCACTGAATCTATGCCATTTTATGTAATATCAATTCAGCCGTAAGCTCTTGTATAGTAAAGGAAAGTGGCCTGTGCTGTCCGGTTTGGGCTGTGCGTTTTATTTGACGAGTTTACGATGAATGTACCTTAAATAACACTCTTCTCCCTTCCTTCCGTGCCGCTCTTGTTCTACAGGTGCCCAGGCCAAAGTGGGTACGTACGGTCTTAACAGCTTTTGAAGGGCACTGGTTCATGATCGAAAGTTGCTCAATCCTGCCTGAGCAGCAATACAATAGTCCCAACAGTTCTTCTTGTAGCAGTTCTCTGGCCCTGAATGACAATTAAAGAGGAAACCAACACGTTTTGGTCAAAGTCGTTGTTCTCCATGCGGAGTGATATGACCGACGCGACAGCTGAGTGAATATCACGTAGCGCTCAAATGAGTTGGAGAACAACGACTTTGACCAAAACGAGTTGCTTTTTATATTTATCTCACCCCTGTACACACTAAAGGAATGGACGACACACATGATATAGACCATGGAGAATGGACTGCAATACTCGTAGGGGCATTGAGAACGAGTTCCCAATGTTAAGCCTATGGGACAAAAAATAGCAGGGGTGAGATAAACACGCATTCAGTGCCTTTGGACCCCTGGTTGTGATCTTCCTGTAGCTGTAGGTGTATCGGTCGGCCTGGTACTGTTTAATTCTGTCATGAAAATAGAGCAGACATCACGTCGAAGCAAAGTTATATGAAATTAGGGGATGAATTGAAGAAAGTAGCATAATTCATAGAGTAAAAGTTGCCGATGTAGTTCTAGTTGCTAGTTGGAAGGAGAACGTATGTGGAAACGTAGCCTACAGCTGCGGCCCATATTGATCATTGCTGAAATCCCAAATCGAGACCTCTTCCCTTTTCATGTTTTGGTTACTTTTAGGTTTCCCTGCCTATCTCCCTGGTCTTATTTCACATTGGCAACTTCTGCGCATAAGACCCATTGACTCTGACATCCAGTCCCAAAACATGTTTATGGGCACAATCTATGAGCTTTCTAAAGCCAATGAGACTGAGACTAATTTGTGAGGAGGCGACACAGCTCTACCGGTTTCTACTCCTATCGCGGCATCTTTGCGCCTCGTGCCTGAGACTTATACATTGAAGTCTCGATTTGTTTCAGTTGTCGCTAGCTTTCAAGGCATGTTTGAAAACTCGAGGAGATTGTTTCGCCACGATGCTTCGCCAGTGTTGTGCTGCTATCACGGTGTTACGTGGAGACCAGCTGCCAATGGTCAAACACTTAGTGGCCATATTCTGATATTCAAATAAGCCATTTTCCACTGGCTGACGAAGACAGCACCAATTAATTCAGGGATGCCAGTTTGTAAGATTTTGCCTACATGTAGGATTTTCATTTTAGTCTCAAAGAGATGAAAATTTCAAGAAATTGTATGTTTTGAGAACAATATAGACTCCAGGTTCCCTAAAATCTATATCTTAGATAAACTTGATCTGTAATCTTTCAAAACTCTGAATTCAGCTACCCCCAGCACACTCAGTTGGAAGTCTTATGGATCCTAGTGCGCCAACCCACAGCTGTAGGATGGTAGGATTCCTGTGGGAAATGCTCCTACAGACAAGGGCAAACCTGAATACTGAAATCTGATTTGCTTAAAATATGTCATGTGATAATAGAGTTATTAAAGCATTACCTAGTCTAAAAGAAAATATCAGAAGATTGCCTAGTGATCTTGTAAAGATATTCTTCCAAATATGGAACTGATAGTGTGTGGTTATCTTTCTTAAATGATTTTATTTGAAGAGTACCCCATTTAGTGCAGAACTACACATGCACCCACTCTCATAGTAGATATTTAGATATCCTATACCTCCAGTCCATGCCTAAGGATCTACTAGGAGAGTGATGGGGATTCCCCATACACCATGTGCGTTTTAGGTGATACATTGACTAGCCTCAGTACCCATGTAGGAATTTTTCCTGACCCCCACTGGCATCCCTGTTAATTGAATTCTCGTAAGAGTCGGTTGGTGATGGCCACCGACTGCACATCGGTATCTAAAAATCGGTGATGGGACTGTGTATGCCTTGTTTCCGTCGCATTTAACAGGTTCACACAGACAGAACTGTCCTCCAAACACAATGACCATCACCGACAATTTCAAACCCCTTTGATTCTGTCGGTTGCTGACCAAGTCAGATGGTGGTGGCCTTATTGCATAATCTATGCACAATCAATCGGTGAACACTTCTCTGCATGTCTGTTTTCCATTCACTGATTTGGCGTTGGTGGTACCCAACTGCAGATTGGTGGCGAATAGTCTACCAGTGGAAAATGGCTTTATGGCTATCCCTACAAAACAGCAATTTTCAATGCAGACTGATACATTGCGTAGTCGGTGAAGTTATAGTAACTCTATACATCTCGCCATCACTGGCTGGTTAGCCCAGTTTCCAACAATAACTTGTATGGTAGGCAGGGTAATAGGCCTGGCGATGCTGACAAAATCAAAATAGATGCAATACATATAACTATATTGATAGCTTTTGTTCCTCAAAGCTTCTCCTAGGATGTGCGCAATATCACCACGGCTATAGATATATATATAGGACCACGGACCTATATATCATCCAAGTCCATGATAGGACTCTGTTGGTGGAATTGGCTGTTTAACGACATACTGTTGTCAATATACTTGTCATTTGGTGTGAATTTTTAAGCCCAAAGTGACAAGTATCTATGGCTTATTGCCCATTGCTGTCCAAAACTCACGTGGTGTCCGTTTCAGTTGTTTCAATGTCAGATCAGATTCATAAACAAATACAACAATCTGTGGTTATGGGATGTAGTATTTCATAGTCCTCAGTGGATGCCTGCATGGCATCTGGTAACAAAATATTATTCACCTATCCGTGTAGGTAATTGGTTGCACATGGTATTGTTTTAATTGTAGATATAAGTATCAACATATATGACTGAAATATATTCCACTTTGAGCACCTGTATGTGTAATATTGTTATCAGTATGGCTCAGGACGTTATTATTTCCTGAGATGAAACCTAGACGTGGGAGAGAGAATATATCCAGCATGTTTGAAGCATGGTTAGATGTTCTTCATAAAGTCTCAATTGATACTATATAGTTTCTAGAATATTGCATTTTTATATAATTGGATCTCATCCTGAGTGAATATGAATAAGTTCAGAAAGATATGTTTATAGTTTTGATACATTCTGTCCAGAATTAATCACTAAAAACATTTAAAGTAATTGATTGTAATGTACTTTCTTCCTATGACTTGGTTGAAACAGTTTCATTATTGATATTGAGGAATACATTTGAGGATACGATTCAACATTACTAAATTTATAACATACATCAACAGCAAACAACTCCAGGAAGAATTCCTTGGAGAAACCTGCCCTGGCGACGGACGAAGTGATTGCCCAGTCGGCCATTGAGCTGGAGAAATCGGAGAATGAGAAGAACATGGCGTCACCAAAAGGCGTGAGTTATCTGACGGTGGCTGAGAATGAACCCGTGATTCCGATCAACGTCATCGAACCAGACGCCGCCAACTACGACCCGCCCAAGGTCGTATCCAACGGCACCATTCTACAGCCCACAGAGATTGCCAGTAAGTGATACGTTTTATCATCCACCAAATACAGAGTGTCCATATTTAATCGATTGGAACTGGGTATAACTATACCCGGCGCATACGGATATAGAGTATGATCCGGGCTGCAAAAACTGGCGCACACGGAAGATAGTTGTATAAAGATGGATGATAAATACAATATAGATTAATTTCAGATACAAGCGGCTGTGTGGTCATCGGAGTTGACCCAACGCAATATCCTCGCATGCTCTCGGATATGACTAAGCGTCAACTCCTCGGAGCATACGGCCGCTTGTATCTGAAACCAACTAATATTGTTTATGACTAAACAACGATTAATATATAATTTTATCAGTATTTATTTACTCCCCTTTCCCTTAACATATTACAAAGGTGAAAAAAAGTGAATTTTGTACTGTGCGTGATGACACAAGACACGACATGTGACTTAAAATGAAGCACACAAAGTCTTGATATGTTTCCAACTGAAAAGTGATGTGGCTGGTACAGGTTCTAACTACTACAGATGCTCTTATATTCCCAACGCCTGTTGATGCGACAATATTGCCCTTCACTTTTTATGTATACATTGACCTTTCCATTTACACATTGGCTGGAGATCCAGATTTACACACACAACAACAAACAATTCAACCAGTAACTTCGTTATGGATATGTAGAAAATAAAATTCAAGGTTCACAATATTACCCTCATAAATATCCTGGTTATTGTCTCTATTTCTTCACTTCTCATCAGCACGTACGTTTGTATTTCTCTTCCAACAATTCGTTACAATTTTTACAGTTTTGAACATTAATTGGAAATCAATTCATATCGACCATGGACAGTATATTCTCATGAGTACAATAATCATGTATCGACCAAGAGATCTACATATGAATCAATAAGATGAATATTACAAAGACCTCCTTCCTGATTAAGATTTAGAGTTAAATGTGCTGTTTCATATATCCGTTTACAGAACCACCAACCTCGCCACCGAAAGACAAGAACCTACTTCTGAAGCCTGGTGTTAGTATTTATTTCTTTATCATATCTTACTTGAATCGGGCATGCATAATACTTTAAATTTACAAATATGATACGTGGCTAAGCCCAACTGCACTCTATCGCAAAAAAAAACCACTTTAAATTTACGATTCAGAAATTATATCATTAAATATTGTTGGGTTGTTTTTTCTATAGACAAAGTATTGTTCCTTTGTCGCCAATAAAGGAACATCCATGTTCCGAAATCGTTAAGTGGGAATAACATCACCTGATCTAAAGGCCACAGCTTCTTCACTTCATAGTATATGATATGATATCTCTATAACATTTATACCAATATTTATTCATAATTAATGCAAGTACATCATTAACAGTAAAGAATTTTTGAAAAATAGGGGTTTAAATAATTCCGGGTTTTTTTAAAAAACCTCACTAGCATCCCTGTACATCGTATATAATCTGTGAGAGGAACATCCAGTGGGGAAGAGATTAAACTATGAAATGTAGCCTTACCTCGGAGCAGAATGGATGATTGAATTCCTCATATTGTTAAACAGTACAATAAAGCAGAGGATGCACCGCTGATGGACAACGAGTACCGGCTCGGGTCAACGACGCCCATGAGGAGTCCCACTGCCGAGGACCTTCAGGGACTTGAAGCCAAAGGTCTGTTTCCACCCTACATCTCCTCAAAGAGACTCTGCCCTTTTCCTTAGCCCTGACTAAGATGTAGCTCAAGTTAATCCCTAAATCAGAGATCAAAGTTTTGCGTTTTTCCGTGGAAATCCACATTTTCATATTCAGTTTATGTTATTTATTTCCCTTGTGTCAAACAAAGATGATATTGATTTAGCCTCATTTACGCATATAACATAGTGTTTGAACTCCCCTTAGCCTAGACTTGCTGAAGTCTTTGATTATGAACATTCATTAAATGATTAAAGAAAATCGGAATGTAATTCATTGTAGTATGTGTCTTTCTCTTACTGGCCCATGAATCACTGTGTCACTCAGAAGGGGTGGAGGGGTAGGATACAGGGACTGGGGCCAGTCTACCCTTAGCCCCATGCCATGGCCGACAAGGATATATTATCCAAGTTTTCCCGATCTCTCATGAGGCAGAAAAACTCTACATGGAAATATTTCCTCCTTTTCTCCCTGACCCCAACTGACGTCCCAGCTAATATATTACCAATGAATTTTATATTTAAAAAAAAGATATCTCTTATGGTTTGCATGAAAGGGTTTTTCCTCGTCTGATGATTATTTATAGATTATGACAGCGGAAAATAGTTGTCCCCCGACTACTGTGGCCCTGTCTAACAACTCCTAGCGGATGACAGGCGAAACTAGCAACCACTCTGTACTCTATATTGGTCTATGTATGACCGAATTTCAACTCAGAATTAAGATTGTATTTCTGTCTTGAAATCCTACTCAGTATTGATATTTAATATATGTATATAGATTGTTGCTCGTCTTTCAATCCAATTTACTTTAGCATTGGCAATGCTAAGTCTATGTGCGTTTACACTAATATACTCCCTTCATTTGAAAATAATTTCGTCTATATCTCCATTAATAATTGATCAATCTCCACCAAAATTGAGGGCAATACTAATCAAGATACAATCTTTCTATATCTGAAGAAAATTCAAACTGTTACGAAAAGAAAGATATCATAAAAATTATATTAACATATCATTTACATTTACAGCAGCGGCCGCAGCCACTAATGCTGTAGTCATTGAAGCGGGCAAGAAAGTGGAGGAGGAGGGCGATCCGACGGTGAGTTGTGTTTCTTCATTAAACCAGGGTCTGTTGCACAATAATGAGGGTAATTCTAGATGTAGAATTCTAGAAATTGAAGAAAGTTATAAGCTGCACCCTTTTACGAGTTGAGGGACACGTGCTACATAATGTTAATCAAGAAGGAGGTGCCAGCAGTATTATATGATAGTTACTGATTGCAATATATTTTTGTTCTTATTTTATTTTCGATCTGTACACTTCTCCACGTTCTCTGATACAGATTGCAATATTAGCGTATAATACAAAGAGAAAATATCTCTTCTTTATTGTCATGGTGCATCCATTTTGGTTGGTCTTTATGTCGTGATATGATGGTCCCAAGAACTAAGATATAAAAAAAACACAAATAAAGTAGACACAAGAAAAACTCGAACACACTCCATAGATTATCATCAAATATTTCAAAAAAAAAGATTTAATAAACGTGGCAGGAAACACTTCCGTACATAAAACTGATGCTGTTGTACACAAAAAAATTATAATCAAGGAAGGCACAGCACACACTACAGATCATGGGACAGTTTCTTTGTACATTAATATGAATCACACCATGATGAAGGGCTTAATAAGTCCGAAACATGTCGGAAACGACTGATTTATTAAGTACTAAATGGGTCTTGCCCAATACCGAGTTAGTGAGGATATTTCTAATCGATCTTAATATGAGTATATTTCTCATTGGTGTGACGGCGTCAGGTTGTACTCGAGGGCTCGCGGTCACTGGTGACAGACCGTCCGGAGACGGCCAAAGTCTTCTCCTTCCTGCAGATCCTCACTGCCGTCTTCGGCGCCTTCGCCCACGGAGGAAACGACGTCAGGTGAGTCCAGGAACATTTCTATATCACTGCATTATGTAGCAATGTACACAAATACATGGACCATCTGAATTAAGCCTAGTTTTATTTGTAAGGGATAAGGTTGATGTACCTTAATTTGGGGGGGGGGGTTATTTGCCATGTATTCTAAATCTTAATTTGTGGTTTTGGAAATAAAATGTAACCACCTCTACTATTTATGCACTTTTGATGGTGAATATATGGTATCGCCAGCAGTGAACGGATCGGCCTAGCCTCGTGTTGCCATTCTTATAATATAGTTTTAACAAGACGTGGCAAAAACACCTCTGCTACAAAAAAACAAAACAAAAAAAAACAAAACAAAAAAAATTCTTATAATATAGGTTTTACTCATTATTATGGGGTGGGTGTTAGCTCAGTGGTTAAGGCACTGGACTTGTAACCCCAAGGTTGAAGGACTTGTGGGTATGAGTCCTACTGCAGCCATTCTTCTCCCTCATCCCCAGCAGTGGTAGATTTACTGCTACATCAAAGGCCAATCCTTCTCATACCATGTCTTTGTGGTGTGTGAACTAAAAAAACTCTCACCGCGGTAAATGTGTAGGGGTGATATTTCTACCTGAAATTCATCTCATAGTTTCAATCCCCATCAAACAAGTCCAATTGAGCAAATCGGACGTTCAACTACCCAAACAAACCATCCCCATCAAACCAAAAGTAAGTCTAATAGAACATAATGGACGTTAAACTAACATAACAAACAAACAAACATTCATCAGTATTTCACGACCTGTGCTCCTCTGTTTTCAGTAATGCCATCGGTCCGCTGGTCAGCCTCTGGCTCATAGGGACGACGGGCGTGGTGTCTGCCAAGGCTGCTACTCCCATCTGGATCCTCTTCTACGGGGGTGTCGGCATCTCTATCGGGCTGTGGGTTTGGGGCCGTCGAGTCATCAAGACCATTGGTGAGGACCTCACCAAGATCACACCGTCCAGGTCTGTAACTCTTTTTTTTAACCTTTTTTTTATAATCACATAAATTCATCTCAATGGTGTTCTTTATTGGCCGCATCAAGATACCATGATTTTGGTATCATGACCGCATAGTTTTTAGGTATCGCGTGTGCGAATATGATGTGGTTTGGAGGATAATATAATAAATATGATCTACTGTGATATAATTTTTTAAAAATGGTTTCGGGTGGCTATTTATCCTACCCCTAATAAAAACGCCATATGCTTAACATGGGTTTTGTTTATGTCACGGGTAGTGATATAAAGTGTTGTTTATGCCATTACTTTCTGATACTGAAAAAATATGGAAACGGGGTAGGATAAAATCTAGACGCCACTCGTTTGAGATTGAGTTTATTTATGCCACACATTTTGTTGGCTCCTTAATGTTACTCGTCTTCGACTCGTGAAATTATGGAGCCAACAAAATGCGTGGCATAAATAAACTCAGACTCAAACTCGTGACGTCTCTTGATATTATGCGTGATTTATTCAGGAAATTAAATATTTTTTTAAACTGGACTCTGGGTATTTTTCCCTTTATATTTGGTTTCTGCTGAGTTAATACACATTATCCAGACATGATTTTAACGTGCCAACTCAAAGAAAATCAGTCGTTTCGACGATCAGCTGACATCACGTTTTAGGTATATAAACTGATGCTACCACATAATTATTTGATCTGAAACTTCTAAAGAAGTCTGATTTTGTCAATGGATAGGCTTGAGAATCACTCAATACATCCCAACACTTTGAATAATATCAGAAATGAACGTCTGAATGCACGATTCTCGGGAGCGGAACGTTTAGTTTCTTTCACGGCCGCTAGGGGCAAAGGGTATTGCCAGTTTTGATCACCCTAGCTTTCTGTTATTATCGCTCGATCGACAAAACGTAAATCGATGTTTGAACTCACTGTACATGATTAATATACACAATTAAAGATATTTTGATGTGTTTCTAGTAAGATTTATCAATAAACATTGTGGGATACAATGTTGAATGTTTGAATCTGCACATTTTTGTACTTTTGAGCAAGTTTTTATTTTGACATTTGTAGCAGCCTGGCATCGGCAATTTCGGCAGTTTGCTGGGGAAAACACCAAATAAAACAATCTTTGCAAAACGAATTGATAAAAAAAAACCCACCAAACATCTTCTCCTATTCTCCACCTCTATACCATTTTTTGTTTGGTGTTCCTAAGTTGGATATTTACTGAGATATTACCAGAGATTTACAGTGGATTTAACATTGGTTGTTATGGAGTGAAAAGTTGTTTAACCCTTCGTGAGTGTGGGAGTGCACTGCACCGCTTTCGGGAAAATAAACTGCAGAGTGAGACAATCGAGCAACGCAGTGTATCTTAGTGATGTAGGTTCCGCTCCTGAGAATAGGCTTATCATTATGTGGGTGCCTCTCCAAGATGGCTGCCCCCATGGTTAGAAAGGGTTTCATAGCGCCACCTACTTCCAGGTTGACTAAAGGGCTGATTCCACCAACAGGATGGATTTGTTGTGATATATCTTGGCATATCTTGTTATATCTTACACTGTCGCGATGTGTCGTACCTCCGTTGTCGCATAACGTAGCCGTGCGGTGTCGGGTGTATATTTTGGTGCTCCACCACTGGGACACCTCGAGACAGATCCCGACAAATTGGCACGTGATTAATCAAACCTAGCCCGACTTAGCAAGACACCCAAATCGTGGCTAATCTCGCTAGATCTTGTGTGTTGGTGGAATGACCACTTTAACGAATTAATCCAGGCATGCCTGTCCTTTGATGTTGCAGTGGATTCTGCATCGAGATCGGCTCTGCTCTGACTGTCCTCATCGCCTCTAACGTCGGCATTCCCATCAGCACCACCCACTGCAAAGTGGGCAGCGTCGTGTTCGTCGGCAGGTTCCGCGCCCGCGAGAACGTCGACTGGTCCATCTTCCGCAACATCGTGCTCGCCTGGCTCGTCACTCTCCCAATCGCAGGCGGCATCTCCGCCGCCATCATGGCCCTCCTCATAAGGGTGGTCCCTCACTAACACAGCTAGGGGGCGCTAGAAAGCATTTGTAAATATACTACAGGTGGCGGCCTCTGGTGAGAATTTGCGGGGTTAGTGGGAATCTTAGCGTCTGCCCCCCAAATGAGGGAGCGTCGTCTGGGGTGTTCTCGATCGTACCCGCGGGTTACCAGCGGAGTCTGTCACCATGGTTACCGAACAACAAAGAATGTATGAAGGGTGAAGAATAAAGCTGTTGCTCCCCAGACGAAAAATTAAGTTCTGCCGGGGTCTGTTGAGACTGAGAGTATGGCAAGGGAGAGAAAGAGAGAAAAAGTGGTGAGGTTTCATGTCTTTTTTAAAAGTGTAGTTGTGAAGGTAACATGCACTGCTATCGTGTGATCCGGTAGAACCTTTAAGTCATATCCAGTTTATGAGGAAAAACAATATTGTGATGAAACTCAACCAGGTTGTTTGGGTATATTTTGTCTGAAGGTTCAAGTGGACGTTGCATCCAAGAATTGTGATACATTGATGCCATCAGTCAGGGCCGACAAGGAATTTATAGAACGGCAAGTTCGAGGTGGGAAAATCAGTGAAGTGAAACATAGTGTACATAATACTTGTAAGGCAGTTAGGAGATTATACTATAAGATAGATAAAGTGGTATCCCTCTTCCCTGTGTTGGTTTAAGTCTTTTATTGTCACAGCATATATCATGGGGAAACAGTCAAACTATGTTCTAGGTCTGGTGTGAGAGGTACGATATGTGTGTAGTCTGTGCGTTTTGATAGTCTTGTAAAAACTACTTTTGCATTTTTGTCAAATCGTACGTCAAAGAATCTCATTTTCTTACTCCTTTGAGGGTCAGTTACTTCTAGAGGCATGTGAGTACTTGACATTGTCATTGAGCAGTTATATCAAGATTTGAGCGTATTTTCAAAATATTCATTTAGCTTTGGTTTTGAAGTTTTCTTGTTGTTTTCATACCCCTATCTCTGCCATGCTTTTTGTCATATAAACAAATTGAACAGACCATAAACAAAATCAAAGGTTGCTGTACTATTAATTGTTGTGCCAGGAAACTTACACTGAAATATTAAAAATGACATTGAACCTCATTACAAAAGAAGATATTGAGGGGCCGCCTCAATCTTTCATAAGGTCACGCATAGCAGGATAAATGTATATCAGTCATATAAAAATAATGCAAAAATACTAATATAATCCCATATTCTATTATGTCAGGAGTATGAAATTACAGATTAGAGCATTCAATAGTCTGATGGAACATATTGGACGTTACACTAAACAAACAAACAATTTTTTAACCCTCTCGACTGGGCGTTCTTTTGATATTGTTGCACATTAGAATGCATGAGCATAACTAGTTTGGGATCTTATGCAAAATCAGCGTAGTCCTAAATCAATGAAGAAAATGAATAAATCAATTTGAAAATTGAAATGCAAATTCCTTTAAAGTATTTAAGGTTACGAATAAAATAGTAAAAATTAAATTTATGGCTAAAGTATCATATTCAGTTACAAGGTGCCAATATGTTTCTTTTATTTATTATTAGCGTTCACCTTTCGAGGGTCAGGTCCTAGTATATGTAATTTTCTAACCGGTGAATTGTTGCGTTTGTGGAAAAGGGATACTAATCTACGACACCGTATTCCTCAACCAAGCAATCAGAATCTATGTATGCATAGATAGTGAGTGCATTCCATTCGTTAGGCAATACTACTCTGCTCGTAGTCTACTCATTTAGTTGAGCGTAAAACTTCTCTTACAAAAGTGCACCAGACTTTAGTGTGATTAAAGATTAATGGTTTATGTAATAGATCTGCAGTGCTGAACAAAACAAAACCTATTATGAATCAATTGATGAACCTTTGCAAAATAATGTGTTTTCTGATCTCGTCTTTAGCATGGAACCAACAAAATAACCATCATTTTTTATTCAGACTCCCTTATTGATAAGAGTTATTGATACGAATACATCCACAAACAATTTAAAAGAAAAGTGTCCTTGAAATTACAGAATTATTTCTGTTAGTTGAGAGAAGTTAAGCTGTGAATTTCACCTGGGCAACTAGCACGCGAAACAACTTCTATAATAATAAACAAACATCAAGTCTGTTATAGGCATATGTAACAGATTTATTAAAGAAGAGGAATGGAAAGGAAGCACCACCTGTGACCACTAGTCATTCATCATTGCTTTATAGTATCAGATATATCTATTGCTAAAATTATTAAAGAGACCTCATTCTTCATCTACTCACTATATATCAGTGGGCCTATTCATTTGCCAAAACACTGTGTGTAAAGTCATCAATGGCTAGAGGGTTATTGTAGATATTACATCATCTTACAGAACTAAACATTACATCATCTTGCAGAATAAGATTGTGGATTATGTAGATTCTGCGTTGTTGATACCAAAGGTCTTTGATTGCACAATAGCTCTTTCTAAGCTCTATTGTGGTATCCTGTTTACAGTTCATCTATATTAAGTGTTCTAAGTAAGTTGATATCAGGTGATACAGCATGAGATAATGGTTGTGGCTGTATAGAAACACCTTTGATATGTGACATGTACTACAGTTCTTGTCTATTGGGAGAACTGACCATTTAATTGCATCACTGTCCTATGGGTTATTGACCCTGGGACTGGGGTGTATTATTTTTAAATGACAAACACTTGTTACTGAACATAAATATAGTGAAACACACTGAAGATGTTAAATTGGGTTCAATCCAGTCATAATGAGAAAAAACCCATAAGATTCATTGTTTATATGTGATTCACCCTGTGTAAACTATCAAGGCTTGTTGAAATATCATGCTATACAACTGTGGTAATTGCTGTATAATACAAGCAAGATGTGTATAGGGCATAATCAATGATTCATGTAGGCAACATACGGTTCCTTTGTCACTATATATTGGAAACATTACATTTGAAGACTTAGATTGAATAGACGGAAACCCGGGTGAACGTCTGTGAATACCCAATTGAAAACTTTGGAGAATAAGGGTTAAATGAGAGAGAGAGAACATTTCATCAACTTAGCAGGGAGGTAAACAAATTCTTGTTGAATTTACACGAAATTGGATCAGATTTGGCTGTTTGCCTCATCCACTTCACCATCCTTTCCCGACACATAGTGCCTACCGTCCATCTAAGATTAGCCACAACACTGAGTGGATGATGTTTTCCAGCGATTCTGTATCTCCATTGATATGGAGCCAAGTATTCTGGAACATATAGTTTAGAAGAGAGGAAACAAGTTGACCCAATGCTCACTTTTGTATATGAACATGGTGGTTAACCCAATGCTTCCACACAGCTCTCCAGACAACCCAAAGAAATATTGCCCATGGTTTTCTAATTGAGGATTTACAGCACTTTCTTGTTTGTTTTAAACGTGTCAGTTTTGTTGTAAAAGGCAGATCAAACAATCATTATGGCCACTGTTTAATATGCTGATAGTTCATATGTACTCAGATCTACTCCTAAAATCTAGCTTACAATACTGCTGGTGTTGCACTTTGACGCTGTGAATAACTGCCTATATTCTACATTATGTTATTCACATAATTAATGAGATAGATGGTTATTCTCTATTATAATCTAGAATTAGTTACCAGTATTAAGAATAGAGCAGGGTAGAATATTAAATTGTAGGTCCGCTCATGTTTCTGTGGATTTGGACTTATGCTTCAGAACTTCCTTGTGCTAGTTGCCTTCATCCGGTCGAAGTCGCCGTCGGCTATGCATTTAGATACACATTGGAACATTCTGTTGAATTCTATTCATAAATCTAGTGATGAAGTCTATTCTTATTCGACCCAGAATCTCAATCAATATAATTTTAGTCAAAAATAAGAGTTGATACTGAAGTATTTTGCCGTCTAATGAAGCAGTGGATTTTTGTATAATGTCACGAGGAGATTTATGCATTTCCGATTACAGTTGTTTTTACCCGGAAAGATGTTTGTACGAATTTACGTAAGGCATCTGGAGGTTTGGTCCTCCCAAAGCAATAGAAGCCTGCAATGTGTATAAAGGAGTCGGCTACTAGCACAAGCTAGTCTAGTTGTTACTACTGCTGCTCATCTTGGCATTTCTGATTGACGTTGCTGTTTCAACCCGTCTCAAGGTCCCCCGAAGACTGTTTCAATAAGGATAGATTTATAGCCATGCTTTACTTTTTTCTCTTTTTTTTAAACATCATATTAACACTGGATAATTGGTGATATTTGGCAATTTCACATCACTTATCATGGTAAAATAAATATGGAATTAATAGCAGTTTGAATTAAGAAACTGTAAAAGTCAATCCGTGAAATATTTCTGGGCACATTATCTTCCGTCTTTTCAACTACTCATAAATTAAACGATTTAGCGATGCGTCCTTTCTATTTAGACATATATTAAAGGTATATTTACCTGCTCCATCAGAAACAATCATCAGTCTTATACATACAGCACTTCGCCAGTCTGATGCGAACTATCTAGTCTCAACTTCTGTATGGAAACAAAATTTTGCTTTTGCTTTTGTTTTTCGGTCTGGCTGGACCTGTGAATTCAAATGTGTACAGAGTCGGACTTTACTGAAACAGTCCGAAGGGGAATGGACCTACCTGAGATGGATAACGGTTTGATCTTAGGTCCAGGGTTTTGAAAGTGATACCTGAGGACTTTGCCTCCAACGTGGTGATGGTCATGAAGATGAAGGTTCTGCATTGAGATATATTCAGGCTAGCAATGAGGTCTAAAACATCGACCCCTGCACTGTCTGAATACAGCTATTCGTTATCCATCATATACAAAGATCCCATTGAAAATGTATGGGGACTCCGTATACCAAGACCCATCATATAAAACCTGTCAGATACCATAACTGTGGTATACGGATTTAAATCTGTGGTACAAGGCCTCAAAGCCATGGTATACGGGAAAATAATCCCTTTGTGTTATAGAGTAAAGTAATGGTCCCTATTGTCATACCCTCTAATATGACAATTTCTGGGGTTAATTTATTCAGAAAGATGGATAATGAATACAACAAACAATGGTTTGTCTATATATATGCGCCATCAAGTTCACAAAAATCTTTGTAAATCAAAAAACCTGCATATTCCTTTGACACCCTGGAACATGGTCCAGTATGTGAAATATGAAATCAGAATATCTAACTACATTTTTCTGTGGGATATCATGACTACTCTATTTCCACATGCTTGGGGGGTTTAAAGACGAATACCTTTTTAAACTGGTAGTTTATCCAAGCAATATGCAATGTAAAACCTTCAGCTTCGTGAGCTCGACATGTGCCGTGGAAACCTGCCTTGACGCCATGATGCTTATTTCTTCACATCAGTGTGCTTTAAAACCATGCTTAACTATTGGAGCTTCCTGTCAGCTTGTACTTTTGGGCGATAGTGACATTTTATAGTGATTGATCTGTAATGTGAAATCAAGAAATAGAAATAGTGATAGCGTAAAGGGTTGCAATGTACAAGTGTTGAAAGAGATTGCGACTTTGGGGACTAAGGAGTTTTATACCTATTCAGGTCAGGTCAGCCATGGATTGGTGTGCATTAGATTGATTAAATATACATGTAGGGACTTACACACCAGTACTCAAAAGTAATAAGTATGAGAGAATTATTGTAATCCGGTTATTCTTATCGTGTATCTGTCTCTGGAGTTTATGGAGCCTATGGCATTGCTATACTTCATAAATGGTATAAAATCTGAATGAGAAGAACTTTTCAATACTTCCCCCTAAAGATATACTCCAACTTTCCCAAAGCATTCATGAATACACATCATTTCTCATTAAGTGGTCTTTCAGCTTTTGAAGAAAGGTTTTCCTGTATTGCATGATTTGGAACTTCCAGGTATCCAAAGTCTTTTCTTAAATTGTTGAAAATTGTCTCATATTTCATGTAAAAGGTAGCATCGGCTTGCCATAGAGGTGTTATAATCTCATATTTTATGTAAGTATACCCATCCAGGAAATTAAACGTAAAAACATGAATACGCCATCGCTTAAAGATATAGAAAGACTGAGTAACCCGTCTGGTTCCTTACCAAGCAATATGGGAAGCCTTTCTTCTGGTCGTGGGTTGAGATCGTGTCAGATTCTTTTCTTAGGTCATAATTGCCTTGCCATGAGGATTTCAAGTGGCAGGAGTTCATTTTGCTTACATATTGACAGGGTTTTCCGCTGCACATGCTAGAAATGAGGGTGGGTATCTTCCCCCGTCATGGGTGACAGAGGTAACGGCCTCTGTCTGATGTTGTTGAGGAGTTAGGGAAAGTAGAATGAGACTGAGCACAGGGGACATGACCATTCGTGTTTTTTTTTTGCAAAATATTGACGGGTTTCTCCAGGCGATGGAGGTAGGGTATGCACAGATGATGGCTGGAGCACCGCCCGAGCGATAGGAAATCGTGGCATGAGAATGGTTCATGGTTACAGTGCACCTTTTTTGAAATATGGCACTAAGGGGTGCAGTGTATGCAAAATAATAAAATGAAAAGGTTGTTTTGAGAAGGACATTTATTGAAAGAGCTCTAGTGCAGAAACCTTGTACACCTAATGAAGATGGGAGAAAATAAGACAGCTGGCAACTATGCGAAGCTATTTGTTATTATGAATAGCTCGTCGCTAGTGGGAAATCTCCGAAGGGTTAAAGAAACGTGTTGGATGAATAATTGAGTGGTCAATACGCATATAAGAAAAAGATAACTTGACGTTCCGAGTTTAAATGCCAACAAAAGATATGTGCAGAGTTCTCCCTGTCCTATCTACCATCGTTGAAAGTCAGATCATTAAATTCAGCATTTAATCCATGGTGGTGCTGTGACAAATTTAATGAAGAAGTCGTCGTTGATCCTCCTATCTTTCAGATAATGGAGTCGGATCAGAGCATATCCTGAAAATAAGTTAAATGGCAAATGCGATCAAAATTATACAAAGACCAGTCACTGTATGTGTAGCACATTGGTTTCCATTTCTTCCATCTATTCTTATAATGATTTTTGTCCATGTGGACGAACTTTGTTCATGAAGCGAGAGATAACACCTGTGCTTTACCGATAGTGCTTACCTCAATATACTCTAAGTTGACTGTTTTGGGTACGTTATCCAAATGACAATTTCTGAGGGTACATTGGCCTAGATGTACTATATGTAATACACATTGTTCAGTGGCAGTAGGTTGCAGCAAGCATTACATGTTTGGTAATATACAAGCTATCTATTGTTACTGTTCGAGGAAAGGTATTTGTACAATAAAATCATTATGTTACATGTATCCAAATATGTACTAAATATGCATGCAGGTACAGCATCGGTAGCACCTATTAAGGTATACACTTAATCATTGTCATTGGGTAGGTTATGAACGTCTGTAAGATTGGCACCTAAACATACCCAAAAGATTAAAGATACATATCATGTAAAGGGAAATGCCAGAACTCGTGTCAGGGTCACCTAGTCTCGCTACTAGGTTGTGGTTCCGGAAGACAACCATCTGTGTGATAAAGAGTTGAATGTCAGGGAACTGTCTACAGGACTGGATTTGTAAATGCTGTCATGTGGTTTTTTCCCGAATAAAGCCTTCTCTTAACACCATGGTTTTGTATTTCAGTTTTTTTCTCTAGAGAGCAGGTAAAATAAATCAAGGGAATGCAAGCTAAAAGAACCTGTGGTTACAGCTTTGTTATGGAGCTGTATATTAAAAGGTACGTTCAAAGATGAGATAAAGCCAAATATCTTATTTATCGAACACTTAAAGACTAAAGGGGTTGTTCCACCAGCCAGACACTGGCCCCAGCCAGGGGACAAAAAAGGGGTAGCGGGAAGATTTGGCCTGTTGCAACCGACAACCGGTTCGGTGGAAGAGCGCAGAGCAGAAGCCGAAAATTCAGACAGTTTCGGGAGTATATGCAGAATTTTAGCACCAGAGTATGCTATACACATTCATAACATCAAAGCTTATCTTTATTTACCTTCATTCCTTCTTTAGCCACATTATTCAGCAGAAAATTGATGAACCATCCACACTGTGTGTGGAGGTGCTTTTAACCGCTTATTGAGTGAAGACGTATCCAGGCCTCCCAATGAAACCTATGAACACCTATATTTTGATTCTTGAGCCTATATTTTTTTTAAAAGGAACCTATATAACCTATAAAAACCTATATTTTCACTGCCATGCAGATTGATGTGTACAGGAAATCTTAGAAGTTATTAGCAGGTGGACGGTTGGTCTTTAGGTTATGGCTATAGCCTACTGTAGTACAACTGCTTGTAAAGTCACTAAGTGACCTGACCACATTTTTGCCTTTTATAGCTAACTAAGTACAGATAGGAATATAATTTCTGTTTTGGACAGAAGGTTTTATGGTGGTACAATGCCTTACAGTTTTGATATTTAGTATTTTGGTATGGATTTAAAAGAAAAAGTGAATTCAGTTTGGGGGGGGGGGGACTTCTGTAGTCACAGGTCCATTTTTAAGAACTCCTTTATGCACATATTTCTACCCCTTAAACTGGTTCAATCATAATATAATATGCCTTATTTGAAAGAGAATAAAAAACAGTAGGTGCTAGGAAGTGGAATTTTCTATGCGGATTCTATATTTACTGAGATATTCAAGTATTTGTTAAAGTGGGGGGGGGGGGGATTTTCAGGGAAATTGGCATACTCAAACACATGTTTACTCAATATTGATTTACATTTAGCATTAGTGTAACATTTACCATCTCCATATGTGGCACGACAGTTGCTTACACCCTATAAAGTGTCATTATTAAGGTGAAATGTATTTTTGCCAAATCTCATAATGGGAGGGGGGGAGGCAGAAGGTGTATGAGAAGATATTTTATTCATCATATTTACACACAAACAGAAGTCAAAATGGTTCATAACTTTGTTTTAGGAATGAGTCAAGACCCAGTCAAATGATATTGTTTTGTAAAATCATTTGTAATGTCATTTACCACCAGATATTGGCTTGACCTACTTTATTGGTGTACATAGGAATAGAGTTTCCCCCCCCCCCCCCCCAGTTTGAGCCACATGGTCAGAGGGAAGGTCTGTGTGCACTCATCCATGAAGGTGAAACTGAATAACGTTTCCTATGTACTCAGGTCATTCTTGATTGGCAATTGAATCCCCTACAGGTAGCTAAATATAAGTGTGCATTGACCCATGAACTGCTGAGTTCACAGAGTAGTAGGGCTTTAAATATCCAATCAATGCAGGCCCTTCCCTATTCATAGACTCCTTCCCCCCCTCCCTCCCTCCCTCCCTCCCTCCCTCCTTCCCTCCCTCCCTCCCTCCCTCCCTCCCTCCCCCCTCCCTCCCTCCCTCCCTCCCTCCCTCCCTCCCTCCCTCCCCCCCCCCCCCTCGCGGTGGTGGAGCACCAAAATATACACCCAACACCACTCGCCTACGCTTTGAGACAAGTGAGGTACGATACATCACGACACAGTAAGACACTACAAGATATACCAAGATATACCACGGCAAATCCAACCTGTTGGTGGGATCGGCCCTTAACACTTGATCGAGTCATAACTTTTTCTGGACAAGTTTTATGGTAATGCAATATCCTATACAAGACTGATGCAAGACTGTTGTATGATTGTTGAAAGACTCTTGTAAGGCTGATATGGGACTGTTACAAGACTGTTGTAAAACTGATACTAGACTGTTGTAAGACTGATACAAAACTGTTGCAAGATTTGTAAGACTGTTATAATGACTGTTGCAAGACTGTTGTAAGCCTGATAAAAGACTGGTATAAGACTGATACAAGACTGTTGTGAGACTGTAGCAAGACTATTGTAAGACTGTTGCAAGACTGCTGCAAGACTGTTGCACAACTGTTGCGAGACTGTTTTAAGACTAATACAAGACTGTTGCAAGACTGTTGTAAGACTGATACAAGACTTGTAAGATTGATTCAAAACTGTTGTAAGACTGTTGCAAGATTTGTAAGACTGTTGTAACAACTGTTGCAAGACTGTTGCAAGACATGTGAAACTATAGCAAGACTGTTGTGAGACTGAAGCAGGACTGTTGTAAGGCTGATGCAAAACTGTTGCAAGACTGTTGCACGACTGATACAAGACTGTTGCAAGACTTGTAAGACTGTTGCAAGACTTGTAAGACTGTTGCAAGACTTGTAAGACTGTCATAAGACTGATACAAGACTGTTGTAAGACTGATACATGACTGTTGCAAGACTGTTGTAAGACTGTTGCAATAATTCTGTAAGACTGATACAAGAGTGTTGCAAGACTGTTGTAAGACTGATACAAGAGTGTTGCAAGACTGTTGTAAGGCTGATATCAGACTGTGGCAAGACTGTTGTAAGACTTGTTAGACTGTTGCAAGACTTGTAAGACTGTTACAGGACTGTTGCAAGACTGTTGTAAGATTGATACAAGACTTGCAAGACTGTTCTAAGACTTGTAATATTGTTGTAAGATTGTTGCAATACTGTTGTAAGACTGTTGCAAGACTGCAATATGACTGTTGCAAGACTTGTAACGACTGTTGCAAGACTGTTGTAAGGCTGATACAAAACTGTTGTAAGACTTGTTAGGCTGTTGCAAGACTTGTAAGACTGTTTCAAGACTTGCAAGACTGTTGTATGACTGATACAGGATTGTTACAAGACTGTATTAAGACTGTTGCAAGATTGTTGCTAGACTGTTGCAAGACTTTTAACGACTGTTGCAAGACTGTTGTTAGATTTTTGTAAGACTGACATAAGACTGTTATAAGACTGCAGTAAGACTGTTTGTATGGCTAATGTGAGACTGTGGTAAAACTGTTGTAAGGCTGATACAAGATTGTTGCAAGACTGTTGTAAGACTGTTGCAAGACTTTTGTAACACTGATACAAGACTGTTGCAAGACTGTAGTAAGACTGATACAAGACTTGTAAGACTGTTGTAAGGCTGATATGATATGATATTGGGTGTTAATAGATTTAATATTACATTTATCCTGTTTGGACTGATTTAAAAAGTTATGTTTTTTGGACTACTTCAACCATTTATACATAACTTTGTACAACTTTGTTTAGTATTTTGACATGGATTTGAAAAAAAGAGATTTCGGTTGGGGAGGACTTATTTAGTCAGAGGTCCATTTTGAAGAACTCCTTGGCAGAGTCTGGTCTCTCCCTAGACTAGTAATTAATTATTAGCAGACCTTGTATCGAGTTTTAAACGCGTCCACCTGCTAATATGGCCTTTAAAGGCCAAAATTTCTTTTTCAAAATGGACACTTAGCTCTTGTCTTGACACAAAGTTACATAATCAAATGACAAGAAATCCACATCATCGGTTCATTTAAGAGATCATAAAAGTGTTTAAGAATCAACAGTTGGTATGACTTCTTGCCAGGCTGGCTTGCCTGTTAAAAACTCAGCCTATAAAAGCCTATGTGCTGGGCCTTGAAAAACCTGTAAAAATCTATAGTTAGATTTTCAAAACCTATAAAAAAAATTTATATTGATGAAGCGGGACTCTGGGAGGCCTGGACATCTCTCCTAGCACGTTAATGCCACCAAAATTCACCAGACAGCTGTAGAATCGGCCCTGCAAGTTCACCCGCCAGCTCCAGCTGACCACCTGTCTTAACGAGAGGGTCGTCTGGGTGCCTGCGCGGCCAAAAATAGAATGCCAAATAGTAAAGCCCACCATAGGAATAGGGTAAAAGCACATGGTAGACTCAAATAATGTGGCCTTTTTCTATAAGGTTTTTATTGCAAACAAGAACAAACCCATTTTTCTCTTATCTTGGGCCAGAAATTAATTGGAAATAAGTGAAAATGCGGGAGCTTCTTCACCTCAAACAGGGCTCTTCCCGGAACCCTGTTGAGGCCTCCCCTAGCGTGATACTTCTTTCAGATTTTTTTTATTAATTGCTTATTGGATGGTATACTGCAACACTGGCAGGCATTTGGTGAATATTTTTATACAGGTGGGTTCAAGGATTTACCTGGAGTATAACTGGTTTCTCAAAGTATTGTACGGACAAAGTACATATTGTCGTATCTTGAATTCAGTATAGAGCACGTCCACCTAGTCTTGCCTTTATAGGCCAGTAATGCTATTTTTCATTGCACATTTTTTTAGCTCTTGTATAATTATATAATTTTCACGTCTATTAAAGGCATACCCTACAATTCACAGTGGCGCCACCTGGTGATTTTTAAATAATGTCAATTATTAGTCAAAACTGGTTTCTTGGGATTCATTCTAATTCTACATGAGCAGATTGAACATTTTGTCACATTTATCCAATTTTAGTAGGTAAAATAGACCATGATATGGGTTTTAATTTTCAAGCCAAATTGTCGGATATGCCTTTAATATGTTAAAGGTAGCAACTTTACTATATTCATTGGGTTGTGCAATCTTCCAAGGAAGTAGCATTTTCGAGTCGTCATAGTAGTGAAAGATTGATTGTCTTCATAAAGTGTTTGGACAATGAAGATGAACAAAATAATTCAGAGAAAAAGGCATGGAGAATAAAGTACACATGGTTTACAGAAGAACAATTTATTTCTATATATTCTGTAAGCTGATCAATAATACATCAGACCTCTTCGTCTCTTATATCATTATAAAAGAGGTATTGACATAAACTTTACATACATACATTCTTCTCTCGATATGTACATAGGACATCTTCAATACTTTGTGTGGTATTCCTTTGTCCTTTTCACATGAAAATACAAGTCTGAATTTCAAAATAATGTTATTACTTTAGTGCTTCATAGCTGTATGGTTGAGCTACATGTATATATATATACTGACCAATTCTTCATCTCAAGTATTATACTGTCCCAGCATTCTCTCTTCTCGTAACTTGGCCAGACACTGTACCATCATTCGCTCTTCTCATAACTTGGCCAGTCACTGTACCATCATTCGCTCTTCTCATAACTTGGCCAGTCACTGTACCATCATTCGCTCTTCTCATAACTTGGCCAGTCACTGTACCATCATTCGCTCTTCTCATAACTTGGCCAGTCACTGTACCATCATTCGCTCTTCTCATAACTTGGCCAGTCACTGTACCGTCATTCGCTCTTCTCATAACTTGGCCAGTCACTGTACCATCATTCGCTCTTCTCATAACTTGGCCAGTCACTGTACCATCATTCGCTCTTCTCATAACTTGGCCAGTCACTGTACCAACATTCGCTCTTCTCGTAACTTGGCCAGACATTGTCCCAGCATTCGCTCTTCTCATAACTTGGCCAGACACTGTCCCAGTATTCGCTCATATCATAACTTGGTCAAACACTGTACCAGCATTCACTCTTTTTGTAACTTGTCCAAGCACTGTCCTAGCATTCGCTCTTCTCGTAGTTTGGCCAGGCACTGTAACAGCATTCGCTCTTCTCACAACTTGGCCAAACATTGCAAAAGTGTGTCACGTATTTTCACACGTAGCTCTTCATTATCACCACAAATAATATGAGTCGATCCTTCTTCAATCTGTATCAGCGTGTCCTGACTGGCCTGGAAATAGATTAGGCAACAATGTCTCAAAAAGTTTGAAAGACACCATCATTTGTAATAAACACAAATATTTATATTCAACTCTGCTGGGATTCCTACTTCGTAGCCTATGAGCCATTTTCCACTGGCTGACAACAAAAAAACGCACTGATTAATTGAATTCTCCTAAGAGTCGGTTGGTGGTGGCCAACGAATGCACGTTGGTATCTAAAAATCGGTGAGGCTACCGCATATGCCTTTTTTCTGCCGCATATAACAGGTCCATACCGAGGGTACTGTCCTCGAAACACAATGACCACATCACCAACGACTTCATTGACCAAATCAGTCAGTGGTGGCCGAATTGCATAATCTATGCATAATTAAAGGCATATCCTACAATCCGCAGTGGCGCCACCTGGTGATTTTTTAATAATGTCAAATATTAGTCAAAACTGGTTTTTTGGGGATTCATTCTAATTATACATGAGTATGTTTAACATTTTGTCACGTTTATCCAATTGTGATGGGTAAAATAAGCCAATTTACATGTGTTTGATTTACATAGAAAATGTACTGAAAAATATGGTTTTCTTAAATTCTTTCAAAAACAAGGACGGAGACCTATGATTTTTAAAACCTAAATAAGAATTACTATATATATACTATATTCTGTGAAAGTTTGAGGAAAATGACATGGGTTTAACTATGTGAAAAAATACTTTTTAGAATTTCTATATATTCCGATATAAAATTATAATGATATTGATCTATAAATCTAAAACTAGCACGGTGACCCCCGATTTTTAAGATATATTTGTGTTCTACAACACTTGGAAATCATCATATTAAATTTTCAGGAAATTGACATGGGTTTTAATTTACGAGCCAAATTGTCCGATATGCCTTTAAGCGGTAAACACTTCTCGACATGTCTGTTTCCAATCACCGATCTAACGCCAGTGGTTCCCAGCTGCAGATGGGTGGCGAATAGTCGGCCAGTGGTAAATGGCTATGAATAACATATTTCATAAAATAATGGTGCGTCGCACTAAAACATGCTTGTATATATGATATAAAGTTTATCCCATATATTTACCTGTGACATTTAGATCAAATATCATATCATGTAAAGTAAAGAAAATGACTGTTCGTGAAATACTAATTGCCTTTTACTTAAATGTATTCATGTATTTGATTGTTACTTTGAAAAAGTTGTGGTAGCCCTGATCAAACAAATGCATTATTGTAACCATGATGACGTAGCGTCTGTGTATACTGCCCTCTCCTACCCATGTCGTATTTATACCCATACGTCAACTGGTGACGTATAGGGTAAGTCATCACGTGACTAAACCACGTGACTAGCCACAATTTCGCCATTTCAACATATACTAATAAGAGAACAGGCTGACTGTCTTTGTACAGCAAAATACATGGTGCAATTGTGAATCAGATATATCCCTGTGTCTTTGGCATCAGCATATATCTGATTGATAATTGTACAGCGAATGTTTGACGTACGAAGACAAAAAGCCAGTTTCTGTACATTACAGCCCCCATACCCATGTCTACGATGTCTCAGTTAAAGGAGCCCCTATAATGTTCTCTGACACGATAACTAGCCTGTAGTGCGGCCGACTTTCACCAGACAGCGTGTTCACGGCTCAAGGTAGGCCTGTTGGAGTCTAGGGGCTGAGGCAGGAAATTCCATACCCGGAAGCAGTATGGCGGCAGTAATGACGTCACATCTTTATGTGAAAGCAGAAGACAGACTGAAAACTACCTCAGCAGTCTTGAAAGAAATCATATTTTTTTCAAATGTTTCAAGTATACCAATGAATAATATATGTAGAACTGTATCAGCAGAGCACAGATTGTCAATTCGGTATTGACAATTAGAGAAGTTTATTGATCTGACAGCTCACACGTTGAGGTTTGTTTGGTGTTCCCTGAGTTTGAATCCGTTCTATTTTTAGCACGTCCAACGAGAAAATTGCCATCCCAGCCAATGAGTGCCCAGCCCTGGTAGCTTCCTACAGACCTACTTCCGAGGCTGCCCTGTGCGCCTCAAGTGGGTCGTGAAAGAGACTAACACGATAACGTGTCTTAGTTAAAGTAGTCCCGGTAATGTTCACTCACAATATCTACAATGTGGCCACCAGAGGGCCCCTCTTCCACCTTCACGTCCTCAATTCCAGCTTTCGTCAACAGCTTTGCAAAATGTGCCACGTCGAACGAGCCAAACACATACGGCTGTGTTGTCTGGCTGAAGGCACCCCTCTTAGGATTCGCAGGTAACGGCTGCAATAAAAACAAGGATTAAAAGTAGGCATGGCATTGCCATGATTTCGGTTTCAACAAGTAATGTATACATGTTTTAAGAAATAAAAAAGAAATAGAGGGAGGGAGGGAGGAAGGGAGGTGGGTGGAAGCCTGTTGCAATATATAAAGATACACTACTGTCACCGGGTGCGGACCACATCTGACCTGTGCGGGCCCCACCCGCTAGTAGGTATTCATTGAACCGTAACGGGCGCCTGCGCAATATATAAAAATACACTACTGTCGCCGGGTGCGGACCACATCTGACCAGAGCGGGCCGCACCCGCTAGTACGTATTCATTGAACCGTAACGGGTGCCTGCGCAATGTATAAAAATACACTACTGTCGCCAGGTGCGGACCACATCTGTCCAGTTCACCACAGGGTATCAAGGGTATCGAGTGTCTAATTATTCAGGATTCCTGAATATATTACTGTAATGTATTATAATATAAGCCGCAAAAACCGTTCCCCGTCTCCCCTAATATATTTCGGTCTTGACCTATAGGTCAAACCGAAATAACAAATTATGTTATCAAAGAGAAACTAGTAGTAATATGGGCCAGCCTGTGTGCAACAGTATTTATCTCACCCCTGGTATTTTTGTCCCATAGGCTTAACTTGGAAACTCATTCTCCATGACTCTAGGAGTATTGAAGTCCGTCTTCCATGGTCTATAACCTGTGTGTCGTCCATTCTTTTTAGTATGTACAAGGGTGAGATAAATACAGAAACCAACTTGTTTTGGTCAAAGAAGTTTTGGTCAAACGCCCATGGAGTATCCAGAAAAAAATAGTCAATGGGTTAATGTCACAAATGTTAGCCGATTAGTCAATGTGTGGGGTGAGACAAATTTAGAAGCCTATTCAAGTTTATGGTCAGAGCTCAATACCATCATAGTAATTCACGTGGTTTCGCCTTGTGATTTACTATGCTTCTCAAACTCGATGTGATACGAGCTCTCACTATAAACTTCCATGGGCTTCCTCTAAAGTATGAATTATACACTGGTCAGTATATCTAAAGCGTGAACAAAAACACAAAAAAAAGGTTTTAAAGGGTGACAGAGGTCATGAGTCGGGTACATTTTGACAGCCCGACATAGATATTGATTTTCATCTGGTAATTATAAAGGCACTGAGGTGTGTGAACACTTTCCATGCTAAAGGACAAACTTTAAAACATTTGACTAGACTCTAAGCCTGCTTATCTATATGGCTCTAATAAATATATGACACAATGAACATAAATAGCTTAACCCTTTCATTGCAGCATGATGGTTTCAGGCATTCCCTAGTGAATCACAGAATGATGCCTCCAGGCATTCCCAGGCAAACCCACCTTTCCCATTTGTATCAATACGCCCCTCACGAACTCGCCCCATATCATAGGGAAAACTGTATCTGCCCCTCGGGCCATAACCGCTAATTATTCGATAGATAGAGATATAACTGCTTCAATTCCATAACACTTGGATCAAGTACAAGAGGCATACATGGGTCTTTGATTCAGTCTAACAAAATACTATTTGTTACTATGGTAAGGAACTCAAAATTGTGACATTTCTGTTTCTTGGTTTAAGGTGCCAGTGGTAGAAGGAGAGCTACTCCAGGCATTGCCTGTAGTATAGGGCATAGAGTGATTGCTAGGAAATTGCAAGATAGTGCCATTGTAGTCAGGGGGCAACCACTATTATCTGCTGTTATAATTTATAGATAATTGCGAGAAGAGGCTAAAATCCATCTATGGCAAGGCGAAAAACACTTTTTATGAACTCCATTGATAACTGGACCCGCCATTTGGTGTTTTGTTTGAGATTGGGGGCAAGATGGTCACCTCCATAATACAATAGCTATGTGCCCCATAGTATGGTATCAGGGAATTGGCTGCTTCATAGACTAGGTTAATCTAGTGAGGCGGGAACATACTTATATGGTGAGAGATGCATACTTCAAATGGTTGAGAGAGTAAGAGAGTGCTGACCTTGAGCAGGTGGTGGTTGTCCTTGGAGAGGAGCGCCCCGTTGACCATGGCCACGCTGACCCCGGGTTTGACCTCTGTGGGCACGAGCGACGACGCAAGGTCAGGGTCAATGTCGATCTGCTCGTAGCGCCGCTTCACGGGCAAGTTGAGAACTTCTGAACGGCGGAAGGTCACGGGGGGCGGCTCCTGAAACCAGTGAAGGCGACTTGTGTTAAAGTGACTGGAACCTCAAGGGCAGTGACTGTGTATGCTACCTTGTAGCTTGTATGGTAACTGTGTGTAACAGTACCTAATGTATTGAATGTGTGTCCATCCAATCATAGTGAAAACCGGGACATACAGAATATAGTGGACAACTCAACTGTATACTATACCACGAGGGATATCGTCCAGTTGGGCTGTATTCGCTATTCATAAGAATATAATACTGATTGTACCTACGATACTACGATAATTTTATAAAATGAACATGAAAACAAGGGTTTCCTTGGAAAAGAAGAAAATCTCTGAGTCAATGGTAGGATAGGGATATAGGGCAGATCTTAATAAAGTCTGTTTTATAGGTTCATACCTAATATTTGGCTACCGCATTGTTATGAGGTGACCACACTGTACCCCAGCTATCTTATGATCCCGCAATGCACCTGCTGCATGTACTGACCCTATAGGGCTGATTTGAACGTGACCCTACTGCTTATGTTTTGCAATACGGTGTTTAACTTATTTCAAAATCGGGAAGCATGATACAATAGTGAATGAATAAAGTGCTCTGTGTGCGATTTTTTTTATATTTAGTTTATCTTAGCCTGGTATAAACGTTCATTGGCTTAACATTAGGAACTCATTCTCAATAGGCTTGCGAGAACGGTAACTCATACTCAACGGGTGATAAATATAATAATATTTCCAGGCTAAGATATAATCAGAAACATATTCGTGCTTGGTCTAAGTCCCTGTTCACCATCTCGTATGGAGTGCTTCAGAATATTCACTCAGCTATCGCGTCGTTCATATTACTGCGCACTCCAAACTCGATGGCGAACGAGGGCACAGACCAAACACTCATCAATTTCTTTCTTGATAACGTTATCGTTACTTCTGGTGTTAATAGGTATTTCACAGCATATATATCAAGGTATTTGACAATTATTAGTTTTGAGCTCCCCTAACCGATAGATTTCAAGAGCTCTGTGATTCAGTAAAACTGCGGGGAGATGGCAGGCGTACGGGCTGTACTTACAAAGTCTATGACGAGCTCGGTGTTGTGCGGGTAGAGTGGAGGAGGCACTCTGTAGTGGTCGGGGATGACCAGGTGCAGCGGGCGCAGGTCGTGGATCAGTTTGTTGGCCTGCGCGTAACTCAGACTCGTGTCGATCGGGCAGTAAGCCACCTGCAACAGGCATAACATGTAATATCCGCCTTTTACATCTATTCAATGTGTTTAAAGCAAAATTACATTTAATATTCTCCTTTTATATCCATACAATGTGTTTAAAGCAAAATTATATTTAATATTCTCCTTTTATATCCATACAATGTGTTTATATCAAAACCACAGGTAATATCCGCCTTTTACATCCATTCAAAGTGTTCATAGCATAATTATATTTAATATTCTCCTTTTATATCCATACAATGTGTTTATATCAAAACCACAGGTAATATCCGGCTTTTATATCCATTCAATATGTCTATAGCAAAACCACACGAAATATCCTCCTTCTACATCCATACAATGTGTTAATATTAAAACTACATGCAATAATTTCGTTTTACAATCATACACTGTGTGCACATGTATATCAAAACCTTATGTAATATCCTCCTTTTACATCCATACAATGTGTTTATATCAAAGCCACATTCAATATCCTCCTTTTACATCCACACAATGGGTTTATATCAAAACTACACATAATATATACCTTTTACATCCACACAATAGGTTTATATCAAAACTACACATAATATATACCTTTTACATCCACACAATAGGTTTATATCAAAACCACATTCAATATCCTCTTTTACATCCACACAATGGATTTATATCAAAACCACACATAATATCCTCCTTTTACATCCGCACAAAGTGTTTATATCAAAACTACACATAATATCCTCCATTTACATCTTTACAATGTGTTTATATTCTTCAAGGACAATATGAATATATGTTATAGAAATTATATAAAGATTTGCTTTGATGCATGCTTATTGCTATGTATTATCATTTACAAAGACTATCATCCAAATAAACAGGAAACCCAAGCTGATTTCTGGTATCTCCTTTAAGGATATAAGGATGGTCACCTTCATTGATATGGGCTGGTACGGAGCCAGCGCCTCCAGGTACGGAAAGTCAGGTTCTGAAAATACAAACATTGCCTTTGCAGTTGTGTCCCAGTCAGGTCACTTTGTATTATGGATAGGTAGACGAGCAAATCAGAGACACTTCTAAACCCACCGCTTTGCGACCACGGAAAAAAAAATCCAACCAAGACATTTCCCATAATGTCAACGGAACGAAGAAATTATACCAAAACACTTTGTATCATGGGCCTAAAATGTCGAGGGCCGTACGGGAATATTTAGATATTAATTACATATGATTATGTAGGTATGTATATATGACATTCTGAAAATCGCTGTGAATATTCAGGTACATACAATTATGTAGGTATGTATGGCATTCTGAAATATTAGATAAGGGATGCCAGTTGGGGATGACATTGGCATATTTTCTAATGCAATACACATTACATACACACTATAGTAAGTAAACAAAGGATCAAGGGAAAGCTCAAGTTTTTACATGGGTCAGTGGGGAGGTTTAGTGGGGGATTATAGGGTGTGGCTGAATTGGGTAATTTAGTAGCTGGTACACAAATATTACACAAGGAAATTTTTCCCCCTGAAAATGAAAACATGGAATTCAATGGAAACATGCATTTGTAATTTATTTTACATATTAATCATACGGTAGAACCCTACGTAAGCTGATATGTTATTGTGATGGTACCTGTGAATATGAGGGTGTTGGCGCTGTTCTTTCCCCAGAGTTCAATGAAGTGCACGACGTCACCAAACCGGAGCGAGGGATGGCCAGCGAACAGGACGCACGGAGTCCGCAAGTCACACTCTAACTCTAAAGAGATAAACCACGTTTGATAGCATTTAATAGCAATTTTAAATCGTTTTCACATTCTGAATCTCAAAATTAAACCAAAGAAAACGTTTCATTGGAAGTCTGAGTTATTTTCATACCCTAATACCAAAAACTGGAACAGATACACTGTTTGATACCAAGTCTTAGTTTCATTTTTAAAGTTTCACTTTTTTTAAATTTCTTTTTTTTTTCAGTTTAAGAAACAATAATCGTATTAGAATATGCTGTGATGCTCAAATGGATTTTATATTGAGGATTACATATTCAATTTGTTGAAAATCGCAGCTGAACACTTACCGTTAACGTTGGGAAAGTGTCGGAGTCTGCTGTTCTTCACCAGCTAAAAATAATAATTAAAAAAAAAAAATAGATAAATAGATACGCGTCAGAACCTCTCCGTATATGAATCTATTTACTTTATCTTTGAAGAGGGATACTAAATTGATGAAATATATAGTTATATTGCTCTCATCCACCGATATTAACATTAAGTTCTATTAGATGAAATTGAAAACATCGGGATCTATGTCATTAACAGTATTTATTTTTCTAAATTTAATATAATTGTTATAAAAAAAAAACAACTAAATTTATGATAATGGAGTAAACATATATTGATATATTATGAATAGCTAAGACAAACCTCTGCGTGGGGAAATGGGGGTTCTGGAAGGTAGACCTTGCTGGCTTTGGCACTTGATAACCTGTTGAGAAAATGTGTACTGGGATTTAGGGTTTATTTCAACTACTAATTCCAACAGATCACTACCTTATTTTTTATTGTTCATGTTATTGATGAACTATGAAGTAAAAAGGAAATGATAGAAACACTAGAATTACAACACTGCCCCAAATAAAAAAAAAAAGAAATCTTATTAAACAATTGCTTCAAACTACCACCGAATACTGCTTATTATTTATTCTGATGAAGTTATTTTGTATTGCCACGAAAAAAGGTCAATGCTTTCTTTTGTACCATTTGCTTATTACATTAAATACTTTGCCCTGGTAGGTAATGATGTTCCATGACTGTTTCACCAAAAATGTAGCAAACTCTCCTCAATCCTTCATCTATTACTAGATGTAATATTTAAGAGACTGTATTTTGTCATGTACCAATTATAAAATTCCTGTCCTGAAGAAGGCACACCAAGCCGAAACGTTGACATTAAGGAAATTAAAAAGTTGCTCATTGTAAAAAAAAATGGAGTGGACATTAGTCTGTGCAGTGTCGAAGAGTTAGCCAAGATTCTACCTCGTCTTTAGAAATAAATTTATGAGCGTTTGGTCTGTGTCCCTGTTTGCCATCGAGTTTGGAGGGGCTCGGAATATTCACTCGGCTATCGCGATGGTGAAGAGGGACTCATACCAAACATGAATACGTTGCTGATTTTATCTTTGCCTGAAAATATTAATCAGTTTATCACCCATTGAGTATGAGTTACTTTACTCATAAGCCTGTTGAGTAGGAGTTCCTAAAGTTAAGCCTATGGACGTTTATACCAGGCTAAGATAATATCCAGTTCTACGTATATATGATACAATGTTTTTAAGACCCATAATTTTCGAGATGCCAGCGAGGTGTAAAAAAACATGAGGCGGAGCATTTCTGAATCCTGTTGATCTCCACTCTCTACCACTTACACGAAAATTCAGTACACCACAAAAAAAACAGGAAATAATCGGGAAGCTGGCATCTCTGTATTCTGAACTGAGACTATCAAACTGACCATTCGGCGTAGATGTTGGAGTATTGGAGGCTCTGGTTGGCGACAGGTGAGATGAAGTACATCGGAGTGGTGGCCAGTCCACAGCTCTCCAGGTGGCCGGACAGACACTCAAACAAGTCATACGTGACACCGGAGGGGTAGCAGGGCACGAGCACATTACCACCGTTACGTAACGTCATCGCTGAAATAGTCAACAGTTCACAATAATTACAGATGAAGTCGACGCTTCGAACAGTCAAAAATCCCACACACCCTTGATAGTAGAGGAGCAAATGGCCTAAAAATGGGTAAAATTGACCCCCGAAAGTCTACTGGCTGAAACTTGCCATATTAGTCAATTATGACCTCAGGAATCTGAATCTGATACTCGTTTGTTCCAAAAAGTGTAGCATCATACTCGTTTCCATGGTAATAGAAGGAAAACAAAATTTAATACATACTGACACATAACACATACTTTTATAAGAAAAGGTGAATAAATGCATTTTTTCTGTCGGTAAAATTTATCATTCTTTGGCCAAAAGTGTACAGTATGGAAATATGCCCTTTTCTGTTTTCTTGGAAGAACTGTTGCCATGGTAACATTCCAATTTGTGGGGGAACCCCCATTTTTGGATTTCTCATGGTTATTAAAGTTGGATAAAAAGAATAATTTTATGAATGACATATACAAATTGATAAATTTAGCAAAAACACACAGCATTGATAGGTACCACCATTTTTTGAAGCCATTCAATTGTTCCCATGGCAACCATAACAAGGTTTTTTCTATGACCAAAGCAGCCAGATAATGATACACTAACTGGACATTTGTATGGCAAATCTGCATGACATGGCAACTTGTAGAAGAGTATAGTCTCAAAAAGGCCATTAGAGAGTCTACTGAATGAAATGTGCCATGTTGGTCAATCATTACATGGGGAATCTGATTCTGCCACTCTTTTGACCAAAAGAATGTAGCATCACTTTTGTTTCCATGACAACCTTAATGCATAATAATCTACTTAGAAACCACCAATTTCATGCAAATATGAATAATAGATGTAAGAAATAGGAGCTAAACACCTACTCATGAGATTTCATTTTCATGATGTATACATTTGGGACATAATGTGGAGTTGTTCTCTTCATTCCCTTAGAATTTGATTGCCATGGCAACCAGTTTAGCACATAACAGACACTGCAGTAGCCAGCTCTGATTGTTGTCAAAGCAAATAACTAGCTTTTTAGCCATTGATGATAGAGACTTAATGTAAGTATTTATCCTAGTACTTGGAGAGTCTACTGCATGAAATGTGCCATGTTGGTCAATCATTACATTGGGAATCTGATTCTGCCACTCTTTTGACCAAAAGAATGTAGCATCTCTTTTGTTTCCATGGCAACCTTAATGCATAATAATCTACCTAGAAACCACCAATTTCCTGCAAATATGAATAATAGGTGTAAGAAATAGGAGCTAAACACCTACTCATGAGATTTCATTTTCATGAGGTATACATTTGGGACATAATGTGGAGTTGTTCTCTTCATTCCCTTAGAATTTGATTGCCATGGCAACCAGTTTAGCACATAACAGACACTGCAGTAGCCAGCTCTGATTGTTGTCAAAGCAAATAACTAGCTTTTTAGCCATTGATGATAGAGACTTAATGTTAGTATTTATCCTAGTACTTGGAGAGTCTACTGCATGAAATGTGCCATGTTGGTCAATCATTACATTGGGAATATGATTCTGCCACTCTTTTGACCAAAAGAATGTAGCATCACTTCCATCTCCATGACAACCTAAATGCATAATAATCTACCTAGAAACCACCAACTTCTTACACATTTGAAGCGCAAGTCCAAGAAAAACAAGAAAACTCATAGGGTTTCAAACTCATTAATTGTTTTTATATGTTAACATTTCGGACGTAATGGGTAACTCTTGTTTCTATGTCTTTAGAATCTTGTTACCATGGCAACCAATGCAGGTAGAAAATAATCAGTGCAGTTACCCCCTTTGATTCTCATATAAACAAATTACTATAAGTTCTTGGGGGCATGCCCAGAATACTCCAGGTTTCTTTCCTCTGGCTCCCTCAAGACAAACTGGACACTTATCCTAGCTATTGTTACCAGCAAAACCTAGTTTTAGATGATGCATATTTTGCCATATGGAACCCTGTTCCATACAGTATTTATACCTCCTGCTTGTATGTATCTGTCACATACTTGTGTCATGCTCTACCTGTTACTATTAACTATAGCTAACATATAAAAAGGTTTAGAAGGTTAAGGTATGGATCAGAGCTGACCATTGCATGTCAGAATCTCAGACCATTGTGGGGCATGCCATGGAGGAAAAATGTGACACCACTTAGTTTCAATTCCTGGCTCACTCTTGCTGGTTTTCTCTCCCCATATTGTGAAGGTTATATGGCCTTGTTGTTGGTGCCCATAGTGCCCTTGAGCCCTGATACCTTTCCCAGGATGTCACAGTTTTAGTGTTGCACCTGCTACTCCTCAGCAAGTAAAGCAGGCCAGCAAGGAGGAGGAGAGGTAGCCAGAGGAGAGGTAGCCTGAAGGGCAGGATAAGGAGACCACCTCTGAACCAGAGGAGCAAGAAGGGGAGGAGACATAGGAGGGAGAGACCCTAAAGTGTCCTTCTGAGTAGAAAAGTCAACCAAAGGGGCCTTGCATCACTCATCCTGCCTAAGAGGGCCATAGAGGAAATATATTAGAGATCATATTAGAAAGAAAACACAGGGGATACCTGAATGTTTTGCTGCAATGCTGCCTCCGTTTAATACACTTCTCAATGCCTCTCCAAAAAAGGAATATTCTGTCTTTGAGCCTTTAAGACACTAGTATGTCTGTCCTGAGAAAGCTATGTTCCCCTCATAACTCTGAAAGAAGGGGCCTTATCATTATTGCCTCTCCTGTTAGTAGCTCCATATCTCCCTGTGCCCAATACAGGAGAAAATGGGAGGTAACTCTCTGGCTTGATAATGGTGCATTTCATATGTTATGGGGCTAGCATTGGGAGAAAACAGTCCAGGACTGGCCCAGAAATTAGCAAAACACTAGATGAAGGTTGGGAGAGGTCATAATGGAGGGGAGAGTGGGTTTCAGTGACTTATATTGCTAGCATATGCCCTGATGGTCAGACTGTATTGGGCATCCTATTCTTCTATGCATGAGAATAACCAAGGAACAGCAGAGGCCTTCTGGCTTCTCTGTCTAGTCAGGATATCATCAAATAAGTAAGGACATTTATAAGTATGCATATAGAAATTAAAGTAATACAGTGTTTCCACCTGCCACTTCCGGCCCGCAATTCTGTCTTTTGGCACCACTACTGACTATTTGCAATTTTTAGGGTACATAATTGTCAGGTGGAAATGGGGATAACATGTTACAGATCAACAATCTTTATCTCCACATTATGCAATATGGCACGAGCTGACAATTATTTGCCTCCCCGATAAATTGAAAGCAGTTATGTACATATAATTGGTTTGTGGCAAGCTTTTTACATTTAAAACCATCTCTGCACAGTGTATCCATTGGAAGCACACATTCAGCTGCAATGTCAGGAGTGTTAATCATCAGGCTAGTAAACATGTATCAGCATCAGTATTTTCTCAGTTACTTTCAATACAAAGGTCGGAAAACCATCTGTCAGGTGGAAAGAGTTTGTTTTTGTTGATAATTATAATTAAATCTCAAGTGACACCACCCAATGACTGATTTTTAATGAATACATAATTGGTGATCATTTAGTCGTCAGGTGGAAATGTATAAGTTGATCAAAATGAATAATAACATTAAGGATGACATGCTATACCATGTGATTGAGTAACAGAATGATCTTGACACATCCTGCCCCCAGCTGTGTACATTGACACTAATAGCTATTAATGAGAGAGTGGCTCTGCCATAGATTCCCATCAATAAAGGGTTAATAAGAGGACTTTGAAGTGCTGTGGGGGGGAAGCACTGAGAACAAAAGCACTGACATGGTGGCAGTGCCTCAGGGCCCCATTGCTCCACTTTTTGTGGTATCGCTAGCTATAATTGTATCACAATTTTATTTTACGATAACTTTAACGATCTGACTAAAAACTGTTGGTCCCATGATATTGTATCGTATCCCTATATTCATGCAGTATTGCTAATTTGTATGATGTGATGGCTATACAACAATTCAGGGGTACATATATAATGAGACACGGGAAGATACATCCAGGGATGGCCGGGTGATACCTTGAGGCATCATTTACAAAATATTCGTTTTTGTGAATAAAATTGGAAATATTTGCTCAATCAACCTGAAATGTTCACAGTTTGTATGTATAACATCATATTTGATATTTTTAGGTGAAATAAAGCATAGCATTTAGTATCATATGAGATGCCATGTGATGTTAAGATAAAAGTATCACAGTTAGGGTTATATGTCCGGCCTCTAGCGTTATTCACTGGCACTAGTATCTGGCTCCATACCTGTACTACTATGGTGAGTACCCAGTGAAATAGGGTTTAATACAGATGGTACAATAGTTAAAACTGGTCTGACACCTGGTTATGTGGATCGCTATCTACTATAGGTAGATGAACAATGGGCTGGGGTGGTAGTGCCACCATGGATCATTATTGAGAATATCAGACAAGGCCATTTCTAACCAAAGTAATGCAATATGCAGACATCTGCCCTGATGTGAGGGTCTGCATAAAAAGTATCGCTGAAAGGCATATTTTAGGTGGTGATGCAATTCCAACTCAATCCACATGTCATATCTTCATTAATTTCAAGGTATTTAGATCCAATATGAGAGCCCAAATATTGCATTCTGGGATTGCAGATGCATCCCATTGGATTCTGCATACTAAAATGTCCAAGAATAAATACTTAATTTATGTCTCTATCTTTAATGGCTAAAAGATTATAGCAGTTTATTTAGATAACAATCACAGTTGGTTCCTGTAATGGATGCTCTCTGCTGCATTGGTTGCCATGACAACCAAATTCTTAGGGAATATCGATGACCCATGATATCCTAAATGTATACAAAAAAAGCTCATGAAACCTCATGAAAAGATGTTTTATGGCTATTTTTCAGACACTTACTATTCATGTGTAAGAAAATGGTAATTTCTGAGTAAATCACTATACAACCATGTTGTCATGGAAACGAAAGAGATGCTACATTCTTATGGTCAAAAGAGTGGCAGAATCAGATTCCCCATGTAATGATTGACCAACATGGTGAGTTTCATGCAGTAGACTCTCCAAGTACTAGGATAAATACTTATATTTAGTCTCTATCATCAATGGCTAAAAAACCTAGTAATTTGCTTTGATGACAATCAGAGCTGGCTACTGCAGTGGGTGTTTTGTGCTAAACTGGTTGCCATGGCAATCAAATTCTAAGGGAATGTAAAGAACAACTCCACATTATGTCCCAAATGTATACATCATGAAAATGAAATCTCATGAGTAGGTGTTTAGCTCGTATTTATTACACCTATTATTCATATTTGCAGGAAATTGGTGGTTTCTAAGTAGATTATTATGCATTAAGGTTGTCATGGAAACAAAAGTGATGCTACATTCTTTTGGTCAAAATAGTGGCAGAATCATATTCCCAATGTAATGATTGACCAACATGGCACATTTCATGCAGTAGACTCTCCAAGTACTAGGATAAATACTTACATTAAGTCTCTATCATCAATGGCTAAAAAGCTAGTTATTTGCTTTGACAACAATCAGAGCTGGCTACTGCAGTGTCTGTTATGTGCTAAACTGGTTGCCATGGCAATCAAATTCTAAGGGAATGAAGAGAACAACTCCACATTATGTCCCAAATGTATACATCATGAAAATGAAATCTCATGAGTAGGTGTTTAGCTCCTATTTCTTACATCTATTATTCATATTTGCATGAAATTGGTGGTTTCTAAGTAGATTATTATGCATTAAGGTTGTCATGGAAACAAAAGTGATGCTACATTCTTTTGGTCAAAAGAGTGGCAGAATCAGATTCCCCATGTAATGATTGACCAACATGGCACATTTCATTCAGTAGACTCTCTAATGGCCTTTTTGAGACTATACTCTTCTACAAGTTGCCATGTCATGCAGATTTGCCATACAAATGTCCAGTTAGTGTATCATTATCTGGCTGCTTTGGTCATAGAAAAAACCTTGTTATGGTTGCCATGGGAACAATTGAATGGCTTCAAAAAATGGTGGTACCTATCAATGCTGTGTGTTTTTGCTAAATTTATCAATTTGTATATGTCATTCATAAAATTATTCTTTTTATCCAACTTTAATAACCATGAGAAATCCAAAAATGGGGGTTCCCCCACAAATTGGAATGTTACCATGGCAACAGTTCTTCCAAGAAAACAGAAAAGGGCATATTTCCATACTGTACACTTTTGGCCAAAGAATGATAAATTTTACCGACAGAAAAAATGCATTTATTCACCTTTTCTTATAAAAGTATGTGTTATGTGTCAGTATGTATTAAATTTTGTTTTCCTTCTATTACCATGGAAACGAGTATGATGCTACACTTTTTGGAACAAACGAGTATCAGATTCAGATTCCTGAGGTCATAATTGACTAATATGGCAAGTTTCAGCCAGTAGACTTTCGGGGGTCAATTTTACCCATTTTTAGGCCATTTGCTCCTCTACTATGAGGAGGAGGATCGATTTGGAAATAAGTTTCAATTTGATTTCTCAGTAATTAAAACTAATGAACACGATAGGTATCACATTTAGTGCTATATATTCCTGCTAAGAACCACTGAAGGGGGTCACTGGGCTTAACACCTCACGGAGATCACAGGAAAATTGTCAACTTCCGTCTTCTCAGCCTTCATTCACCTCCGAAAAATAAGACAATCCAGAACGGAATGCTTTAGAAACACCCCCATTTTAATATCATGGGTAACTGTTATCGGTCATGTTACCAACGAACATTGAAAAAATACCAAGAAGGAGACCGCTTCTAACTGACCCTTATTGGACATGGTCTAACTCACAATGCTGACTAGAGTTAACTCTCTGGACCCATTCATATACTGACTGGCACTGACCCTTACTGGACATGGTCTAGTTAACTCTCAGGACTCGTTCATATACTGACTGGCACTGACCCTTATTGGACATGGTCTAGTTAACTCTCTGGACTCGTCCATATACTGACTGGCACTGACCCTTACTGGACATGGTCTAGTTAACTCTCAGGACTCATTCATATACGGACTGGCACTGACCCTTATTGGACATGGTCTAGTTACCTCTCAGGACTCGTTCATATACTGACTGGCACTGACCCTTATTGGACATGGTCTAACTCACAATGCTGACTAGAGTTAATACTCTCAGGACTCATTCATATACTGACTGGCACTGACCCTTATTGGACATGGTCTAGTTACCTCTCAGGACTCATTCATATACTGATTGGCACTGACCCTTATTGGACATGGTCTAGTTAACTCTCAGGACTCATTCATATACTGACTGGCACTGACCTGTCTTCATGCAGAACTCGCCGATCATGGCGTCAGGGTTGACGGACGGGGCCTGGTTCAGTGCTGACAGGATTAGGATGTCACTGTTCCGCAGCGGGATCTGCTCCATGGGCTACATGACACAAAAATAAACCTTATCAATGTGATTAGCATACCAATAGACTAACGATACGCTTCATGATGGTGTTCTTGTACAAAGCTGTGCTTCACCTTTTACTTATATATTACATACATGGACATTTCTAAGGAGTAATTCTCATATCATAGCCACTAGATCTTTCCAAAGGAAACATTTCGAGATAGCGTTGTTTCAAATATATAAATGTATGTATCACCTATTAAGTATTTATACAAATAAATATGCAAATACTATTCCTGGTTAACCCAGAGATCTACAATATTTATTTCCGCATTTATCTCAAATACAATGATGATTCAATACAAAATATGGAAAACCTTAAATAAACGGGGAATTGGCATCCCTAATATATATTCTTTCCAATTTACACGTTTGATATATTGATTAATTAAGAAATAGTGTACATCATAGCTATGCGTACCTTTGGATGTGTTGTTAATGTTGATGAACCGCTTAAATAGCAAATCTGAAAACATAGATAAATCATAACTAATTTGAATTGTACATTTATAAGAGATATCACACATGATGTGTGTTTTAGGTACGACATTCATAAGGACTAGGTGTTAATGTGGTAACAGTAACAACTGACGATACTAATTAAAATCAAATCAAACAAGTCTCTACACCTTTTTAAAACAATCGAAGTTTAAAAGAGTCCATTTCTCTACTTTAAATTTCTATTCAGTCAATATGACTCACATCAACATCTCACAACTATCAATCAGACATTGATATGCATTCGTGTTTAATCATTTGTTAATAACATTTATCTCACCCCAGATATTTTTTCTCCATAGACTTAACATTGGGAAGTCGTATCTAACGCCCATGAGATATTTAGGAAAAATATCCAATGGTAGATTATGTCACAAATGTTAGCCCATTAGTCAGTGTAAAGGTGAGATAAATACAGAAACCCATTCAAGTTTAGGGTCAGAGCTCAATCCCATCTCGTTTGAATCGCTACATAATTCACGCTGCTTCGCCTTGTGAATTACTACGCGATTCAAACTCGATGGGATACAAGCTCTGACCCTAAACTTTCATGGGTTTCCTCTATAGGACACTGTTCTCTATCCAGGCCTGATAAGGACATGGTTAATGGTAAAACCTTTCCCAGTGTTCACCTTCTCATAGTCTGACTGCAGCACCCAGTTACAGCTGCCCAGACAGAATCCAGAGCTCACCGCCGTCGCCTCCAGCGCTCCGAAAATGTCCTGAAAGAGAGAAGAATGTTTACATAGGGCCATCCATAAAGTATGTACGCAGAATTTCTGAAAATTTTAACATACCGCCCACCCCCTACCAAGCTTATATGCAATAGAACAAAGAAGGAGCATACGCAAACTTCCCAAAATTCTTGACACTCCCACCCTCAGTGCATAAGTAATTTATGGATGGCCCCTTATTTATTCAGGGATGTCAGTTGGGGTCAGAAAAAAACAAGGAAATATTTTTCCTGGCAATACAGGGTTAGACATCAGATCTATATATACACCAAAAAGACCTAATACATAGTAGATACAAATAACATCATCACTACAGAACATGCGTCTGTAGGCAGGTTAATTGGGGAATTTATGAGTCATGATTGATTTGAATATTTTTCAATTTTTATGTTCATTTCACACAAGAAAAAAGGATATCTTATTACAAAAATGAAAACACGGAATTCCGCGGAAACAAGGAAAACTGACAGCTCTGTTTATTTCCTGACTATCCCCGTTCTGTCCCTCACCAGTTTATAAATACATGTGATTAGTCTAGCTTGATAACCATAAAGAAACTGCGATATCTCCGAGGCATCATGATAGCGTGCACTGGGTACTTATTTACAGTGTTCTGAAGCAAATACTATTTTTAAATCTTGTCTTTATCAATAACCGATACAACCTGATGAGCCCTTTGGAGATCAAAACTTATATATTGCTTTTTATGTCATCCATTTCTAACAAATATTTCGTCTATTAGGCAGTTGGGATGTGTAACTTTGTTGATCTACACTCTGTTACTAGGACAGTAATTTTGACAAGACACCTAAATATGATGCCACAGCCGGTGGTTTACAACGACAGTTGGAACGGAATCTTTCTTATTTCAAAGAAGCATCTGCTCCATGAATGAAATAATGGCATGATGTCAGTTGGGATCATGCCAGAAAGTGGAAATAATTTTCATGTGCCTCAGAGAGACTGAGAGAACATGGAAAACACATCAGTGTTGGCTATGGAATAGAGCTGAGGGTGTGTGGGGAGGTTTGAACAACTGTTTTATTGGTGTGAATGAGGTTCAATTTATACTACCTTTCTTTTACACAAGAAAAAGGTTTTAGAAACTGAAAATGAGAACAGGGATATTTTTGGAAAATAGGAAAACTGTCATCTCTATGGCTTAAAGATGTCAGATGACTAAGTGCCAAATCCACTAAGGCGACTGAATTCACACAGTATTTTCATGAGACTATGTGACACTGCACCCATGCAAATACATGCGACCGTGCGAAAACATTAAAAGGTTTTAATATTGTCGCATGCCGGTCGCATATCCACATGAATTCACATGAGGCATGCGACTACCAAGCGACCACCTTGCGAACACCTGATCCACTGAAGCGAATTTTGTATGTCACCGGGAGAACTCCAGGCGAACGTGTGCGATCGCTAAATTCGCCTTAGTGGATTTGGCGCTTAACGATGATTTTAACGAACAAGCATACTGACCAGTTTCTCGTTGAAGCCCACCATGTGCACCTTGGCGAGCGCCGACTCTACATCGTGACTGTTGTAACACTGCCGCCAGCCCAGTGGCGCCACCGCGTCCCGCAGTGGCGAGGGCAGGAAACTGTAGACGATAACAATACAGTATCAACACGAGAAATTGGCTGAGGAATAGTCGCAAATTATCGCAAATTATTCGGCATTCGGTTGTCATCAGACTCGGATATGGATTGTGGTCGTCGTTAGCACCTTCAGGAGGATCTGATACTGATTCACTTCAAATTGTATTCCATGTATCGTGAAGATGAATCATCTTAACCAGGTATCATAGTTTGTAGTGAACTGAATCATTGTAGAGGTAGGATTCTTATCTTTTATTATCCATCGTATACAAAGCCCCCATTGAAAATGTATGGGGACTAGGAGAAAACGTACTTACTGTGGCCGAACTATGTCTTAGTTCGAGGTCACCTGTGGCCGACATTCGCCCCGACGCCGTTAGGTGGAGGGGCGAATGTCGGCCACAGGTGACCGAGAACTAAAACATAGTTCTGGCCACAGTCAGTACGTTTTCTTATTATTACATACCTTAATTTGATAATAAAACGCCATTTTGTTAAGTTTCCAAGTCTTCAACTCTCTTCCCGCAACCCCTCCCTACTGCCAGTGTCTTCCCATCCTTATACGCACACGCAGTGCGGTCCGATAGCGGGAAAACTCGGCAACGTTCGACGTGGTGCCGACTCACACTGCGCCGCTCCGGTTTATTGTGCCGCAAAACGAGTTTCCGAAGGTTGCTCTAGTGGTGCAGTGTGCCTCCATACACGCCTAACGCTCTCCAATCGTATCTTCTGCGCTAACCGCAACTTCCGGTTCGTAGCAGACAGTGTCAACATGGAGCGGTTGTGACTTAAGAACTCGATAAATGGCGCGTCTTTCTGATCGAATAAAGGTAGACCAATAGGCCTTTTTCCACTGGCCGGTGTTGCACCTTATCTGGGTGGTTACGCAATGCTTGCGGCCAAACATACCCCTGGCAACGTATACTTTAGCATTGGATCACTCAGTATATGAGCGTAATACGTTTATAAGACCCATGTAAATCGTTTTTAGAGAAATAACAATGATTTCATGGTATTCTATGGCATTCCAGCTGCAATTTGATGTATCATACATGCATATCACCTAAATGGTACTTTAGATATAACTTAGATAACACCGGGGCACCGAAACTGAATACACAATAATACATTGGCAGGCCTAGCTATTATATGCTTATCTTTTTCCATGTTCAAAACCAAGATAATTATCACCTATGAAGTTGAGACAGCCCAGACTCGTTGATACAATACCCTTGTTTGTTCCAACAATTTAATCTGTCAAAAAACAACACTCCTGCAATCACACCCACCGTTCACACTTTAGCTGTGATTGCTGTATATCTCTATATGAATACCGCTGGAATCGGGGTGTTTGTCCGAGCGGCCGCGTTACTAGACAGTTGACCGTTAGGCGGCGCTGAACGGCAACACCTGTATTGTAATGATTGAATGCGAAATAAAAAATATTTAAAAAAAAAAAAAAAGTAATAATAAGAAAACGTCCTGACTGTGGGCAGAACCATCGGGTTAGTTCTCGGTCACCTATCGCGGACATTCAGACATGCTGGAGAGTGGTCCGATCGCATCCCGTTGCGCCGCTCCGCGTTGTCAACGTCATAATTACGTTGGCTACCAGTCGCGATGACGTCGAATATGCATGCCTAGCGCGTTGCGGCGAGTTAGTTACATGCACGTTAGAATCTTGCAGTACGACGAAGCGCACCATAGTGGGCCGTAGTCGCGATGTACTACACCCCCGTGAGCGGGTAGTATTTCACTGACGTTCGGCTATAGGTATGTAATAATAAGTAAACCACGACCAATTATATAAAACCTGTCAGATACCATAACTGTGGTATACGGATTCAAACCTGTGGTATACAGATTCTAACCTGTGGTATACGGCCTCAAAACCATGGTATACGGGGAAAATAGTCCCTTTTGCTATAGGGCAAAGAGTAGTCCCTATTGTTATACCCTTTAAAATGGCAATTACTGGGTTTAATTCATTCGAAAAGATTGATAATAAATGCAACAAACGATGATTTTGTGGACAGGCAGCTCTGTAAACCACTCGCGGTTGACCTCGTAATACACTCGCTAGCGCTCGTGTATTACTACGCGTCAACCTCTCGTGGTTTACTGCCGCCTGTCCACAAAACCATCGATTATTGTCTATATCTTGTTTCCAACTGTTTTATATAGTTTACTCTGTAATACATTTACTCATAATGACGTTTAGAGACATTTAGTTATCATAAGAGATGATAGTAATTACAACGGCCAGAGAATGTAGGATCATATATCACTAATAATCACAAAACAAGCAGAAGGATCAATACTTCAACGAACTGCAATGAATACTTGCATAATGGAATCATGTAAACACTACAGGATGGAAACTTCTTTCGTATCAACTGTACTTTGTTCAAGGAAAATAAAAGCTGCGATACAAAAAAATTGCTCTTGATGGCCGTAAAAAAGAATTCTGAGATTTACATAAGTCATTGTATTTTCGTTGCTAAATAAAAACAAATTAAAAAAATTCAATCAGGGCAATGGAAATTATATTTTCATATGGTTACAATAAAAGGATCACATTGAACCTTATAAACAATTTAATATAATTATAATACGCTAAATGTGTCATGTATGGTGATGTTGTATGTGCTTGTGTCCGAACTCAGGTGTGTATCATTGCAGTTTTCTATCACGTTTTACACTCTTTTCTGTTTTTAATTCATAAATGTTGACCTCACCTTAAGATGTTCGGTTGTTTCCACTTGGTGGCGCGGCCGGGTTTGGGGTTTCTCTCGATGTACTCCACCAATTCGTCCATATACAACCTGACCGCAAAACATGGTTTAATCATTAACAATGTCCTACAAGCAACCGACCGACATATACATTGTGATGAACAAGGAGAGGGGAGGATATTGAAGAATGGTTTATTGACACTGGAACAATAACCTATTTACTCTGATACGATGAACGGCATTGATCTCCACAGCCGCTTGTATCTGAAACCGGTCAATATCATGTATGTATTTATACAAGACAGCCCTCACTCTAACTGGTGGCAGGAACCTCTGGTTATCCTACCCTTAATATAAAATCCCATAGGCTTAACATTGAGTTTCTGTATGCCACGCTGACTGGCATACGGAGTATTATATGCCACTAGTGCCATACAGAATTGTTATCACGTAATATTCCAAAATCGAGGAGACAGGATAGGATAAAATCAAAACGTGATTCGTTTTAATCTTGGCCACCGCATGCCACCCCTGAAGTTTTGGCTCCAGACTTCACTCGGCTTCGCTTCATGAAGTCACTTTGCCAAACTCCAGTCATGGCATACGGTGGCCAAGATTAAAACTCATCCAGTTTTATGGTAGAACCTCCAACTCTTTGCGACCATCCGTTATCCTCTGGCAATCTCTGACCCTCAAAGAACCCTCCTAGCTCCTCTGAACATCCCAGAAGCTCTCACCTTCCAAGCCCCTGCCATCCTCCGATAAGCTCTGAGACAAGTGGTACCAATTATCAAACATGTTTGATATGAAGAGCTACGCGCAAACAGGTACCTCCAGTCTCAGACTAGGTGTACCTAGGTGCCCCCAGCCGCACAGTGTGAACTGAACATATGTGAAATGAGAGAAAGGTGCTACATCGACTACAGAAATCAATGAGATAAGGGTGACTGACTTGCCGATCTGCATGCTGGGCTCGGTGGCGTAGACGCGGCCTCTGAAGCCCGTGTACTGCACGATGAAGGGCAGCGCCAGCATGCAGTGGTAGTTAGAGATGAGGATGATGTCCACCTCGCTCATGTCCAGCATCGACGTCTGAAACCGGAAAAATCCGCCGTAAAACGCCACCATATTGTCACCAGTTTGTTTTTTATGTTGATTTTATTAAGATTTAGAAAACGAGGCAAAAAAAAGGTATTGATTTTACTCGCATATTACTAGACTGGTTCCCTGCCCTAATGAAATAAGGGACAGGTAACGGGTTCCTACGTCCTTCAACTTGGCTGGGTTCTGCCTGTGTACGCCACTGGCTACTTACTGGCTCTAATTCCGCAGAGCTGTGGAGCCCCCCAGCAGATACCCCGGGAACCAGCGTATCTGGTGGTCTGCAAATGTGGTGCAATCCCACAATGCAACAGAAAAATGGAGGCGTAACCAATAATGCACCACAAAACTGGAACCCGTTATCTAGCCTATAGTCTAACTAGGCCAGGCTTCCAGGCTAGCATATTACCTTGTAGGAGGATAACGCTCATGTATTACTACACATCGACCTCTCGTGGTTTCCAGCCGCCTGTCCACGTAACTATCGTTTGTTGTATCTACAATCCATCTTCTCCAATGAATAATAGCCAGGAATTGCCACAGTAAAAGGTATATCAATAGGGACTATTTCTTTGCTCTATAGCAGAGGGACTATTTTTTCGTTTACCATGGCTTTGAAGCCGTATACCTCAGATTTGAATCCGTATACCATGGTTATGGCATCTGACAGTTTTTAAACAATGAATAGTGGTTTACTGAGTTCCCATACATTTTCAAGGGGGGGGGGGAGGACTTTGTATACCATGGATAATAAATTGCAGTGCTGTCGAAAAAGATTTTGAAAAATAAGAGAAATACGAAAGTAATTTATATGTTTTTATTATTGCGTCATACACCGACCAAGAAGTGAGAAGAGATGGAACTACAGCTTGGAGCTCGTTAATGGCAGAAACAACATTGCACACCCCGACAACAGCATTTTGAAACTCTCATTGCTTTTTCTCGAGCTAATGACATCAGAATACCCCAGTAACAAATTCTGTTTTCACCATGGCTAGAGGTAAATCATATGATAAGAACAACTGAGTGTAGAGCTATAAAAAGGAATAGAAGGTTCGATTTTTTTCAAAACACAAAAATCTCACCCTTGTGTCACGTCAGTCTCCAACCCTAGACCTGGTGTGTTCTGTCTCTATGTGCGGCAGGAACTCCAAGCGGATCCGACAGAATTCTATTTTGTTTTATAAATAAATATATAAATAAATACCAAACCTTTCCAATTGTCAAAGAGGAACAGCCCAGATACTTTTAGATTGGTCCCTGATTGAAAATTGCAGATGACTATTTAGGTCATACAGTTAAGGCATATTTAGGACACAGTGTCATAGTATGGACACTCTCATTGTACACGTTTTTTTTCCAGATGTAAAAGTACATGTAATAAGTAAACAAGTTCAACTCACCTCGGGCACAGCGAATTCTGGGGAACTGTCCACAAATATCCGTCCTCCACATTCTTTAAGTTCCTAATGGGAGGCAAAAACAGAAAATTATCTTTACCGATTAATTAGAGACTATAAATTTCCATATAAGACTATAGACTATAAGTTATCTAAGCACCTCCAGTTCAGTGATTCGTACTAGAATGAGAATAGGATATGGCTGGAAATATTCAGTGGCCATTTGGGTTAGAAGGAGTGCCTTCTTCATAAAATCTGCCTTAAACATATAAAATTAGTTAATTAGATTAGTTAGAAAACTTTTTTTTTCTTAAAAGGTTTGACAACATAGCCTTGCCACATGTGAAGTGCTAAACATGCATTGAGTCTGTAAGTTTATCTCACCCCGGTATTTTTCTCCGTAGACTTAACGTTAGGAACTCGTACTCCGCGGCCGTGAAAGTATCGTACCTAATACTCAATGGCTAATTTGGCGAGTTATTCCAGCAATAGATGATGTTATACAGGGTGAGATAAAATCAGAAACCCACTCGATGAGAATAACTTGGTCTGTACTCCACCTGGTTTGACCGCTATGTAATTCACTCAGCTTCGCCTCGTGGATTACTCTACAGTCAAACTCGGTGGAGTACGGACGAAGTTCTTCTCATCTCGTGGGTTCCCTTCTAAGTATAAAGACTAACAGTACAAACATGGGCGCAGTCTGAAAAACTCACGTCATCAAGCCTGGCTCCCCCCGGTGTGTTTCCAGGAGACCATCCCGGCAACTGCGAGAACTTCTCACTGTGATTAAAATACAAAGCAAATTTATGTGTTTTTCAATGTAATTGCAAACAAGAATGTGAATTCTGCTGATTCAAAAATATTAACCCTCGTAAACATCACTTCACATCTATGAACCACTTCCTACTATTATCGTAAACAAGAGTGATAATTACATAGTCTCTATATTGTTATCCTCCTACCTGGGAGAGGTATTGCTTTGTCTACTACTACTTATTACGTGTATGTTCTTGGAGCAGATCAGATCACCTTGATATTTTCTAATAGATACACAAATTACGATAGCCATAATCTTTTATTTACGCTTTTTATATGGATTATATCTGGGGAAACCTTGATATGCTTTTCTACTTAACACTAAAAATGATAAGAGTGTGACAAATTAGTCTAATTCAAACAATAGTAATCTCAATTTTGGTCCATTAAAAGAGCAATACCAGGGAAGAATGTATATCTATTTGAAGAAGCGTAGTATGATACCGCTTGTCATTAAGATCGACGGAGTGGGATGAAAGGAGCGTTTTACCTGTGAACAAGTGGCAGTGGCAAAAAGTTTGTGAGGGTTGAAACATCAAGCCCACAATCCAACATGATAGTTGTCGTCTTGAACTTGAGCACAAAACATGGTCGGTTGGTGTGCCCAGATAAGCAGTACTGAAAATATGATCATTCAAACATCAACGTTTCGTGAAAGATGTTTTCTATAAATGATAGATAACGCAAAAGATATTAGCCTCATATTATTATAGGTAGAAAATTATGAACATAGGTACCGGTATACACTTTTTTCATTAATATATCTACAACTAAAAAACATTAAGATACATGTATTTATCTTATCTATGCTGTCAGGGCCATTGCAAATTTAATTTGGGCAGATAATGGTCATAGCCCCATGTGAGTTGTGTTGACAAGTTTCAAACTCCAGAAAAAAGCCTTTGCTGCTGCAACTTTTGGGAATCCCGACTTCCATGTTCAAGGTACGGCTGGTGTGTGGTGTCATCTCTCCTGTACTAATATGATTAATCATGAAGCTTGAACATGGAGGTCGGGATTCCCAAAAGTTCCTGCACAGGTTCATGGACGCTTTGAGCCCGGGACGATTTGAACCCTCGACGCCTTGAGCCTTGAATCTTTTTCTTTTTTTTGGTAAAATTTCTTTATTGAGACTAACGGATTACAGAGACTTGGAATAGTTCGTACGCCTTGAGCCTACCCTGTGGACGCCTTGAGCCTACCCCGTTTTGGTGGCCTTGACTCTAGATCTAGATGTAAAAACTTTGAAAAGTGCATTTATACTGGCTTGTAGTCGTATATACTTAACCTTAACCCTTACCAAACCTTTTTCTAGCCCTAACCCGCCTATCGAAACTAAAATGGGGTAGGCTCAACCTCAAGGCGTCCACGGGGTAGGCTGAAGGCGTTCGCGTTTTCGCGCTGACAGGAGGCTCAAACCGACAAACGGTAAAAGGCTCAAGCCTGAGTCAAGACGTCCAATTCCCGATGTTCCTTAAACCTAAGAACAGGAATGTTATTATTCCCATTAACGTAACTTACCAATTTCATCCTGACAGTACCAGAGGCGGGTTCTCACCCGAAAGACCAGCGATCAATCAAGTCTTCTGCTTGCGCACAGAACCAAAACCACACCAACCAGTAAACAAAGTGAGCGATATTATCGGAAGGAACGGATACTCATCTAAATTATTGCCATCAGTTCGACTGATAAGGCACCGGTAAAGTAATAAAAGACATGAATTACACACAATTATCCATATACTGTGTGTAATATCGAGCAAGTACCCTTCAGATGCTTTTGTACGCTCTATCAAAATTAGACAAAATTAGAATCTAGGCAGTCGCTACCGCCGCCGATGTCATGTTAAATGTTTAGCCTTTGAGTTTTTGTTAACTTCTCACAAGATGGCGCCACATGTCAAGTAGGCTTGGGCGGGTTCTCCATGCAAGTTTGCAAGACCATTAAGTAGTTTATTAAGGCTTGATATATTATGAACACACATACGCACGAATCGTTTTAAAGGTTTTCATGTGCAGCTCCTCCAGAGCTGCTTATATGACCGGCACCATGACTCATGAGACACGACACGACAAGTTTAGAACTGTGACTGCATCCTAAGTACTTACCTAATTTTTAAGAGTTGGTTCTATGCACTCTAGCTAGTGATCTAAAACTGATTGATTTAGCTTTTTGAATGAAGTCTTTATGCCAATTTAAAGCAAAGTTATGGCCATTCAAAGACCTGGAATTCAGCCTATCGTTCTGCCACAATTAACCACAATTGTGATCGAAATTTTGTGATCCCCCAAGCTGGTATCAAGAGACATTTAATATCTTAAAATGCCTATTTCTCATGAACTATTGAAGCTAGAAATATGATTTAAAAAGTGGATTGAAGGCCATGACAAGGCGGATGTGACCATGCATGATCAAGGTCAAGGTCATTTTAAGGTCAAAGGTCAATTTTGGTATATGTTTATATTTGAGGATGTTGGGGCTGCTTATAAAATAAAACATAGTGGGCCCTGTCTAAATGGAAATGTTAAGGCATATTCTATCCCATTTTTAACCATGGAACATACATGTGCAAAGTTGGAAGTAAAAGAACTCTCACCTCAGTAGGCCTAAATGTGTAGGGGTGGATATTCTACCTACATTCATGTCATAGATTCGATCAAATCCTCAGTCATAAACCACTGGCAATGGTAATAGATATTTTTACAAGTTACACCCGGATCCCATTAGCCTTACACCAGGCAGCTAGTCAACAAGTTCTGGTGACTATCAGATCAAATACGCCCTCCAGAGGTTACTAGCCTCCCTATTATCGCTCAGGATAAATACAAGTTCCGCTCGCGACTGGCTGGCCTCACCCCAACTACATGTACCATATTTTTCCCATTTATATTTGAAGAACCTGAATATAATTTCGGAAATTAGATGTAGAAATAGCTGAAATTTCCATTTCTGACATCGGATTTCCCATTTAAAGATTTATAAAAACCGATAAACTGCAATAATTTCGAATTACGGTTCAAGGTCTGTCACCATACAACGTCGGTAACCAGCGCACCCCGGGACTTGTAAACAGACTGTATTCTGGGATACCTCAATAGGGTCTATGAGGCCAAAGCTCAAGCATTCCTTAGGAGTGAAATGGTTGGAACCAGCATACTGCCAGTGTTAGAGGCATTCAGCAGATGCAGGGAAATGATCCTGTGCTGAAACACCTATCTGAATGAAGTCATTGTCCTGCTACTCAGTAGCTTTGGAAGTACCCAAAGGAGGATAGCCTAGAGCAGATAAACCACATCTGGTTCTGGACAGTGACTATTGAAAGTGAAAAAGTGAAACTGCTACTGTTGGCTCAGGCCTTGAAGCAGGATATTCATCAGGAGCTCTATGGAAAGGGTGAACACCAGGCAGTGGAAAGGACTCTGAATCTTGTCTGCCAGCAATCTTTCTGGCCTGGTATGGCTGGTGATATTGAGATACACATCAGGGACCCATTTCAGTAGGCTCGTGACATTAGGCCTAGACAGACATCAACAGCAGCACCAACAGTGCAAGCAACAGCGGAAAAAGACTAGCAAATATCAGAAAATCAGAGTGGCGAATCTTCTCCATATTTGGAACGATTATAGGTTATATGTATCCCCTACTCAAGTTAAAGTATCATTGCTTAATTCCTTCGGGAAGTGAGTGAAACTCGGCATGTCATCGATTGCAATCTTGTGATCTGTCTGTATGGTGTCACAGACACCATCTAGACATGTCACGAAACTACTGAAACAGGTCCCAGGGGATGTGAGTGTTGTGTCATAGCAAAAACACCATGCAAAGGAAAGCTGACTATGGCCAGCCTGATTGCGGAGTACCCGCTGGACATTGTTGCCATTGACTTCACAGTCCTTGAAATGCCAACATATGGTCAGGGGAATGTCTTGGTGGTGACTGATGTGTTCGGCAAGTACACAGTGGCATTCCCTATCATAGACCAAAATGCAACTACTATACAATGGCAAAGCTTTTAGTCATAAAGTTTGGAGTCCCTCATAGAATACACGCTGACCAGGAATGCAACTTTGAGTCACCAGTGTTCCACAGCTATGCAGCTTCCATGGTATGAAACTTTCCCATATTACCACATACGATCCTGAGGAGAAGGGGCAATGGGGACAGTTCAATAGATGACTACACAATTTGCTGAGGACACAGAAAAGAAAGGTAAATGGCCAGTGTACCTACCATAATTGATGTTTGCCTATCACATAACTGTAACAGATAACGTATTCTGTGTTGTGAGACCTGAATAAACACAGGAGATGTGCTTCAATTATCGTTCACACAGGTTCTTATTCTTAGAACTAGTCCTGACAAATCTAAGCAATATAAGAAGAACTACATGGTGTCAGAAGTAAAAACTAAGGTGCAAAGCAGCATTGATGCCAGCAGCAGTCTGTCAGTAAAACCAGGCAAGTGGTAAGCAGTGAACATGGAAGTTTTCAAGCCCCCACCCAATGTCAGCTTTACTTCAGGCAATGTAGCTGAACAGTGGAGAAGGTGGGAACAACAGTTTAATGTGTATTATGAAGCAGCTGAGTTGGTGAAAAAAGGAGCAAAGACAAGGGTAGCCATTTTGCTACACTGTGCTGGTCCAGAGGCACAGGATATTCACAGTAACTTCGTGTTTAGTGACAATGAAGGGGATAAGGCAGATGACTACAAGGCAGTGCTAAAGAAGTTCAGAGAGTATTGTGAACCAAGGAAAAATGAGGTGTTTGAGAGATATAAATTCTGGCAACGCAATCAGCATGAGGGTGAATCAATTGACCAATGGGTAAATGATCTCAGAATATTGCTGGGAAGCTGTGAGTATGGGGATCAAAAGGACAAAAATCTCAGAGATAGGATTGTGTTTGGGGTAGCTGACACACGTGTCAAGGAAAGGCTACTTCGTGAGGCAGATCTGACGTTAAGCAAGGCATTAGATATTTGTCATGCAGCAGAGGCAAGCAAAGTCCAGTTAAAAACTATGACAGGTGAGACGCAGAAAACCCATGATATGCACACCATAGGCAGGAGTAGGCAAAATTTTAATGGCAAACCATCAAACTTCAAGCAGCAAGGTTCAGGGGACAGAAGCTATAGGTTCCAGCCTCAGCATAAGGATGGTAAATCGCACAGGACTCAAGGCAAAGATTGTGAGTATTGTGGTGGTAGGCATCCCCCACGTAAATGCCCAGCATATGGTAATACCTGTAACAAATGCAGTCGCCTCAACCACTTCGCCAGTGTATGCCGTGATGGTAGCTTTGTCAGAAAGAAGGTTGGTTCATTATATGTGGGTGCAGTAGCCGAGCAAAAGTGTGACAGTGATGCTAATAAGTGGTATGAGACTGTGACTATTGGAGGTGAACTGGTATGCTGCAAACTGGACACTGGAGCAGAAGCAAATGTATTGACCGAATCAGTTGTACGCAAAATGCAGAACGTAAATATAAAAAGCACCAAGACCATTTTGAACGCAGTCGGCAACTATCAAATATACCCGAGAGGCACAGTGGTGCTTAAATCATCAGCACATACAGGTCAGAGTGGCAATTTCAAATTCTATGTTACTGACAAAGCAGACACGCCAATTCTGGGACATGAAGCTTGTGAGCAGCTGCATCTTGTAAAGCGTGTGAATATTCGTACATGTGAGCCAAAGCATTTCAACTTAACAAAAGACCATGTAGAAAAAGAGTATGCAGATGTCTTTAGGGGAGTAGGTCAGTATGACAAAGAGTATGATATGCAGCTAAATGAAAAAGCACAGGGCACAATCCAGCAGCCATGCAGAATTCCCTATGCAACGCAACCAAAGCTTAAAAAGACACTTGCAGATTTAACGCAGCGAGGCATCATTGCAGATGTGGACAGGCCCACAGAGTGGGTCAGTAATCTAGTGATCGTTGAAAAACAGAATGGCTCGCTGCGGGTGTGTCTCGATCCAAGGCCATTAAACGAGGCAATCAAACGTGAAAGATATAATATCCCGACTCCCGCAGATGTACAGGCCCATTTAGCAGGCAAGACTATCTTCACAGTAGTAGACATGAAAGATGGTTATTGGCATGTTAAACTCAGCGACCAGGCATCATACTATTGCACATTCAACACTCCATGGGGACGGAAGCGGTTCTTGCGCATGCCTTTCGGCATCTCTTCAGCAAGCGAAATTATGCAAAAACGCAATGAAGAGACATTTGGTGACATCAGTGGAGTTCATGTCATAGCTGATGACCTTATCATTGCAGCAGCTTCCGAGCAGGAGCATGACTTGATTTTGCGCAAGGTCTTTGAGCGAGCAAGGGACAAAGGTGTGAAATTCAACTCCTCAAAAGTCCAGTTCAAAGTCAATGAGGTTGAGTACATGGGCAACCTGGTCTCATCGCAAGGACTTAAGCCAGACCCGAAGAAAATTGAGGCAATTGTCGGCATGCCTACACCGACAGACGTGCCCTCTCTTCAACACCTACTGGGCATGGTCAAGTACCTGGCTCAGTATATTCCAAACGAATCCACCATCACAGCCCCTCTCCGAGCACTATTTAAGCAGGACACTGAGTGGAACTGGACCTATGAGCATGATGCTGCAATGTGTAAGCTACAAGACATTCTTACAAGTGAGCCAGTTCTGGCATTCTATGACGTGACAAAGCCAGTGACTATTCAGGCCGATGCATCACAATCTGGCCTGGGAGCATGCCTCCTACAGGATGGTAATCCAGTGGCCTATGCATCTCGCTCCATGACTTCAGCAGAAGAAAACTATGCACAAATAGAGAAGGAGATGCTGGCAATCTCCTTTGCTACCAAGAAGTTTCACCAATACATTTATGGTAAACCAGACATACGTGTGCAGACCGATCACAAGCCCCTTGAGAGCATTCTCAAGAAACCCATGTGCAAGGCTCCATATTGTCTCATATGTGCCCGGGAGGTACATGTACCTGGCCGACACACTGTCTCGTGCATACATCAAAGGACAGCCTGATATGTCCATAGACGATGAAATGACTAGAGTGGTACATAGCCTCATCGAGAATACCACTGTGAGTGCAGCAAAGATGGATGAAATCCGTGAGGCCACAGACAAGGACCCAACTCTCCATCAGGTTAAGTGCCTTATATTGGATGGGTGGCCAAAATCAATCAAGAGCATTCCAGTTGAAGTCCGCGCTTATTGGAATATCAGGGATGAGCTGCATGTAGCTGAGGACATCATCTTTCTGAGGGAGCGCGTGGTAGTTCCCATGCAGCTGCGTCAACAGATGCTCGCCCTTATCCATGAAAGCCACCTCGGAACAGAGAAATGTAAGGCCCGTGCAAGAACTGTTTTATATTGGCCCGGCATGGGCAGTGACATTGAGCAGGTTTTGCAAAGATGCTCAGTTTGCATGAAATACCAGCGAAGTCAGCAAAAGGAGCCAATGATCCCGCACAAGATAATTGATGGTGTATGGCGCAAGATCGCTATGGATATTATGACATTCCGTGGCCAGGATTTCCTTGTTATCGTTGACTATTTCTCAAAGTACCCCGAATTCTCACAGCTCCCAGACAAGACGGCAAAAACAATTGTGACACATACCAAGAGCGTGTGCGCCCGCTTCGGAATACCAGAGGAAGTGGTGAGTGACAACATGCCCTTTGGTAGCCGCGAGTTCCGGAACTTTGCAAGTGAGTGGGGCATCAAAGTTACCACCTCAAGCCCAGGATATGCCCAGTCAAATGGGCAGGCAGAGAGATTTGTACAGACACTTAAAAACCTGTTCAAGAAAGCAGACGAGGATGGCCGTGACCCATATTTAGCACTGCTGGAATACCGGAATACACCACTGACGGGTCTTATATACTCACCAGCACAACTTCTTATGAGCCGAACCCTGCGGTCCAAAATACCAACAAGTGATGTGCTCTTACGCCCCAGGGTGGTGGAAGCACATGAGGCCCTCAACAAGAGACAGCAGCGCCAGAAGTCGTACTACGACCAGCATGCCACATCCCTCAAGCAGCTTCACCCCGGTGATGTGGTGCGGGTGCAGCGAGGAAGTGTATGGGAGCCAGCCATTGTGGCTGACAAGTGTGACCAGCCCAGGTCATACACCATCCAGACTGAGCAGGGGTTGCTCCGTCGTAACCGCAGACACTTGAGGAAGTCTGCTGAGTGCCCACCCCTGCTCATCCCACCGTCAGATGACTACGCCATGGTGGAAGTGAACCCCCAACGACACGCAGATGTGAGGTCTACTGAGCCTCCACCTGCGGAGGTAGAGCCATCTGAGTTGGTGGCTTCCTCAGAGCCTGTACTAACAGACTCTACCCAGAGGACGCGAAGTGGGCGTCCCGTGAAGAAACCGAGCCATTTTGATGACTATGTCTAGTATTGATTTGTGTGGGATGCAAAGTGACCGTCCCATGAAGAAACCGAGCCGTTTTTAGTGACTATGTCTAGTCTTGATTATCGGTGCTAAATTTTATAGCATTGCATTTCAGTTGTTTAGAGCTAGTGTTTATCACCAGTATGTTAGTGACTTTTAAACAAAGGCTTTATTGAAGCATTCACCATCTAACATAATTGATATCTGTTTGTATCAACCGAAAGACCTATCTTGATATTCCTGTGAGACTGCATATCAAAGACCCACTATCTCATAAGGCAACACTTCCTAAAGAAGGGAGATGTAACAGATAACGTATTCTGTGTTGTGAGACCTGAATAAACAGAGGAGATGTGCTTCAATTATCGTCCACACAGGTTCTTATTCTTAGAACTAGTCCTGACAAATCTAAGCAATATAAGAAGAACTACAATAACTATGCATGCAAGTATTTGCTATTCACCCTACTACCTCCTGTTTGGCAGAGAGCCTTGTCTCCTTATCGACATGCTGTTAAAAAATGCCAGTGATCAGCAGCCAGATGACCAAGAAAATGAGGGGGAAGTGAATGCATGGCTGGAGGAACATAGGCACTGCCTTGAAGATGCAATGGCGAGAGCTGGATCTAACATCAAGGAGGCTGTTCTCAGGCATCAAGATCATCACAGCAAAGATGTTGAGACAGACTCTGGAATTCCTCTGGGTGCCAGAGTATTTAGAAGGAATCAGTCTGTAAGGGGAAGAAATAAATAAGATCCAAGACCACTAGGGTAAACAGCCTCACATTGTCCTACAGAGAAATGCTAATGTCTACACCATTTGAAGTGCAAGTGATCCCGAAAATGTCAGGACCCTGAATCGGAGGTACTTGCACCACTGCCAGAGTCTAAACAAGGCAAGACCTACAGAGGATGCTTTTGAAATGATTAAGCATAATGAACCATTTCTATTATATGGAGATGGTATTGCTATTAACTATATGGGAACTAATCTGCGGACTGTGCCTGTATCCCCTTGCCTGTCTAGTGGATGTATTAAACATATATTTGCCCAAGTCTTAATGTTTAGTTTCTTTGGAAAATGTAATCCAAGTTAACTATGACATACATATATAAAAGCCAATGGAGCAATGTACAACTGGAGCCAGATTGATTATATTCATAATGAATACACAGTACTACTTAGTGTGTTTTTTGCAAATTGGCTTAGACTAGCACTGGTCTTGGATATTTTCCTGTAGAGTGCTCATATGACCCATTTATGGGACCATGCAAGGATGATTCCTACAAACCATCTTGTGTAAACATGCATGGGTTCATGATATATTTGGTATACTGACATGGTCTTGCATAAGTCCAATATAGCATGCATGTGTCAATATGTGGGATAGACTTAATCATGTCCATGATGCAAAATGTGCACTATTGTATGTCTCATTTAGAGTTGTGAAGTTCCCTATGGTGATGAATTGTTATTATTGTGTACTGAGTTCAGATATATATGTTAAAGGTCTCTATTAAAGACAATATTTTGTCTTGTATGTTTCAGGCTTTTCCTGTATCCTATATAGGTTACCATGAATAAATAGCCATTATAGCCAAACCTCATCTCACAACTTATTCTTTTTATTCAATGTGCAACTAACTTCATGCTACCACACATGGTCTGTCACAAATAGTTGATCAACTTGAGATAAATATTATTTCTCCTGGATACATCATTCATATCCCCACAATGAATGGGTTACAGCACATAAATCAATATTTGTATATCATATGTGTACAATGTATATATTTGGTCGAATCCCCCAAAAAGGTGCCCAAATTCGAAAATATTTTAAATCAGTATATTGGTAAAAGGTAATTGTTAATCAGAAGTGTGAAATGTGTGCATTTATGTTTCAAAGTGAATTGTAACAGAGGACAAAACATCTTTGTGTGGAAGAGCGATGTTAAACATCGAACATGATTTGACTGAATAAAAAAAAAAATCTTGGAAGTACTGTTACAGCAGCCTCTAGATTGATGAGATATTCTGTTATCCTGTATGATGAACTAATGAATATGTGAAGATTGGCTTTTCACGAAAATATCTTAAACTTGTAGAAAAGAAAATTTACCGAAGGAAATTTCTTCGATAAATATTTCAATTCTTGCTTTTTTTTCAGATGTATTCTTATCAATGTATTGAGTGTTCTCTTCAAGAAAGTATATTAGTGTGATATATAATAACGCACTATTTTATCGTTTCGTAAAATGGGTTTTATAGGATGTATCTGCATTTTCATGAAAATATGGAAATACCGTCCATATAGAATGTTATATAGATTTATTAAACCAATCTTAAATAATACAAATTATAGGTCAGGCATGGAAATTCCCACGAGTTTAACGATTCAGTGCACTCTAGCGAACACGTTATAATCTCTAAACCACAAATTCCTACACTAACAGAACAATATACATGTATATATATTTATATATATCCGAAGGCATATCATATCATACACGTATAACAGAGTAAATATATCTGATATCATATCCAGACTTTCTATACTGACTGACATGTAAAATTCCGTTTATGTTAGAGTGAAATGCCGATAATGAACTGTTGTTAACTAGTGCTTATTGTTATTTACTACTGTTAGGCGGCGTTTTGTCGGAGAACAAAGGCAAATCATATACATATACTCTCATATTAGTTGTAGTTTTGTTGAACTGCACTGAGTTCTATAGTGTCCGTCTATTGCAATTTTATTTCCTATAAATTGATCAATAAAAAGTGAATACACAACAAGAAAATCTTTAGAAAAATACTTAAACCCTTTAACCATTTAAGGACGGCCACCTGTGACAGAGCTGTCACCATAAGGACGGGTGCTAGTGATAGTGCATATCTCTAGAGGACGAACACATAAAGTCATAATTAAATGTTCCATCACGTGATATTATTGGTAATCAATAATATTTCACTTATCTTAGCTTACTAATATTGAGTTTGATGTTATAGAGCTCTACATTTCCTGAAGATTTCATGCAGATCGATAAATTATTTCCTTGTCAAAAACAATTTTATTGATTTTAGAGAAATGATGCCTTAAGGCATCATTCGGCCTAGGCCGGTTGATGCCTCAAGGCATCATTAGGCCTGTGCTGGATATTAGGCCTTAAAGGGTTAACGATAATATTTCAAACCCCCTCTGAATTTATATTAAATAATCTACGATTTCTCCACACAAAGCTTCCCCTCCATAGTTGACACGCCTCTACTGTCGCTGTATGGTGACCCCTGTGACCTGCCCCAGGTGGGGGGCCTCCAGCAGCTCCAGGTGCTCCTGTGTGAGGGAGCAGGGCGCCAGCCACCACACGTAGCAGCAGTCCTCCAACTCGGAGCCGCGGATCGACAGGCGCTCCCGGATCTTGAGTCGCACGACGAACTGGATGAAGAAGGGAATGAAGAGGCTGGCCAGAGCGTACACGAAGAAGGACTCGCCCAGGTACTCAGCGTTCTTCCCAACCTACAGATAGAAACAGTTGTCGGTCACTTTTGTTAAGAATGCGAATGGTTCATCATGATTCAGCGTTTGAAAAAAACACCAATGGTGTTATTCTTAGTTTTTGGTAATACACATGTTAATTGATGTCTCCTGGTGGGTATTAGAGAGGAAACCCATGAAAGTTTTAGGTCAGAGCTCGTATCCCATCAAGTTTGAATTGCATAGTAATTTACATGGCGAAGCCGCGTGAATTACATAGCAATTCAAATGAGATGGTATCGAGCTCTGACCCTAAACTTGAATTTATCTCAACCTTCACATTGACTAATGGGCTAACATTTGTGACATAATCCTCCATTGGATATTTTTCCTAATGGGCATAGGATACAAGTTCCCAATGTCAAGTCTATGGGGAAAAATACCAGGGGTGAGACAAAAGCCACACCACCTTTCCCATGACGTCACAGACATGCCGTGCACCTGCAACGAGCCGTTTGCGTCAGGCACACTTGCGCCATTAAAGGCATAATTATACAATTTGTCCTGAAAATTAAAACCCATGTTATTTTCTTAAAAATTGAATATGATGATCTGGAAGTGTTGTGGAACACATATCTAACTTAAAGATTGTGGGTCACCATGCTAGATTTTGATTTAGAGATCAGTATTATGATAATATCATTAAGGGTGACCACCTGTGGCAGAGCTGTCACCATAAGGATGGGTGCTCGTGATACTGTATATCTCTAGAGGACAAACACATTTTGGATAAAGTCATAATGCGATGTTTGTAATTGATAATTTGATGTAGGTTTTATTGAACAATTTAATTACAACGTTTCAGGTTCTTAGTGGCCTTTTTCTAGTGTCAATAATCAATTAATAATATTTCACTTATTTTAGCTTATTTATATTAATTTTGATGGTATATCTACATTTTCTGAAGATTTCATGTATATTCATAATTATTTCCTTGTCAAAAACAATTTTATAAATTCAAAAGAAATGATGCCTTGAGGCATCATTTGGCCTGGGCCGGTTGATGCCTTAAGGCATCATTCGGCCTTAAAGGGTTAAGGAATATATAGAAATTCTGAATAGTTTCTTTTCACAAAGTAAAACCTATGTCATTTTCTTCAAACTTTCACAGAATATAGTAATGGCATGATACTACATTTAGATTTAAAAAGCTATAGATCACCATCCTCGTTTTTTGAAAGAATTGAAGAAAACCATATTCTTCATTACATTTCCTATATAAATCAACATTTTGCTAATTTTGTTTTGGAACATTCCACAAAGAACTAATTTGAATGGAGAAATGTAAACATCTAAAAATCTCCAGGTGGTAACACTGCGACTTGTAGGATATGCCTTTAAAGCTGCCTTTGTTTAAAAGCACGGACCTCTCGTATAGGTTAGATTCATGGTAAAAGTTATTACAATACATCACATACACAACTACGATAACCAAAAATAACTTTATAAAATGTTCTGCCGTACTCCCATGAATTGCATTTTATGAGGAAATAAAAGTATCGTTTTGACATATATATATAGGAATATCGAGAATCTCATGAAGTAGATAGGTTATACATGGAAACTCTGGTATCTACTTATCATATGCTGTATTGCGACAGGGCTCAAAGTTGGGTCCACTACTGTTCATTTTGTGTTTTTCTATATAAACGATTTAGCACTTACACTGGGAAACAAAGATTGAGGTTGTGTGCTGATGATAACCTTATATATATACTACATTATTGTACCGGTCTGGTATAGACTTAAGAGAAGTTGGAGCACAATAGCGTAACAAAATATCAGTCAATACATCAAAGACGAAACTACTACATTTTACTTCTTAAAAGAAATAAAACAACAGAAATTCCAACATATACTTTAATAATCGAAGATTACTACAATTATATGCCCTACTAATAAACATCTAGGCGTTATGTTAAATGCAACGTTAGATTATAGATCATATATCCAGCATTGTTAAAAAATATAGAGAAAAACTGCTGAAGCAAATTATCTTCACACGCATTCGGCCTAAACGAGAGTCATTGGACGATCTATCGTGGGAGCATATAGGTGCTCCTGTTCATGGATATTCTTCAGACTCACGGTGTTAATTATAGATATGAAAGACGATTTACGTTCTGATAAAACCTTGCGCCGGCTCGCTCCACAAGAAACCGACGCTCAAGATTGAACAAATGAAAACCTCACATGTTTAAGCCTACTTTACTCAAATGTATAAATTTCTAAATACAAAAACAAAATTATAATTAAATATGGACAAATTCTTGTATAACTAATCATGAGTTGTTTAACCAATATTGTTTATATAGATATTTATTTTTCATGTTAAATATTTGATGCTAAAAATGGACGGTGGAATTGGTGTCAGTTTACATAGAACAGCTGCGTGCTTACTTCTGTGTGTCATGGGCGGTGACCAACTATAGCATGCCTGTAACCTACTAGCAGCGGCCGTCGTGTGACTATGATAATGTCCTGGTCATATAGTATACATATACCATGTAAATGCTACAAAGTCATGTTCATTGTATCTATTTATTGAATTAAGGCCCTACCAGAAAGTAAAAAATATCATACTAAATATCAGGTAGTTTTTAATTCATTAACTCAATCGGAAATCTGTGTTTTATGTCCATTCAGAAAGTATTTCATAACTATCAAGTGAGCTAAATAATTACATACTGTCTGATGTTTATATTATAGAACAATGCAAATGACACACAAAAGAGTTTAGTTACGATGACAAATATGGGAAATTGAGGGTAAACTGTAAGAACAATATACATGTATTACAATGAAACGACTTGAACTGAAAGAAAAGAAAACTCAATATGTCAATTCAGTAAATATTTACTGAATTGTTTCCAGTGAATCAACCGATCAGCTACTTGTTTAATTTAAACACTTTATTATTCAAAGAAGGAAAAAAGACATTAGTATTTCTCGCATCCATACAGATGATCGATGTAACATAAGGAGCATTTAATAATAAATAACCGAGTCATTTTCCGCTTTAGAGCCTGTTCCACCGGGCCGACGGAATGGCCAATAAAGAGGACCGCACGGAGGCCAAGCAGCTGTTAATTTTTCTGAGACAATTATCCCAGTCCACCTGGGGTAGTACAAGAATCTCAGGGGCAGAAATCGCAGGAAATGACCCACTTTAAGTCGGCATTGCTACACTTTTTTAAAGGGACAGTCAACTTGTGGTAAAACGACCACAATGGCCTGCACTGCTACCTTGTGGAAAAAGTTGTAACTACAGTCACATGACCTATTGCATATGTATCTGGGTCAGGGCAGGGGGGAGTGGGGACTTGCCCAGCTTGCCCAACGACCGTTTCTGGGTCACACTAGCGCGGAAATAGGTCAAGATTGGCGTTATTTGACGAAGTAAAATACAGCTTATTGGTTAATCATAGGTCAAAATAAATGTCAGAATCGTGTTTTCCAGTATTGAATCAGTGTACCTAGTCATATAAGTTATTTCATCAGTGGAATCTTACAGCCAAGTCGGAGGGTTAAACTTGAGCTGTCAAAACAACAACAGAGAGCAGATGCCAATGTTTACAAAATGATTATACTTATTGAGGGAGAAGGATCTGACCCAGATTGAAAAGCAGGACATTTTGAGTGGGAAAAATGTGAACATGTACAAAGGTCTTCATCAAAACAACAACAACAACAACAACAACAAGTCCTCACTCACCACTCCTCATTCAATGATCCTCACTCACCAGTCCTCACTCAACAGTACTAATCAACAGTCCTCACTTACCAGTTCTCACTCACCAGCCCTCACTCAACAGTCCTCAATCACCAGCCCTCACTCAACAGTCCTCACTCACCAGTCCTCACACACCAGTCCTCACTCACCAGTCCTCACTCACCAGTACCCACCAGTTCTCCCTCACCAGTCCTCACACATCATTCCTCACTCACCAGTACCCACCAGTTCTCCCTCACCAGTCCTCACACATCATTCCTCACTCACCAGTACCCACCAGTTCTCGCTCACCAGTCCTCACTCACCAGCCTTCGCTCACCAGTCCTCACTCAACAGTCCTCACTAACCATTCCTCACTCAACAGTAGGCCTACTCACTTACCAGTACCGGTACCGTAGTCACTCACCAGTCCTCCCTCACCAGTCCTCACTCACCAGTATTCACTCACCAGTCCTCACTCATCAGTATTCACTCAATAGTACTCAATCGCCAGTCCTCACTCACCAGTCCTCACTCACCAGTCCTCACTCACAACTCATCACTCGCCAGATCCCCACTCAACATGTATGGCAGGAGAGTGACTTACATTCCGCGAGATTAGCAGAGAAACAGTCACTACTTGAGTGCTCCTTTAACTCAACAGTACATACTCACCAGTCCTCACTCACTAGTACTCACTCACCAGTCCTCACTCAACGGTCCTCACTCACCAGTCCTCACACACCAGTCCTCACTCACCAGTCCTCACTCACCAGTACCCACCAGTTCTCCCTCACCAGTCCTAACTCACCAGCCTTTGCTCACCAGTCCTCACTCATCAGTATTCACTCAACAGTCCTCACTCGCCTGTCCTAACTCACCACTCCTCACTCAACGGTCCTCACTCACCAGTCCTCACTCACCAGTCCTCACACACCAGTCCTCACTCACCAGTCCTCACTCACCAGTACCCACCAGTCCTCACTCACCAGTCCTCACTCACCAGTCCTCACTCACCAGTCCTCACTCACCAGTCCTCACTCACCAGTACCCACCAGTTCTCCCTCACCAGTCCTAACTCACCAGCCTTTGCTCACCAGTCCTCACTCAACAGTCCTCATTCACCAGTCCTCACTCAACAGTACTCACTCACCAGTCCTCCCTCACCAGTCCTCACTCAAAAGTACTCACTCGCCAGTCCTAATTCGACAGTCCTCACTCACCAGTCCTTTCTCACCAGTCCTCACACACCAGTCCTCACACACTGGTCTTCACTCAACAGTGCACACTCAGCAGTCCTCACTCAACAGTCCTCATTCACCAGTCCTCCCTCACCAGCCTTCACTCACCAGTCCTCACTCACCAGTCCTCCCTCACCAGCCTTCACTCACCAGTCCACACTCACCAGTCCTCACTCACCAGTCCTCACTCACCAGTACCCAGCAGTCCTCACTCACCAGTACTCACTCACCAGCACTCACTCACCAGTACTCACTCACCAGTACTCACTCACCAGCCCTGTAAGACTGTTGTAAGACTGTTAAAAGACTTGTAAGACTAATGCAAGACTGTTGTCCTACACCTACACCCCTCTCTGTCCTTTATCTCACCCCCGGTACAAGTTTAACTATAGGAATAACACTAGAAAAAAACCTCAACATCACCCCCATAAAGTGACAATACTACACCACAGCCGTGGCGTAGTGAATGACGTCAAATGGATTTGCTAAGTCTATTCTAATTATTGTGAAAGTTTGATGATATTTAATTTAATAAAAAGGGGTGAGATAAATCTAGAACTGCACTCGAATCGTAAAATACACAAAACTCCACTCGTTTGAATGGGCCGTAATCGTCACTCGGCTTTGCATCGATGACGACTGCGGCCCATCCAAACTTGTGGAGTATTGTCTATTTATATGATTCTCGATGCAGTTCTATATACCCCAGACCTGACTGTCCTATACCCACATCCCATTCTGCCCTACATCCACACCCCATAGCTTTAGTTGTGTGATACTCCCACCCCTTTTAAATCAAATTAAATAGCTTGTATAATTTTCAACAACTGGGTTTTGCAACAGTATGGTTGAGGGGCAGTATAGTTGAGGGGCAGTATGGTTAAGGGGAGGTATGGTTGAGAGCTAGTTTGATTAGGGGGCAGTTGGTTGAAGGTCTGTGTGTTTGATGGCCAGTATGGTTTAAGGACAGTATGGTTGAGGGGCTGTACAGGTGAGGGGCACTATGGTTGAGGAGCAGTATGGTTAGGGGTAGTATGGTGAAGAGGCTGTGCGGTGGCAGGGCAATATGATCTAGGCAGTATGATTAGGGGGCAATATGATTTAGAGTATGGTTAGGGGGCAGTGTATAGTGAAGGGCAGTAAGGTGAGGGAAAGTATGGTTTAGGCCCAGTATGGTGAGGGCAGTAAGGTTGACTGGCAGTATGGGTGTGGGGCAGTATGGTTGAGAGGTAGTATGATTAGGGGGCAGTTGGTTGAAGGTCAGTGTGTTTGATGGCCAGTATGGTTTAAGGACAGTATGGTTGAGGGGCTGTACAGGTAAGGGGCACTATGGTTGAGGAGCAGTATGGTTAGGGGTAGTATGGTGAAGAGGCTGTGCGGTGGCAGGGCAATATGATCTAGGCAGTATGATTAGGGGGCAATATGATTTAGAGTATGGTTAGGGGGCAGTGTATAGTGAAGGGCAGTAAGGTGAGGGAAAGTATGGTTTAGGCCCAGTATGGTGAGGGCAGTAAGGTTGACTGGCAGTACGGGTGTGGGGCAGTATGGTTGAGAGGTAGTATGATTAGGGGGCAGTTGGTTGAAGGTCAGTGTGTTTGATGGCCAGTATGGTTTAAGGACAGTATGGTTGAGGGGCTGTACAGGTAAGGGGCACTATGGTTGAGGAGCAGTATGGTTAGGGGTAGTATGGTGAAGAGGCTGTGCGGTGGCAGGGCAATATGATCTAGGCAGTATGATTAGCGGGCAATATGATTTAGAGTATGGTTAGGGGGCAGTGTATAGTGAAGGGCAGTAAGGTGAGGGAAAGAATGGTTTAGGCCCAGTATGGTGAGGGCAGTAAGGTTGACTGGCAGTACGGGTGTGGGGCAGTATGGTTCAGGGGCAGTATGGGTGAGAGGCAATATGATTGAGGGGCAGTACAGTTGAAAGGAGGTATGGTTAAGGGGCAGTATGGGTGAGGGACAGTATGGGTGAGGGGCTATGGTATATGGTGGAGGGACAATATGATTATGGGGCAGCATGGTTAAATGTTGATATTCTATCTGTTCCTTGTTTTTATATGGTAGTTAACCATATCATACTGCACCGCACAACACCACCTCTTATTACACCATCTCATACTACAGGTGCCACTTCACATTACATGATGTTATACTACACCACACTACACCATTTCATATTACTTATATAGAACGTCCTGACCATGCTGTACAAGTCACAGAACGAGATACTAATTTATGGTATGTACGGACTAAATCCTACATCACTACATCCTACATCACTATATCTGTAAACGCTTTCAGTCGGAAAAATGTATGGTTTACTGGCAGTATGGTAGAGGGGCAGTATGGTTGAGGGGCAGTATAGTTGAGGGGTAGTATGGTTGAGAGGTAGTATGATTAGGTGGCAGTTGGTTGAAGGTCAGTGTGTTTGATGGACAGTATGGTTTAAGGACAATATGGTTGAGGGGCTGTACAGGTGAGGGGCACGATGTTTGAGGACCAGTATAGTTAGGGGTAGTATGGTGAAGGGGCTGTACGGTGGCAGGGCAATATGGTCTAGGGGCAGTATGATTAGGGGGTACTATGATTTAGAGGCAGTATGGTTAGGGGGCAGTGTGGTTGAAGGGCAGTAAGGTGAGGGAAAGTATGGTGAGGGCAGTAAGGTTGACTGGCAGTACGGGTGTAGGGCAGTATGGGTGAGGGGCAGTATGACTGAGGGGCAGTACAGTTGAGAGGAAGTGTGGTTAAGGGGCAGTATGGGTGAGGGACAGTATGGGTGAGGGGCTATATGGTGGAGGGACAATGTGATTTAGGGGCAGTATGGTTAAATGTTGATATTCTATCTGCTCCTTGTTTATATATGGTAGTTAACCATATCATACTGCACACTGCACCGCACAACACCACCTCTTATTACACCATCTCATACTACAGGTGCCACTTCACATTACATGATGTTATACTACACCACACTACACCATTTCATATTACAACACATTACACTATCCCATACTTAACCACCTCATACTATACTACACTACACCATCTCACATTACACCACACACCATCATCTCATTACACCACCTCACACTATACATTACACCACCTTATAATACACCACACCATCTCATACTTTGCCGCACTGCAATACCTCATTTTACAGCACACTACACCATCTCACACTATTCCACACTACACCACACTACACCATCTCATAATAGACCACACATGCACTACACTGTCTCATATCATACTGTACTACACATAATGCACCCCCCATCTCATTACACCACCTCATACTAAATATTACAACATCTCACATTACACCATGCTACACCAGGTCACACTACACCATATAACACTAATCATGTCACACTACATTGCACTAGTCACGCTACCATCCTATAATACACTACACAACACCACTTCATATCACACCACACTACACCATGTCACACTATACCATACTACATCATCTGATAATACACCACACTACACCATCTCATACTATATCACCACCTCACATTACACCATGTGACACTACACCACACTGCACCCTGTCACTCTAAACCACACTACCCCTGTCAAAATATATATTACACTAAAACATGTCATGCTACACCACACTATACCATGTCATTCTATACCACACTGCACCACCTCACATTATACCATGCACCATGTGATATTACACCACCTCACATTACTGAACTGTCAAATGAAATACTGGTAGTTTACATAATTTCCAGGCAATGACATTCATAATACAAACAATACTTTTACACAATAAAACATTAGGAATATGATAGCACTTTACTTCTTATCTTAATTCACTTCAAAAGCTGTGGAAAACGTATTTTTTGCCAGCTACTTTCATTCAAAACCAGGAGTTTGCAGTGTCTGTTGTTTTGGTTTGACACCCCTCACTGTGCTCACTCTGCTCCCGGGAGTGTGTGGTGAGTCACTGATAGTATCTAGGTTACCCCACTCTCCAACCTGATTTCCTTACTCACCCTACCCACTGAAAGTAGGCTAAAGCTCCTAAGCTGGGAGAGTGACTTAAGCTCGGCGAGATTAGCAGAGAAACGGTCGCTACTTGACTGTCCCTTTAACACTCCTTCTCAATTGCATCTATAAGAGTAGTCTCACGAGTTCTTCAAATATATACATCAGGGAGCTGTTTCAAAAGTCCAGTGAGGTCTCGCCAATGGCACGTCGCATTTCAAAGCGAGAGGCCGTCAACAGCGGGCGGCACTTTGAATCAAAGCGGCAGCAAAACCGTTACCAATACCCAATAGCGAGTGGCACCTCCACCTCGACAGCGACACTTCAAGTGCAGTTGTTTAGCTCTGGCTTTGGCTGTGAGTACTCTCGTTTAGCACCCTCCCGACTTTTGAAACAGCTCCCAGGAGTCCTTGAAATATGCTAAACCTTGATTAATATATAAAAAAGAAACTTCAGAAGACAAGCTTGAATTCATCCTTTCTTTGATGATAAGCATTAATCTATTATAAGGGCAGTGTTACTAGTTCTTACCCTAGATCACTGTGTCTTTGCCACACAAGTCCCTACACTGAGCATCTTGTATATCTTCTGATGCTTTTCTCTAGGTAGACCTTTGGTAAAAATATCTGCTACCATGTTTTCTGTTGGCCAGTATTTGATGTTACAACACCCTTTTCGATTTGTTCCCTATTGTAATGTAACTTAATAGCAATGTGCTTTGCTCTCCCATGGTACTGTGAATTCTTAGTCTTATCATTGGAGGCTGGCTATCTCCAAAAATAACAGTTGCCTGTTTGTTTTCATCAATATCAGACTGAAAATCGCAAAGCCATACAATATCCTGTGCACCTCCAGCTAGGATAATGTATTTTGCAGTTGGTAGAGCGAATAACAACTGCTTGTTACTTCTCCAGCTGAACGGTGCTCCTCCAAGTGTCCAGTGATCCTTCGATGGATTCTTCATGTATTTTGTGACATTGTTGACTGTGCATAGACTCCTGATGAGATCCTTGTTGTACATGTGCGCTGTTGCCCCCAGGTCAATAATTACCCCACTTCTGACAACTGGTGACAGCGCATGCTGCACCAACATACCAACCTTATCATCATTGGAACCATCCACACTTGCCTTGCACACCTGCTTTCTATGTTCTTTGAACTTTGTGCCAGACTTATCACTGGACTTTGACTTTCACCTTTCAGCTGCGGACAATTGACATTGAAATGTCCAACCTTGTTACATTTGAAGTACCTTTCATCTCAAATTTACTCTTTGACATCAGCACCCTCTTTCTTTCTTTCTTTCTTTCTTTCTTTCTTTCTTTCTTTCTTTCTTTCTTTCTTTCTTTCTTAGCTGCTCTCTCCTTTTAACACATCACTTCTCATGAAATACCTGCTTGGGAAGCATGCACCTTTCTGCGTTTTCATTTGTTGAATCCCTAAGAATATAATTCAAACACTGGGCAAGGCTTACCCATCTCCTCAAAACATAGCAGAAGTTAGCAGGCACCATGTGTTCTCATGGTTATTTGAATGGCTTCCTCACCAGTTCAAATCACAAATGATTGTAAAAGAAAACTGTCACACTTAGCGGTCAACTTCAAAACTTCTTCTTGGCAGTCTCTAGAGGTCCTTCACACCTTTTTCCCAGTGTGACAATCCTCCCGAGTACAAAAATCTCACAGCAGGGTGGAGTAAAAGGATAGTTTATGGATGATGTCGTGGAACACAACCTCCTCGTCTGAATGGTGGGGTTCTGAAACTGATTTGGAAAGAGGCATTCATCTAAGACAAATTCCCCTCTCACAGTACAGAATATGATCCAGGCTGCCCATATACCTGACTACCCACCTATTTGACACCACCAGACTGCCCACCTAACTTACTGTTCATCATCTACCTGACTGCCCACCCACCTGAATGTCTATCTAACTGACTGGACTGATCTGTGGATCTGGGTGATAATATTGGTAAACTGCATGGAGTTGTCCCCCCGTATTAACTACCAAATAAGGAATAGAGTAGTCCCAGTAGCCAATAACTGCATTCGGAGCAAACCACGACCTTCACCCTGACCTCCTTACATGATATTTATAGCGCATTTGGACAGTTCTACAGTCGAGTGCTGACCTCAAATCTAATGGGCCTTAACCACCCTCTAAGTGTTGGTGCTGTTGGATATGGGTGTTGGTGGGTACATGTTGGGGGTGATAGGGTTTATCTATGCTGGTGTGGTTGTGTGAGTTGATGATTTTTAGTGTTGGTGGATATTTGTATTGGTGGCAGAAGGTGCTGTTTTGTCTGACTATTGGTGATGTTGGGTGTGAGTGTTGGCGTCAATGGTCGTTGATGGTGTTGGTTGGTGTGGGTGTTTTTCAGTGTTGGTAGATGTGAGTGGATGTGGGTTTTAGTATTTGTTATTCAGGGTGTGGATTGACCATCCACAACCATCCCCACATACCAACAAAAATACTTACCCAACAACACCTACACTGAACCAACGACCAACCTCAACACCTACACCCACCAACATAACCAACTCACCAACACTAAAGCTAACACCTGCCAACTCCAACAATGTCAACCACCAACACCTACGCCAATCAACCTAACACTCACCAACACCTACATCAATAACCAACATCAGCGTTCACACCAGTCAACACCAACACTTCCACACATTAACTCATACAGTGATACCCACCAACAACAACAGCCACACCAACATCAGCACACACCAAAGTCACACCAATATCCACCAACACCCTGACTGCCAAAACAGGCTCAGTGAATTCTAAATTTCTAAAACTTGTCTGTAATGCGGGGCTATTAATGGGAACCATTGCAGCCTGCGACTTCCGGTACGTCTCGCCGCTTGCGAGCGGTACATCTAGTGTAGCCCAATCGCATGCCCGCTAGTCGCAAGGTGGGAATAGAACTTAAAGGGATTTCGATCTTGACATGTTTCCAATTTCGGGAAACTTTTCGTGATACTAATGTACCTGTGTGTGGTCCATAACTATCACATCTTTTACAGTCAAAGACCGCACAACCTGTGGTGTACCACAGCTGGGATTTATAGTCCCCCAGTCTCAATCCTCAGAGCTTTTTTCCTCAGACAGACGCCCTTTAGAGGTACATCAATCTTAAGATGTGAGTCCTACTTTGAGCCTATGACTTGGACTACCTGGTGGTGCCAGGATCCAATAGGATAGCTGCCTGAAGGGTGGGATGTGTATACAGCAGGGTGTGAAGGTGTTATTTGAGGGCCCTGCCAATCCCCCCCCCCCCCCCCCCACACACACACACACACCCCTCTCTACCCTGACCCTTCACAGGCGACTTAGTGACTAGGGGAATGACATTTTTCGGATCTCCATATTCTGAAATCTCTTTGAATTTATTTCTCAACGTGTTACTTTGTCTCAAATTACCCTCTCCAGGGAGGGTGGTGCTCTCACAATATACTAAATTCATTAGGGTTGCCACAGGGAATAACTCACTCCAGCAGGCACATTCAACAACAACAGCCACACCAACACCCACACACACCAATACCCATTGACACCTACAAACACCACCAACATCAAAAGCCATACCAACACCTGCACATGCCAAAAGCCATACGAAAGCGAAATCACACCAACCAATACTCGTACCCACCAACACAAACATCCACATCAAGCAACACCTACACCAACCAATACCAACAGCCCCCAACACCAACACAAACAACAGCCACACCCAACAGCACCGGGGACCTTTTTAATACGCGATAATTGTTAATAACGATCATTAAAGATATCTTGAGTTTTCGCGATAAATACAACGACCATTAGCCCCAATGGTTAGATAATTACCGCCAAAGTATAAATACTAAACGGTCCCTATATCTTTAAACGTGATAATCGTTAATAGCGACTGCCTTAAGGCCAGTCTAATTATCATACATTTGACGATAATTATCGAACCCTTGGGGCCAAAGGTCATTACATTTATCATGCAAACCGTCATGAATCTGTAATAATCGTCCCACTCAACACTCACCAGGTAACAGGGGCAGAACCAGCTGAGGATACAGATGCCGCAGTTGTTGAAACATCCGCACATGCCGTACGTCCAGTCCCGGGTGCCGTGGTTCGTGTTGGGGCTGGTGAGAATGACCACCGTCTGGCCATGGGCGTTACCCACCGCCGGCGAGTCCTTAGCGCCGGGTCTCGTCTGCGATCTGCTCGAGTGAGATCGGCTGAGACGGTATTCATCCTGGGGGTAAGACTCGCGGTCGTAGGAAGTCGCAGAGGGGTAAGACTCACGACCGTCGTAGGCTGAAATCTGCCCGTCTTGGGCGTAAACGTCGGGAAGGTAAGACATGTTGGTGCGGGTAACGCAACGGTCTTTTCCCACTCTGGTCAGGGTGGAAAATGCAGAGGAATTGTCACGGCAGGTGTAGGGTGGGGTTTGACACAGGGCGGGGTTCTTAACGGAGTGGAGATGGGGTAAAGAGGGGGGCACTTTGCTCTCAAGTAGTCATTCCTATCCTTGACCATGGATGCCAGTTTTCTGATAAAATGAGGTTTAAGGATATATATCAATGCATAGCCATTCTAGGCCTACTACAAAAAAAATGTTATAAAATGATTCTTTTTTTTATAACCGATTTAAATTTTCGATTTTTCCCTCAGGGTCAACTTTCCAGAGAGGGATGCAAGTTTTCCTACAAATGGCGGAATTCCGAGATTTCATATATATCGGCAACACTCGCAGTTTGAGGATATATTCCTTGCACAAGCATTGGGAATTTTTCAAGATTTCCGGTCATCCCTAGGGTCAGTCTTGAAATCAATGTAAATCCAAGGAGGATTTGTTTTGAGGTGACGGTGGGGTTCAACATGAAAATATGAAAGATGGTGAGCGATTTGTGCACAATTCTGCTCATTTTGGCATTCAGCTGCAACCAGGAATTCACTTAAGCCAGAGACACACCAAGCCAACACAAAATGGCATGTATGTGAGCTATTATTTCATATTTCACCGGATTATTGCCTCCGAGACGCTAAATCAACGGTGGGAGACATAACTATGAAATTATAGCGCACATTCACGCCAATTTCTGTTGGCTATTCTGGAGATCGCTGCCGTTACTTGCTTGGTGTGTCCCCGGCATAAGAAAAGCTCAAAATGTAGGAGTTTCTGGGGGCTTTGCCACCTGGGACACTGTCCCTAGACTCCAGATTTTTGCGGATTTCTTTTTTGGGGATTTTGTTTATTTCTGCTAGTTCTGCTATAGAGAGCAGTTATTCCAGTGGTAATTCGTTTGTAAATACAAATAGTATTGGTTCACACAGTGGAACAAGTCTCATTATTCACAGAAAAAAAGACAAGGAAAAAAGAATACAGTAGGAAAGTAGATTTAGCTCACTGTGATATCACTTATATAAACTACCACTGGCCCAGCGGGGGTTTGTAATTAGTGTAAATGGATGTCATTTAAGTGATGAGATGAAATGTGATTGATTAGCCACAGGATTTCTTTGCAGTTCCACAGTGCTCTCCCTGCATGCAGAAAGTAGCCTCCCCTTCCAGCGCCAGGTACGCGGGAGAACGTCCTCAGTAGCGGGGACACGAGGACAGGGAATGTTTGCTGAGTGTGGGGGACATGGCACAAACTGGGTTAACCTCACAGGTGTAGATATAGGTGGAGACTCGAGTCCATGTTCAGATGGCATGTTGACTCTACAGTCGTCATCATTGAGTTGGGATCAGCCCCTGATCTTACCCGGTGGTACGATGTTGCAGTCCCATTTTATTCCATATGGTATCATGCTGGAAACGCACAACCAACCTCTCTCTATCGGGGATGGGATTCCCCCGATTCTATTTCACATCCCAAGAAATGTGGGTGAAGGAAGGAAAGCGTGAAAGAAGGAAGGTGGGCAGGTTGGGGAGGAGAAAATAAAGGAATTAAAGCATGAAGGATGGAAGGGGAGTGAGCAAAGGAAGGAGTGGAGGAAGGAAGAAGTGAAGGAAGCAGGGAGAGAAGGAAAGAAGGAGGGAAGGAAAGAGTTAAAGAGTGAAGGGATGGGTGAAACATGGAAGGGGTGAAATAAAATAAGGAGGGAGAGGATAAAGGATTAAAGAAGGAAAATTGGGTTGGGGGAGGAGAGGAGGAAATGAAAGGAATGAGTGAAGTTTAGGAAGGAGTGCATCAAGGAGTAAAGATGTAAGGAAAGAAGAGGTGAATAAATTGAGGGAAGGATTGAAGATTGGGAAGGAGTGAAGGTAAAGGGGAAAGAGGGCTTGAAGGAAGGAGTAAAGGGGGAGTGATGGAAGGATGAAAGGAAGGAGTGATGGAAGGAAAGAGTGAATAAAAGAAGGAATGAAGGAAAGAAGTGAAAGGAGAAAGGGTGAAGGACAGAAAGAAGGAGTGTGGATTGGGAAGGAGTGAAGGAAACAAGGACGAGTAGAAGATATTGGGGAGGGGCAAATGTATGAAAGAGTGAAGAAAAAGGAGGAAGGAGAAGAAAAAGGAGGAAGGAGTCAAGGAATAAGTGAAGGTTGGAGGGAAAGAAGGATCGAAGGAAGGGGTGAGGAAAGGAAGGAATTAGTGAATTAAAGGAGTGACGGAAGGAGTGCAGTATAGAAGTGAAGGGAGGGAGCAATGAGGGAATGAAGGACAATAGAAGGAAGGAGTGAAGGAAGGAGTGATTGAAAGCAGGAAGGAGTTTGGTTGATTTTATGTCCAGTCACTTAAAGATTTCTCTTCTCAGAAATTACTATGCTTTAAGAATTTTTCTAGTTTTCGTTATTGTTTAGGATGGTTTGTTCATATATTTTGTATTCTGTTAGGAATACAAGAAGCTCTTTTCTATTATTGCTGTGGAAGTCACTGCAGAGCGATGTATTCTTCAGGAATGCTTCCCTTTATAGTGTTACTTTCCTGTCTCTCTATTTGTATGCACCCTCCCTCAGCCTGGCTGACCATTGTGGATGGAGGCCTGGGCCCTGTTTTTCAGTCACGACATGATCTTAGCACGGTGAGCTAAGATTTCTCAGCGATTGTAAGACAATTTGCAAGACAAAAGATGGCCGGTGTGCTATAGACAGTATCGTAGTGCGCCACGTGAGATCGCCGCTAAAAGTGTCTCAAGTATAGAATTGTCTTAGGTTCTATCAAACCTCACTGTAAGTATATAGAGGATTTCCTGTGCTTCCCATACGAATTAAGTGATGAAACTTTAACAAGAGTAAGGCATATGAATTTCATCATAGCAATTGCCTGCTCTGGTGGCCAGTGAACCCTCCCATCTCCCGGTGCACAGTGAATGTGGAGGTCGTCGCATAAATTAACGGAGGCGTGGGGGAAAGTACACTGGCCACCAGAGCAGACGATTGCTATGACGAAATTCAAACGCGAATATCTTCGGATCGGAGCGGCCGATCTTCTTCATATTTGGCACGATTATAGGTTATATATATATATATTATATATATATTTCACCGCACCTGGCGGCACCCCTCCTCCCACATGTTATACATTCACAGACAGTGTGAGGGCAACTAGGGAAGCCAGTGTTCCGTACACTACAGTAAACGTAGAAGGAACTTCAATCGACTCTCTTCATTTAAGATAAGATCCAGAGGCCCGTTTAATAATCTAGGATCGTAGGTGTAGGCATTTTTCTGTATGTCATAGAGACTGACGGACGATGTGGGTCAACTTTATTCAAAATTTATGGACGACGTTATGGACGTCTAATACTGTCTTAACGGAACGGAACCCCTTGTACTAGGTACAGAAAAGGGTCTTCATGTACGATCCTAGATTATTCAACAGGCCCCAGGGCCGTTTTTCAGTCACGACAATTGTTAGTACCGATACTCAGATCGGTCAGCGAATGTACGACAGTTTGGAAGACAAAATATGGCAGGTGTCCTATAGACACGATCGTAGCGCGCCATGGGGGATCGGCACCAAAACAGTCGTTCAGAAAGATTGTCTTAGAAAAACCATAGAAGTATGCATGGTATTTTAGTCACGACAATCGTTATAAGCGATGCTTCCAGAATGGGGGAGCCCTGCAGTAGGTTGTTCAAAAGTATCCGAGTGGTGCAGTGTCCACAGTTGTCAACTAAAACATGGTTTAGAAAAATGTCTCTCACGATCGGAATAGCCACAGGAAAATTGTGACATTTCGGATTTAGATACGTCAGACATGTAGGGAAATTATCTCCAAATATTTTATAATTCCAATAAAATTCAGCATCTGGAAAGAAATATAACAACCAACCATTATACCTGTACGACATGTCCAACATTGTCGTTAGTTCTGCCGTTTGTGAGACAATTTCACCTACGATACCAAACGAAGATCGCGACTGTAGCACACCTCACAAGCCCCTAAGTGTCACAACCAAAGATCTTTGGCCGATCTTACGTTTATAGGAAACTGGGCCCTGTTTTTCAGTCACGACAATCGTTATGGGCGACATGTTTTTGCTGTCAGTGTACTATAGACGCGATATTTTAGGTGGTCGGCTAATCATCGCCGCTCTAAGACACTTAGGGCGGTCTGAGGTGTGCTATAGTCACGACAATCGTAGGGTCACGTGGGTAAATTTGTCGCCCAATGTATCGTAGCCCTCAGACATCTATGGACATGTCGTACCCAATGTGAAAATTCACTTCCTGTAGGAATTAAGCAATGAAATTTTATTACGAGTAAGGGATACATATGACCTATAATCGTACCAAATATGAAGAAGATCGGAAGTATCGATTCACCTATATTTGTGATTGAATTTCGTCATAGCAAACGTCTGTTCTGGCGGCCAGTGTACTCTCACACCTCCGCTAATTTATGCGGCGACCTTGACCCTCTGCAGCTGTCACGTGACAAACATAGCTGGTTCTCAGGTCCAGGGTAGTACAGGGGCCGGAATCGAGAGTTCACACACTTTCTGTGAGAATCAAGCCATGAAACTTTAACACGAGTAAGGGATACCCATAACCTATAATCGTACCAACTATGAAGAAGATCGGCCCATTACGGTTCCCTGGTTCCTTGATAGAACCTAAGCCAATTCTATACTTGTCGTGACGGCCGACGTTTTTCGCGGCGATCTCCCGTGGCGCACTACGATCGTGACTATAGAACACCTGCCATCTTTTGTCTTCCAAAGTGTCATACATTTGCGATCTTAGGGTATTGCTAGTAACGATTGTCATGACTGAAAAACAGGGCCCTGACGTCTCCAAATGGTCGCTACTAACGATTGTCATGACTGAAACAGGGCCCAGTATCTCACATCGTATAAATGTCTGTTACTTGACAATGGAGTATTAGATGCTCAATAATCAGTTACATGTCTGGCATATGGGTGCCAACTCACCTCAGAGGAGGTGTCCATGTGTTAGTTTGGTGTGCCCAGTCTGAAGACGGGTCAGTTTTACCTGTTCCGATCTTGTCAGGTTGTCTTTTCTGAAATTATGGTTGATGGACTGTATGATGGTCCTCAATTTGTCATCTATGGCATTGTTCTAGATGCTCCGACATTTTTGCAAATGCTCTTTACTCATTTGTTTCAGATTCGTATGAGGAATTGCATGGGTCAGCATAGGACCACCTCTTTGCCATGTTCTCTCTTCCAGGTTGTGTTCCATTGTCTCATGTCTGTATTAATGGGATTTCCTGGATTGTGCTGGCCAATGGCCTGTAAGAAGGACTGTGAATCAGAGAAGATAATGAACTTTCTGTGTTTTGATTTCTTCATACAGGCCAGGGAATGCAGTATTACATTAGCCTCAGCTGTGAAGATACTGCTTCTGCCAGGATGAGCCATATTCAGGTTGCCGTAGGGTGTGTAAAAGGCATAACCAATATGATTGCAGGACATTAGGGCCTACCACCTTAAAGTTGGGACGTTAGGGCCCACCCTTCACCGGGGGTGAGAAAGCAGAAGTTGTGCCTCGGCCGCACCGAGATGCCACGGTCACACCTGTGGTGCCAGGAGGGAGAAATTGGCATAAATAGATGTTAGGGCCTACCTAGACCTGTAACAAACTAGACACATTTTAAGAACTCAACGCGTAACAAACTCGAACCGTTTTAAATCTTCCCTACTTAAGCATCTCAACTGTGAATAAATACTATATTTGGTAGTAAGTACAAGTAAGTAACCCTATCCCTAACCCTAACCCTATCCCTAACCTGTGTGGCATTACGGAAATAATATGGTTTAAACATTTTCTCATACTTTGTCTTTTATTTTTAAAGATTTGACAAATATGGATATTTAAATGATGTCTGTCGATCTCATGATCGTTGGGCCGCCAGGTTGGCTTTAGGCGGGCCGTAACGTCCCGATGAGTGGGCCCTAACGTCCCGACTCTCGGGTGGTGGGCCCTAATGTCTACATACCACCAATATGCCTTCCACCCTTTGAGCTATCAGTGTATATAGCCATATGATCTTTGAATCTTCTTTGCGGGGTCTACAGATGCTGCGTGAGAGGTGTCAGCACAGGAAGAAGTGAAAGAAGTCATGCAGGAAGGAGTGAAGGAAAGAAGTACAAATAAAGAACTAATGAGTGAAGAAAGGAGTGGAGTGAGGGAGAAAAGGTAGGAGAGAAAGGATTGAAGGAAGGAAAGAAAGAATGAATGAAGTGAAGTATGGAAGGAGTGAAAGAAGGAATATAGGAGTGAAGGAAGGGAAGATGAGTGAAATAAGTCATACGATATTATGACTGAACCATAAAGGAGCCTAATTTAGTGAGTGACAAAAAAGTAGGCCCTAAACTGAAATCTGAAAATCCACGTAGTCATTTGTGGCGATGAGCCACCGACAATAGACAATTTACACAGAGTCTCTCAACTTACAGATCACACTGATAAGATGCCACGTTTATTTGTATCAAAGTATCAACAAGCAAGGCTTACAGTGAAAGTATTTTGTAAAATCAAAGAACTTCGCTTTTCAGCTTCTAACCCTAATTAAGGCCGGTCTACAAGCCACTAATCGATCAACAACAGAAGATGAATGCAATTTCCAACGACAGTTTATTAAAGGACGTCAACAAACAAAGTGACTTATGAACGGTTTGCGGGTTTCTACAACTTTGTGATTACATGTAGATGAATCTCCCCAGCCAAATAGCACCAACTTTCAAAACACAATATACAAGTGGACTCGAATAGAACTTTCTATATAAAAGTATATAAATTTAACTCTAATGTCCTAGTAAACGAACCAGCGAACCAAAAACGATAAAACGTATATAAACTTCCACTACCTTCTACCATTGGAAGACCAAAACAAGTGCAAAACTCTCACGCTACTCTGAATAACTGACTTCATCTCTAATATCTACAGGTAAAATCTACTGCAACCCGAGGCCAGTTCATCAATTAGTATTTGGATATTATGTATAGCAGACGAAAATTTACTAATCAATTTATGCAACTACATATAATCATATCGTCTGTGTTTTAGAGACAAAAAGAGCAACATCAACCTATCTTTTATATTGGAATGTAAGTTTGAGTGACTAATGCTTCGCCACTTAAGTAACATTTCCGAAAAGTCTAACTTTATGAAGTCTAACGTTATGCACCATCTAAGGTTACAAGTGGAAAAACTATGATCTCAAAGTAGGATGCATCCTCTAATGATATTAAGCCAAAGAGGCCATTCATAAAGTATGTACGCACTTGGAGAGAGTGTGTGTGTGGGGGTCAACAATTTTGGAAATTTTGAATATACATGTTCCTTCTTCGTTCTATGGCGCACAAGAATGGGTATGGGGGTGGGAGGTCCAAAATTTCAGAAATTCTGCAAACGTACTTTATGGATGGCCCATAATAGCTTTTTAAGGTTTCTGGCAAGATATACCAAACAGGCTAGGGTCATTAGGGTAAACTGTATCTCCCATGTTATCTCCATTTATATTTCAGAGATATCATATGTATAAAACTTGAAACCGCTTTCATGTAGAATTTGCAACCTCTGAGACAAAAAAAAACAACGTTGAAAACACATCGGTGTGGGCCACGGCATGGGACTGTCTGTGGGAAGGTTCGAAAGAATTTCATATACATGGAAAGCTGCCATATCTTATATTTCCTCAAGGAATCTTGCAGCCTACCTCCCTTATATCCCTGAGAGCAACGATTGATGCGGTTTTCACCCTGGTAATTTGTTAGTTAGAGCCAGAAAAATCATGGAGATTTTTATCAGTGGAATTTGAGGCCTTGGAGAGAAAGGAATGTGGAAAATACTTCGGTGTCGGGCAGTCTGGGGCGGAGGATCGGTGAAGAGGTTCAAATCAGTTTTATGGGTCGGCTGAAGCTCAATCAATATTTTTTTTCTCCACAAGCAAAGGGAATACTGTGTATTAAACATGGAAAAGTGGAAAAAAGGTTTAGGAGTTTCCCTATTTTTTTCTAGACCTCTCCCAACATGTCATGCGGGAATGTGTTAAAACTAGCAAGTTTAATACTGACTTAACGGCTACTGCTAGCATTCAGCTGCTACCATGACACTATGAACTAACAATCTACCCTCCATATGAAATCCGTATAAATGCATTCATACAAAATACGAAAAACATATATGTTGCGTGTTCTGATTTATGAAATCAGTTGTTCAACCCTAACACATTGAGAGCTCATTTTCTGCAGTCAACGCGACAGGAAATATCCCTGGAAGGAATTGAAGTAATATCCTGCACTTTCCAGTCACTTGTCAAACTACTAAGCCACACTAACTCCCCTTTTCAAAACTACCCGTTTCTTTGGCCCGCTGCAGACACAAATCAGTATGCAGTGAAACTAAGCTTCAATAGTTGAAGCCTATTAAAGGCAGACATTCTTTAAAACGCATATTCGGGTGCTATGTGAATATAAATGTGATCCTGGTGGGTACAAACTGACAAGTATAACACTAGTGCTCACGAGGTAGAGGTATAACGTGTAGGCCTCCTGTTGTCTGTGAACATGGTAGACGTGGTGGGGGCGGTCGTCTGTGTGGAACATCTCAGACGGACAAAGTCTCTGGATTCACACCAGGACAGTTCGGTACACTGGACACCTGCTGCACTCATAAGTCCATCTTCTTCTTGAGACTGAAAAACAGAATACGTTTCCTCATGAACATAAACATCATGTTTGAGACCTAGAGGTAAACCACTGGATTTACCACATCTAAATTTTGCCAATTTTAACAAATGGTATAAATAAATAAATTTGATCTTAATAGGTGTTCTTTCTTACTCTTTTATTACAGTTTCTGGGACAATATTTCAGTATCAGCAAGGATGGCAGCTGGGGTCAGAAAAATAAGGACATATTTTTCAAGTGGCCTCAGAGCGACTTACAAAACCTAAGAGACTGAGGGACTATGAAAAGCAGGGATACCAGTAAGATTTCACCAAAAAAAGAGAGGAATTATTTACACCCCTATATGAAAAAGAAGTGGAGGTATTTTCATGTGGATTTTGCGGCCTCAGAGAGACCGGATAATCCTTGATAATATATGTCCTTAGCGGCCGTGGCATGGGGCTGAAGGTCTGTGGGGAGGTTCAAACCACTGTTTTATTGGCGTAAATAAGGCTAAATCAATATTATCTTTGTTTGACACATGGAAACAAATTACATATACTGAATATGAAAATGCAGATTTCCACGGAAAATTGAAAATTGACATTTCTGGACAGTTCAGCATATTGGGGGAATTTTCTTTTTTCAAGAGGTATTCGTGTGTAAGCCTGAAGTGGCCAATTATCAACTTCACCTGTTCATTATGACTCAACCCCTACAGTTTCTCTTTCTCAGTTGAGTGAGAGGTTGCTCACCTGGACAGGTAGTCGTTGACGTTGTCGAAGCCGCACTCCTTGGCGAGGTGAATGAGGATCCCGGTACAGGCACGTCCAGTGCGACGACGGCAAATACTGCAGTTACAGATACCACGGCACGGGGGGCACTCCCAGCTCTGTGAAAAAAGTCACGTAGATCAAACATCACACAAAAACAGTCACATAGATCAGACATCACACAAAACAAAAACCAAGTCACGTAGATCAGACATCACAAAAAAGTCACATAGATCAGAAATCACACAAAAACAGTCACATAGATCAGACATCACACAAAACAAAAACCAAGTCGCGTAGATCAGAAATCACACAAAAACAGTCACATAGATCAGACATCACACAAAACAAAAACCAAGTCACGTAGATCAAACATCACACAAAAACAGTCACATAGATCAGACATCACACAAAACAAAAAACAAGTCACGTAGATCAGACATCACCCACCTACAAAAAAAACAAAAACAAAACAATTTAAGTCATGGAGATCAGATATCACCTACAACCCCCCCCCCCCCCCAAAAAAAAAAAACCAAGTCACATAGATCTGACATCATTACAAAAAGGTCACGTAGATCATAAATCACAGAAAAATAGTCAGACATCACCCACCCACAAGAAAAAAAAAAAAAAAAAAAAAGTAATGGAGATCAGACATCACCTACAAAAAAAAATTTAAAAAATCACATAGATCAGATATCATTAAAAAAACAAACAGTCGCGTAGATCAGACGTCACAACCAGGCTAATCTCACCAAGAGGTTTACAGGGATGCGAGTTGGGGTCAGAAAAACAGACCTTGTAATATTTTCATTGCAGTACAGAGTTTACGCATTACAGTAGGAATCAAAGGATCAAAGGAAAGCTCAAGTTTTTACATGGGTCTATGGGGAGGTTCGGTGGGGACTCATATGTTGAGGGTATGCCAATATTACACAAAGAAAAATAATCTGTTATCCTTAAAGTGAAAACATGAATTTCAGAATGTCGTTACTCCAATAACCATAGCATTTTTCTCTCTCTAAAAATACAATTAATTCTATCGAAATAAAAACCATAACTTTTCCAGGATTCCTTTGACCATAGAATTTTGAACATTTTACTGATGCGGAAGGTGTTCTTTAATAAAATCCATGACATCAACTTTCTTTGACTTATCAGTAAAATATCTGTTTTCACAGATCGTTATAAACTTGGTGGTATTGTACATCATAGCAAATTTTTATCAGAGTAAGGCATCCACAGTGTATGATCATTAAGTGGTCTGTAATGATCAGAATAGATAAGACATTAAAATATTACGTGAAACTTACAGGATCCTTGAGGGCGATCTTTGTCTCCTGGCCATATCTGATCCGAAGGCACGGTCCGCAAAACTGACAACACAAAAACAGAGCCGGTTATTATTGTATTTTCTCTAAAAAATATATCAGTATGGCAATGTTTTACCCAGTATATGGTCCGAGACAAGTTCATCTAAAGCCAGGTTCTCGGGATTATTCTATAGCTATAAATTATTTACATGACCACCACCAGGTCGAAACATCGACTAGTAAGGAATAACGTGTTCGATTTTCAAAACTGGAGTGGACATCCATTAATTCAGGGGGAGCTCGGGTTTGATAGGATTTCTACATCCTTGAATATGGAAAAGTGGATTTCCACGGAGAAGTGGGAAACCCACATCTCTGAGATCTAAAACCGGGTAAAAGGGATTATTCTATAGCTATACTTTATTTACCTGACCACGAACACCAATGCAGCGCCCAGAGCGACAGATGGTCTTTAAGTCATCAGTTTTCTGCCGGCACTGATGGCAAGTTGTTCCCTGATGAATGAAACAATGGATATTCTTACATAACACGAGAAAAAGTAAAACATAATTCATAGACGATATGTTGATTACAATCATTTAAGGTAGGTCTCGATGTAAAGATTTTTGGTATTTCTATCTAGACTTTTCCTACTAAAAGGGGTTTTAATGTAGAAATCCCCAGTAACTTACAGAACTGATATACATGACATTATACTTCGTTATAGACTTTAACAGAAAAAAATCCGAGTTGTCCACGGTTCTTGTAGAATAGAACGTAGATCTTAATGTAACTGGGTTCAAAATACAAAATCCCAAGTTCAAAATGATTTTACATGCTGATTTTCAACCATATCAATAACTACCGTTGAATAAATGCGAAATACTGGAATTGTAAAATGAAGAAGGCAAATAAGGATGCCTTAGTAAAAAAATTTAAAAAAAGCCTTAGTCAATATCAAACATCGTTATCGTTCAACATTAATTCGTAGTGCTTGGTGTTGCCCGCAATCGATGGCAGGAGACAGTTTAACTCACCATGCAGGCATCGTATTGTTTATCTCCGAAATTCACAGCTACGGTTTCAAGGTCTTCGGCAGTGATTTCTTCCGGTGTTCTCTCGTCGACGGCCAGTATCGTCCTGCCGCTAGGACGACGCTCCTCCTGAACGACAAAGTGTTAATCTCTGACATAACAATAATAATTGTGTAATCTTGTTATCAAACTCACCAAATCTTCATACCGATTTCAGAATCAAGATTTAAGCGACGAGGCGAAATTCACTTGTTCTGAAGCGATGCAAACAAAAACAAAAAAGGAAACAAGATAAATAAAGACTTGAAACGGTATTTATTTTTTAATTAATGTTTTTAGGAACACCAACCATCTATACTCACACATGCAACCCACGAACTTTCACCGGAATTGAATTTCCATACCTCTAAATAGTCTTACTTCTGTTAACTCTGATATAGACCGAGTAGCTACTGTAACATTTAACCCGATAAAAATGGGAATCCCATCCGCCTCCAACGTTCACTTAATTTCCAATATAAAGTTGGCAAAACTTTAAGTGAAGTTAAACTCACCTCATCATCTGATTTTGCTGACTGACTTTTCTGGCCCCAGGTTCCAAACTTCACCACCAGATGTCCCTGCAAAAAAAGGTATACTCATTGAGATTAAGAAAGAACACGGCGCCTGTGCTCAAGTATTGGCATAATGAATGTAAATTCTGAGGACGATTTACAGATTGGTTAACGTAGAGTGTCGTTGTTAGAGCACCCTGCCATCACGTGTGCAGGTTGGGAACTAGGGCGAGCAATGATGGGGGTGAATATGCCATTCAAAGCATGGCAGCCGAACTGTCACCATCAGGGAACAGGAGATTAATCCAAAGTGGTGACTTTCCCAATTCAGTCATGTTGTTAACAAATTATGGACAATTTTGAAAACTTTTTTTCTCTCATAGAAACAATTGAGATTAAATTACGGATTCCATCAATTGTTGGAAAACTTGTTTCCTGTAAAAAGTACTATTATGCAGGTTATGTTCAAAAATGTTCACGTTCAACGTAAAAGATTTTTGAACATACTAAACTCGTAAATGGCACTGGTGATTTTAGTACGGTTCTGTAAACATGTAGCTGGACTTACGGCTCGCTGTTTGTTTGGGGACGTGGCGGTGGAGCCGCCGCTGGCCGACGAGGTGACGGAGGACACGGAGCCGCTCCGAGACCGCGTCACGGGCCGCGACGGCGCCGCCCCCAGCCGTGAACTACGGCGCCGCTCTCCCGACACGATCTTCTTCTTCACGTATGGCCTCTTTTTCTGAAAAGAAACGTAAATGTAACTTTACAATTGAAAAGTTTATCAATGTATCCCAATGGCTTTCTCTTAGCCTGGAATAAATGTCCAAAGGCTTAGCATTAGGAACACGTTCTCAACAGGCATGCGGGTACGGTAAATCATACTCAATGGGTGGTAAACAGATAACTGTATCCAGACTAAGGTAAAATCAGAAAGATATTCATGTTTTATTTGAGACCCCGATAGCCATCTCGTTTAGCGCTTCAGAATATTCACTCGGCTATTGCCTAATTCAGGGATGAAAGTCGGGACTGATGAAAAAGTCGGAAACAAAAACACACAAAAAATTGGGGCGTATTGGGGGGGGGGGGGGGGGGGGCGCCCCCTGCCGTCAAACAAAATTTCGGCACTTGACGGAACTCTGACGGCAGTGTCAACGGCCCTTGGCGCGTTTAACTGCCGTCAAAGTACTGGCTGCGGGATTTAGTTTTATTTTATGATTTTCATACTTTGTTGATCATATTTTAAGATGCAGAAATTTCTGATTTCCGTCAATTGTTGGCGAACTTGCATCCCTGCTAATTCATATCCCTGAGTGCTTCTAACTCGATTTCGTATTGGGAAACAGACCAAGCACTCATCAGTTTCTTTCGTAGTATCAACTACGAATACTGCCTGTAACCATGGCATACTTATACCTGTACACCACAATGTGACGTACGGTGTATGTGATCAAGTAATTATGTAAAATTTCGCTATTTCTAGGTATATTATAATACGAAAACAAGACAAGCTTTCTGTCTTCGTTTGCAAAAATACTTGGTGAAATTAGTCACTACATCTTTGGCATCGGAATGTGTTTGATAAATAATTTCACCGCATATTTCTGACCTATGAAGACAGTAAGCCATATTTGAAATAATGATGTGATTCATTTGATAAATGCTGAGGTCGAAACATGTCTATATTTGCCTTTCACATTGTTACAATTCAATATATTCAATTGCAAATTTAATGTTACTTTACAAGATACATGTATAACTTATATAATATATATATATATATACATCCATAAGGAACAATAATTACTGGTCATCAGTTATTTATTTTTTAATTTTGATCTCACGTCTCGTATCGGGTGTTTTACTCAAATAACTCACCGCTGTCTTAAATGCCATGGGTAGATCCTTCTTTATTTCGGCCATAATCTTGGCTAACTGGAAAGGTAGAATATAATATCAATATTAAGCAAAGTTTCATCACTTATCGTGCGTTTAACCAAATTTCAGAATAGGATAATTTAAGAGTGACGTTAAGTTGGTTTGCTGATTTGAAACATACAGATTATAGCATTTCCTATACTTTCATTCAAAGACTATAAATTCTTTAAAAACTGATAATTGCCAAAGTCCACTCACCATAGCTTGGTTATCAGCCATATTCTTTATACGAGTCATCTCGTAATCTGACAACCCAGCATTGTTCTGTAACAAATTCAATCAAATATTTAAAATGTTTAACACAAGGATGTCGGTTGGGGTCAGAAAAAATTTAAAGTTAATATTTTTTCATGTGGAATTACTTGAATCAAAGAAATCGAGAAATTGTGGAAAACACATCTGCGTCACCCACTTCATGTCTGATAACTGAAAATTTATTACGTGTAGAAATGAAAAGCTGCCATTTCTGTTGTTAAATAATTTCATCGGCACCCAGGGGACCCTGAGGGTACAAAGGTATGGTCTGAAGATTCAGCATCTCCATTTTACTTATTGATGCTTGAATCTATAAGATGTATTCTGATATCAATCATACCCCTGCACATTTATCATAGTGAAAGTGAGTTTCCGCCTATTCGATACAGTATCTGGACGATACACTTCATAGCCAGCATGCTTCATTTTTCAGCAGGTGACCAATAGACTTAAAATATGAACTTCAAATAAAGATCAGTAGATAGCTAAAGATGTGCAGAAAACAGTTTGTAAGTTTATATTTTGATTCACGATAAGCAAAATATGATTATTTGCCATAGTTTATGCGAGAATGTCTCCTCCCAAATACAAAGTGTAGCGTCTAAGGTATGTAGACGTTAGGGCCCACCACCTGAAAGTCGGGACGTTAGGGCCCATTCTTGGGACGTTAGGGCCCACCTAAAGCCAACCTAGGGTTAGGGTTGGGTAAGGGTTAGGGATAGGGTTAGGTTTGGATTGAGGGTTAGGGTTAGCGATAGGGATAGGGTTAGGATTAGGGTTAAGATAAGGGTTAGGGTTAGGGATAGGGTTACTTACTTATACTTACTACTAAATATAGTATTTATTCACAGTTGAGATGTTTGAGTAGGGAAGATTTCAAATGGGTCGAGTCCATTACGGGTCAAGTTTTTTACCGGTTGAGTTCTCCAGTATTCAAACATTAACTAATTATGCAAAATTAGGTGGGCCCTAACGTCTATTTATGCCACATCTCCCTCCCGGCATCATAGGTGTGACCGCGGTATCGCGGTGCGGCAGAGGCGTGACTAAGACTTTCACACCCCCGGTGTAGGGTGGGCCCTAATGTCCCGACTTTAAAGTGGTGGGCCCTAACGTCCTGCAACCGCGTCTAATACAGGTGTTTCCAGTCAATGCCACCTAATGGCGAATTCTTCACCTCGGCGTTTGCACGGGCAAACATGACCAAGTTCAGCCTCCTGCCAATAGGGAGCCAAAGTGAACCCGATACAACCACAGATAGCCGGTAAAAAATACTATTTCCGGGTATAGGCGCTCAGTACTTTGACTATGTAGGTTCAAGATTATATGTGTCATTCTCCAATCTTTTAGATCCAAATTTTTAATAAACTTAACAACTGTCATCGTAGTTTCGAAACAGAGTTATTCAGAGACGATAGTTATAAACTTTACTTCAAAAGTAACAAACGAGACCAAAAACAAAAGTCTAGCCTCAAACCCCCATAGCTTTAGCACTAGGCCTCGTTCTTACTGGCCACCGGAAATGGTGTTTTGTAGGTGGGTATCTGTGGTTTTAGCGGTTTCACTTTGGCTCCCTATAGAGACACACAGCAATCACACCTAGAGTGTGAATGGTGAATGTGATTGCAAGAGTTGTTTTTTGACAGATTAGACTGCTGGAACTATCTAGGGCATTGTATTTACAGGTCTGGCCTGTCTAAACCCCATAGTTGATAATTGTCTTGGTTTTAATATGGAAAAAGTTAAACATATGGCATTGGATCACTCAGTGATCCAATACCATAGAATATGTTGCTAGAGGGTTGTTTGGCTGCAGGCATTGCGTAACCAACAAGATAAGGTGCAGCAGGCTCAAGGCGTCCAGGGCTCAAATCGTCCTGGGCTCAAGGCGCCCATAAACCGGGCCGCCCTCTTGCTGCAGCAAGGACGTGATCATACTAAGGCGGATTAAATAACTTTACTGACAAAATACATCCACGTGTATATCCATCAATTCAATATCTTTATTCTAGACCTCTGGTTCTTGGCCTAGATTTAGATCTAGATCTAGAATCTAGATGAAATTTTCACCCCCTCCTTTTTGAGAGAGACAGACGCGGGGGTGTTGGTTAATAAAAAAAACCCACTCACTCCACACGCAATAACATATTAATATGAGCGTAGCACTGACTGAATAATAGGGATGTGCACCAGTGCTTCAATATTTGTTACGTGAATTTTACACCACCGAGACTAGGATTAGAACTATATAGTCTGTCTTAAGTCTGTCTAATTTCGAAAAGTTAGACAGACCTGCATCAGTCACCATCTTTAAATGGCCTGAACTTTTACACTACGCCAATATTTGATCACCAAACCCTAGCCTCGCTGGCATCGTCATGAGTGTCACAGTAACAAGATTCGGCTTTTGCAAGAATATACAAAAAGTAAAAGATGTTATTAGCTACTTACACGTCCTGCCATCTTCGCTTTTCACGCAGAGCTCTGATTTTCGCGGGAAAGAGAACTACGATGATTACAAGCTTACCGACTCTGACGTCCGGGAATCAGCGTAGAAATTGATCTAAGGCTTGAAGTTCATCCAGACTGCTCTCTTGGTAATAACAACAACACACAATGTCTCCAGTAGGGGAGAGTTACCAGGTCGTCCACTAGATGGTAGCACTATAGATTGTGGACCAGCCCAGCGTAGTATGAGTCAAATAAACCATATTTGGTAGATTGTACGGAATGGCAATTACTAATTGTACAATTGATTTGATGCATAGTCCATTTGTCATGAATTTTGCTGTTCTTTTCTAGAGAATACGATCAAACCTACGCTAACTGCTTGATGTTTTCGGCGCGAAAGCTTCGTCCGGAAATAACCCGGTGAATTCGCTAGTGCGCATGTCCTGGTTGTCTGAGCCAATGAGCGCTGGCCACATGAAGACAACGTGTGTGTCGCCGACTGGGGCAGACAAGCTACTAAAGTCAGTTCGATTTAAAGTACTGCTCAGAACTCGGTAGGATACTAATTGAGACAACCATGAATCTACTGTTAGGTGAGTTACAACTTTCTTATGATTGCTCGTTTTTGTCAGCAATACGATCTTGCATGAATATTTTTGATATATGGGGGAGGGGCCACCTCTAGAAATGCCGGTTGTTGACAAGAAGACCTACTCACAGTCACAGTGTCATTTAACTGAGAATGCTTGCAACTATTTACTTATATGTGTACTCCTGTTAGTTTGAAGTGTTATGAAACGTCTTCGAACTTTTAGGATAATCTTTTCATGAAAACAACAATCGGGTTGAAAAGATGTTGTCAACAACCATAGAACTAGACAGAGGACCACTTCTCTGCAATAACTTGGTGGATAATCATATTGTCATTTATTGAAGTTTAATAGTTGAACCTGAGGTTTGAGAAGCGGTGATGTCGATTTTGGTCAACTTCATTCATTTGAGAAATAGGTCTACGGTACTTGTCTTGGCCTAAGTTTAGTAAGGCAGTTTGTAGTTTATACATCTTACATGTAACATTGTGGCAGTGTCAGCATCAACTTAAATTAATAGAAATGGACAGTTAAATACCTGGACTCAAGTGAAGATTTATATTTTTCTATAACTGGTTATTGTACTACTAGTACTAGATTTAGGCCTATCCTACTGTCACTAAACTGTGACTAATACCGTTATACTTTTAATGAATTCGCATTGAACTGTTTTTAGAAAAATACAACCCCTCTCTTATAGCTCTCAGTCATTGCCTGGCTTTTTGGTACGGATTTACATACGTCCATGCTTTAAAGTTTAAGCTTTACTTCAGAACAGATAAACACAAACAACAGTCAATTGTTATCATGTGAGATGTCAGAGACATCAATAAATAAATCTAAACATTGAAGTTATTTTGGTTTGCGTGGACGCTGTATTTAGCTGCCACGTATATTTTAAGTGGAAACGGTTGAGTGAGTAATCTTGGTCTCGTTTGATAGATCTGCTATTAATCCACCTGCTAGTGACCTCGGGCGAGTTCAACCATGAATTACCAATGCACCCCCTCCCACCAAAAATCTTATTAGATCATTTCAACTTCCCTTACTTACTGGTAATATAAGGAAGCTTTTCGTATTTATAATCTCCCTTTTCTTTCCCTTCTAAATTCCCTTCTTCATCTGTAGCTTTAAATCTCTCAAACTTTGAACGTTTACTTCATCGGCATACCAGTCCATTATGCAATGTCATAATTTCGCCATCAGACTTTGCTTTAGACAGGTTAGTATATGGAAGATTTTCTCTTGACGATAATTGATTATATTTCTATGGCATACGAATATGTATATTAAAGTCACGTTTGAATGGCGGCGTGAATTGACAGTGTTATCCCCCTCCTTCCTCTCCCACTCCTTACTTCTGGCAAGTCTGAGAACGTTTACTGTTTACCACGTGCTGCCATGGCTACAGCCATAGGAGGCCATAAGATGAGGTACCGAGGCACAACATCAAGAAATCTAGAACAGTTACCGATCTCCTTAAGAACATCGATTCTTATCAGGCTCATAATTATTTATGGCAGGGTATAGGTTATGAGGTAAAGGAGCTGTTCAATATTAGTTTTTATACTGTACTGTACATTTTTTTTATATCAGTGATAAATCAGTCTTATCAAATCTTATACAAATTTTGAGAACATGTTTCGTGTCTGGTGCGACAACTATTTGTCAATGTATATGAACCATTTAGTCATTAAATGTCAGATATATTCATCAAGAAGACAATAATATGTATTTTCTTGATTTTTTTCAGTGTGTGTGATGGCGGTGCTGTGCACGGCGAACGCCCTGTACTCGCCCAGTGATGACGTCATCGAACTGACGGCCGCCAACTTCCAAAACAAAGTCATCAACAGTGACGACATCTGGTTGGTGGAGTTCTACGCCCCCTGGTGTGGACACTGCCGAAACCTCGCCCCCGAGTGGAAAAAAGCCGCCACAGCCCTCAAGGTGAAAACTCATTGTCAACATGTGTCTCAAATCTCCACTCTGATGCTCTCGTCCATTGTATATAAATTGTTTTAAGCTTATTGCTCTATTTCTCTGTACATAAAGTTCTGTGAAATAAAGGTTCGCTTCCACCGGTTAGTGCTGCGGTTGGATGTTTTATAGTGTACAAACACACAGGCTCGTTGGGGAAGAAATTTGCTGTACCCGTTCGGGTGATGTTTACAGGCACCCGACAAAAGCTATTTTATTAGGTTTTGGCCACCGACGCTGTTGAGTGTGTACTGTTCCACTGCACTGATATCTAAACCTACAGGCAGCTGTTTGCTACACAAGCGCACAGCACGGCCACCGTATTAGTTCGTGTGTGTCTGGTGGAACATGCTGTTGAGTCTGCAGATGAGAAAGTTTTTCCCCTCGCCTAAGTCTGCTCGTGTAAAGAGAGTGCTCCACCAGGCCGGAAGTATCGCATAAAAAGTGCGGCCACTACATAGTGGCCATGCAGGTGGAGCAGGTCATACGTTCACCAGCGGCGACCACATGGCGATAAACTCGCAAGACCTAATAAATTATCATTCACTCGTTCACTGCCGGTGATGAACGAGCTGGTGGGTTTGTACGCTATAAGCATGTTTGACAAAAACCCGGAAATGTTGAATTTAAGGCATGTTTGATTGTGAAACAAACATGTCACAACTAAACTGCATTAGTGGATTTCTTACAGTCCTCATAAATGTACCAAGTATTGATAGGCACAATTTTCTGCGCTGTTAAGATGAAAATCACCACACTTATCTTCACCGAATCATTTGTTAATTGAGGTTGGTTTGTTACGTTGCAGGGCATGGCCAAGATTGGGGCCGTGGATATGGACCAGCATCAATCTGTTGGCGGACCTTACAATGTTCGCGGCTTCCCTACCATCAAAGTCTTTGGTCTAGACAAGAACAAGGCCCAGGATTACAACGGTAAATATCTCCAGTGGAATTTCTGAAAAATATATTCAAGCCTCATTCATCTCCAAGAAATGGTAGTTGGAGCCTTCCCATACACCCTCAACCCCATTTCGTAGCTGCAGATTACCTGTTGTTTATGTTGTCTCCATAAGGCAGCAAATTCCAGATGAAAACTATTTCTACTTTTTTTCTCTCTGCAAATCAAAATCTATATTTTGATTTGCAAAACCTATAGAAAACCCTATATTGAAGAAGCAGGGTACTGGGAGGCCTGTAGTTGAAATAAAGACTGCTTTCACCCCCTAACCACCCCCACCCCCAAAGAAAAAAACGAAACAAAAACTGTTAGCATAGCAGTGCAAGTAATGAATGTACATTTGTATTCATAATTTTTTTTACCGTTTGACGATTGTGTACGTAAACCGTTGTTAAATAAAGATTAAGGAAAGAACCATTGCTTGTTTCTCACAGGGGGTAGGACGGCGTCGGACCTCGTCGACCACGTGCTGAATGTCATGAAGCAGGCGGCCAAGGCTCGTCTCTCCGGCCGCGGAGGAAGCAGCGGGCGCGGCGGCGGTGGCGGCGGCGGCAAAAAGGTACGAGGAGCAAATGCTGTTTCTATTTTCAATGGAAGAGTCAGGCAGAAGTATATTCCGTCGAAAAGCCGACTTCTTATCCAACCGGGAGGCCATTTTGTAAATTGGTGAAAATCAAATGAGAATTAAAAAAAAAAAAATTCTAGCGTGTGTGTGTGTGTGGGGGGGGGGGGGGCACAATATTGAAATTCGTGGAACTAACACTCAGAATTGCCTTCAGTAATTCTAGAAAAAGCTCGAATTACTACAAACCCAAAGACCCCCCGTCGATTTTCAGGTGTTTTTTTTTCGCGAAATGCTCTTCTCCATCCCCGAAGAGCGCGGGATTCTAAAAGTGAAAGGAGAAGCTTTACGGAACAACCAAGTCAGCAGTCATGGGACAATGATACAGGCGTGGAAATTGTTAGAAAATATAAATTATATCAAGGGAAAACTGTCAAGGGTCATGGAAAACCACTGGTGTTGAATTCTCTTGGTTATGGCAGCCTTCCAGTTGAATTCTGATTTAGGTATTATAATGTTAGTGCCGCTGACTTTATTAGAAAGAAAATTAGGCAGACTCATAAGGCAAACAAATCGAGGTTTAATGCGTCATTCATGATCACGCAATGGCCCCCTTATCACTATCGACTTAAACAACTTTTATTGATTCCACAATACAACAATCAAAATGGCTACTGCTATTCCATAATTCACCGTCCCATAATAACAGTCTGTCCCATAATTCTCAGGGGCAAATCACCAAATATGCTGTACAACTGGGGACCCATGTCATTCTGTATCAGACAGGCCTCGATGAAGGAACTACCCACATCCAAAACGTTGATGAATTAAAGTTCAATAAATCATTGAAACCATATTTCGTGGTTGATTAGTTGGAGATCTAGTACTTCAGTTTTTCTACCCCAATGCGATAACTAAACTTGAAATAAACAGAGGTAAAAAAATAACTTGTTTTACACTACAATAAATATAATATTCATTGTATCATAAAGAATCCACGGAAGTAATTACCTGGAACTCACGTAATTAATTGATTGTGGTTTTGTTTTCAGAGCGACCCAGACGCTGTGGTTGAGCTGACAGACTCTAACTTCGAGAAGCTGGTTCTCGAGTCAGACGACTTGTGGCTGGTCGAGTTCTTCGCGCCCTGGTGCGGACACTGTAAGAACCTGGCACCACACTGGGAACAAGCAGCCACCCAGCTCAAGGGCAAGGTCAAGTTGGGAGCTTTGGACGCCACAATACACACCGTAATGAGCGGCCGCTACGGAGTAAGTCTTAATACGATATGCAGTTATTAAGGTCTTACCACTAGCTGTAATTATTTAGGTCTGAACCGACCAGAGGCGGGAGAAGCCGACGTCCACATTCCATCCGCACGGACGTCGTCCTGCCCTAACTTTCGCTTGGTGGATCTAAGGCTTTTAACCATTACTCTTTTAGGTCTTAGCAGCATTTGTTCTTTGTTTGGGGCTTAGCAATATTTGTAATTATTTAGGTGTAAGTGGTATCTGGACTTCGATTTGGTCTGACCACGTTTAGTGATAATTTAGGTCTTAGCACCATTTGTACTTGATTAGGTCTTAGCACCATTTTGTACACATTTAGGTCTTAGCACCATCTGTTATTATTCAGGTCCGAGCACTACATGCATGTATATCAGAATCATATGATTTGTAGCATATATTTGACTGAATCGTTGTATCTCTGAGGCATTCCTGGATCGAATACATTATGTAAACCATATACATTATATTTTAGTAGAATACCAGTTTCGCTGAGTAGTAGATTAAAGCTGCAATGATGACTAGCGATGTGTTTTTGGTGTCCTTCTCATACCATGTCTGCCGTGAGAATTAAAAAAAACCTGCTAAGCCTGTAAATGTGTAGGGGTGGAATTTCTCAATGAACTTAACGGTTCAATCACTGCCCATGTTTCATAACACTAGTGAGAAAAGCTGAACCCTGAGATACTCCCTATAATAACCCAACCCTTCTTCTGCGCTTCCAGGTGCGGGGCTTCCCGACCATCAAGATGTTCGCTGCTGGTAAGAAGGACGCCGGAGACGCTCAGGAGTATGACGGAGGTCGTACGGCGAGCGACATCGTCAACTGGGCACTCGACAAGCTCGCCGAGAACATCCCCGCACCGGAACTCCATCAGGTAACTAGTCCTATTTATCCTACCCCTTATAATTATATAGAACTGCATCGAGAATTGTATTGTCGAGTCAGCCTGGAAGTAGGTGGCGCTTCGAAACGCCTCTGCGGCCATCTTGGCAAGGAACCTACACAGTGCTAAGTCTATGGGGAATTCAAACGTTCATTTCCGATATTATTTGATATGTGAGGATGTGTTGAGTAACCCTCAAGCCAATCTCTGGACCAAACCAGACCACCCTGGCAGTTTCAGATCAAATTATTACGTGATGGCCTCAATTTAGCCTTTGAACGCGATGTCAACAAATGGTCGAATCGGCCGATTTACTTCGAGTTGGTACGTTTAAAGTATGTCTAGATGTTGTATATAATGCTATTTAAAAGATTACATGTATAGATTGCACATTAGAATGTCGGAAACAATACTTTTTCACCATTTAACACTCTGACAGCGCTTTGTGGTCACCAGCAATATGGCGGACCTTGTCCTTTGTCAGGGAGATTTGCATAGATTGGAGGGTATTTTAAACTGGAAGTCACCAGATGACTCGGAGAATGAATAGACAATACTCCACGAGTTTGGCTGGGCCGCAATCGTCATCGAGGCGAAGCCGAGTGACAATTACGGCACAGCCAAACAATTTGAGTGCGATTCGAGTATGATTCAAGTGCGGTTCTGGATTTATCTTAACCCTTTCTATTGTTTGAATAACATCACAACTTCAGAATAATCAAAATACTTAGCAAATCCACTATGCCACAGCCGTGGCGTAGTATTGTCACTTTACCAGGGTGATCGTTGAGTATATTTTTCTAATGTTATTCCTATGGCTAAACTTGTACCAGGGGTGAGATAAAAACCTCTATATACTTAACATGTTGTGATTGTATGCCACGGTTATGCCATGAAATATTCATATGCCACACATGACATCTGGAATTAAAAACATGTGACAGGTAAGGATAAAATCTTAACATCACTTAATTTCATATAATTGTTTACATGGCGTTTATCGTCATCTATTACAGATACCAATTAGCTTCGCTTTGTGATATCATTCCGCGAAGACGACTCATGCCATATAAACAATCATATGAAATTTTGTGACGTTTGTTGATAGTATAACCCTACATCCAGTGGATATGACTTGTATCGTGTGGCTATTAGAAAATCTCCCATGTGAAGAACACCAGCTGTGTGATTAACCTTGAATGGTGGTACATGACCTTTAATGATAACACTCGCCCTTGACTTATCACAAATGCGCTTAAATGATGATATAGCTTTGATTGACCTTGATCCATCACACGTGACTTTTGAATTATCATACATTACTTTGATTGATCACACTTGTCCTTGAATGGTCACAAATGACCTTGACTGACATTGACTAATCACATAAAACCTTGAATGTTAACAAAGGACTTTGATTGTGATTGACACATCGTACATGTCTTTTAATGAATGTTGTCAAATGACCTTGAATAATAGGCCTATCACATGATGTCGGGTGACCTTGTCTGATGACATGACCTTGATTGACCTTGGCAGTTGACGTCGACGTCGGTGCTGAAGGAAGCATGTGAAGAACACCAGCTGTGTATCGTGTCCGTACTGCCGCACATCCTGGACTGCCAGTCTGAGTGTCGTAACAAATACCTGGCCCTGCTCAACCGTTTGGGCGACAAGTACAAGAAGCGCATGTGGGGGTGAGTTCTCCACTTCAGTCATTTCCACTGTTCTGCTTTTGTCATGCTTTTCTCTATTTTTTTTTTCTCTAATTTTTTTCCATATATTTTTGATATTTTTTCTTTCTGGTATTGACATTAAGGATTTGCGTGGATGTCGCTATCTTCCCCAGAAATGGCTGTCGAAGAGTATAGTAACAATGCGTTAATACAACTGTTAAGGGTGATTCCTATACAGAATACTTCAGTGTTCTTTTAATGATCCTGGAGAAACTATAGCAACTATTTGCATTCGACTGGAAACTTTCATTATCCAGGTAGCATCGGTCTTAGAAGCTCGCTTGTCACATCTAAAAACCTGTTTTGGGAATTGAAATAGGTTCTGTTTCAAAATAATCTGTTATTGTATGAGGCGGAAGACCCCATTATATATAATTTAGGATTAGGAGGTCACAAGATTCCCCGCGGTCTATGGAAACTCTTTAATCGAGAATTACAAACAATCAAAATATGGCGGTACGTAAAGTGCGTGCAGGGTAGGCGCCCACTGTCGGACTATGGGGGAATCAGGAGTTATTAAGGAAACTAGTTAACCTAATTGGGGAAATTAGTTGACCTAATTGGGGCGGCTTATCGTCCAGCGTCACTCTCGTAAAAAGCAGAGCTCATGCGATAATTTTAGTTGTAAACATGCTTTAACCCTTTCTTGCAGGGCAATGCCATATGGCATTCCCCTGGCCATAGCAGAATCATGAAAATTAAATGACATATTAGGCTAAGTTTTGCCAGGAAGTCTTTAAAAAATCGAAAAGTTCTAATAAAAAAACAGATTTACTGGAATTTTTATATTTGTAATTTCTTTAAATAATATTTAGTACAAAAGCCGGCCATACAAAGGCCAAAATTGGTTCTGGTGCCTGCTATGGTATGGGTACATGGTGAATGATGTGTGGCTCTTGAAGGGTTAAACCCTATCCTTCAACAACTGGCAGATTGTAAATATTCGTATGTGTTATTTTTTCAGCATGGTATGGGCTGAGGCCGGTGCACAGATGGATCTGGAGGAGGCTTTCGGTATGGGCGGCTTTGGTTACCCGGTAAGTGTAATGTCTGCTGTATGCTCCGTCACACCATCATCGTATGTCAGTGAGTAAAGGGGTGAATCCACCAGGCCGATTTCTCACCCAATCAATTATTCCTGGGCCCTTAAGAGGAAGCTCACGTATTGCAATTCATTTAATTCTGATAATAGTTTGATAAATGACCATTTTCAAAGATTTGAGAAATTCTAGGGCATCCGATAATAATCGGCGATTTCCTGGCTACGGATTGGCTACCGTCAGTCCAGTGGAACACCCCCTTTAGTTACAGTTAGATGGACTCTTATATACCTTTAGTTTGCTATTACATAATGTAATTGGTTCCTTTTTGTGGTTACTTTTAGGGATGTCTTAGATTTAAAAATGGTTTTAAAAAAACTAAAACCACAGACTTGGAAACCCCTTTTAGCGTATTTTCATATATAAGTCAATTAGTGACAATTAGGATTCCATTGTGCCTACCTTCAAAGAGGTTGTGGCCTTCATCAGGGCTAGAGTAATTACAATACAGTCACTAGAATAACTAGAATCTGGCTTTTGTGACTCCAGTCTTTCCAGGATATGTCATGTTTATACGCTGGTCCCTTGCAGGTGAATTATTTTTTTTATAATTATTTTTTTTTGTTTTTTTGACGCAGTATTTGACACATTGACATTTTGCACGTCGCAGACGACATTTTTCACACCCTCTTTGTCATTTTTCCCGCGCTCACAGACCATGGTGGCGCTGAACGCTCGTAAGATGAAGTTCTCGCTGTTGATGGGACCGTTTGAAGACTCGGGCATCAACGAATTCCTCAGGGCCCTGGCGGTGGGCCGCGGATCTACAGCGCCACTGAAAAACGCCAAGCTGCCCAACATCGTCGACACCGAAGCGTGGGACGGCAAGGATGGCGAGGTAAGGAGCATTATACTCAACTCACTGAGATGTCTGTCAGAGCGAAATGCGCCTGTTTCATATTTCTCACATCGGTAGATATTAGTGTAGAAGACTGGTGATTTGTGTAAAAACCATCAAGGAAAGCAATTAACGAATAGATATAATTAAAATTACTCTTTTTTTTTTTAGATTTAGTTTTTTTGTGCTTGTCTGTCATGCTCATCTCACAGATTCGATCTCGCCATGATCTAACTAGCTGTTTCTATGGTGTAAAACACTGTCAACCAACAACCTTATATTACGAAAGAAACTGATGACTGTTTGGTCTGCATCCCAGTTCTCCATCAAGTTTGGAGAGCGCAGGAATATGAACGATGTGTTAGCTGAGTGAATATTCTCATGCGCTTCAAACGAGATGACGAACAGGGACACAGACCAAACACTAATATGTTTCTGATATTATCTTAGCTTGCACAAATTTATCTGTTTAACACCCATTGAGTATGAGTTACCATACTTGCAAGCCTGTTGAGTACGAGTCCCCACTGTGAAGTCTATGTACCTTTATACCAGGCTACGATAATGTTTGTGAACCATTCTACAAACTCAGAAATATTGTGTCTCTTTTCCAGCTGCCAGTGGAGGACGAGTATGACCTGAGCGATGTGTCCTTGGATGACCTTGACGACGACCAGAAGGACGAGTTATGAGGCGCTGGTTACTCGTAGGCCGCTCGAGGCATTCCAGGCTGTGTGTGTGTGCGCATGCGTGAGTGTGTCACGTGTCATCTCATTATCACTAATTAAATTCTCATCACAGCTCCCCTCATACTCACCTCTTAGACCGGTATAGAGTGTTTATTTCCCTCACAGAATTTTCACATCAGGGATTCGTGCAAGAAGGATGGAGAATCATTCACAGCTTTCTCAGTGAATAATGTTAGTTAAATACCAGAATAGATACTGAATTCCATCCTGCTGAATGTACGTACAGAAAGATGTTTGGGGTGGGATTTGCTTAATCCCACATTTATTATTGTATTAAACTTACATATTCCGTAGGTTTTATCTACTGTAAGTTAACGTGGTACATTTTCGGGGATCAGTCTGGTGACCAAGCTTTTCATTTTTTGCTTGAGATGGCGGAATTTCAAAACCATTGTGGTGAGAAATGTAGACAATAGTTGTATGAAAGGACAAAGTTTAAATGAGTATTGATAAAATCTTCAGCCCACTTTTGCTCCACTCCAGAAATTTAACAGGATGAATTTTGATGGGCTAATGGTTGTGAATGGGACTTGGTTTAAGAACCAGTGGTATTTGTGTTTTTTTCCCGTTATTTTGTCTCATCAGTTGCGTGTGGATATCTGTTGGTTCTTAGTCCAATCTTGCTTTGTAGCGAGCTCAACTGAGCCAGGTTGATTTCGGTTTACAGGGCGCAATTCATGACAGGCTGAAAGTTGACAGTAATAAATTTTATATATACCAACTACGTGTCTTATTCTTATTGCTTTAGAAAATTACGTAAACGCAAAAGAAAGTATCGTGTTGATAAGATAGTTCAATTTTAGGAGACTTACCTTGGTGAATTAATTGATTGGTTTAAACTTATCAAGGTTAGAATATTAGATTCAGGTTTCGCTGGGAAAATGATTATGAAATTTAAAAAATATATATATCCAAAAATCCACTAGAATACTTATTTCTGAGTAAAAAAAAACCAAACTACTCAAGCCATCCCAGATGGAGAACCACAAAGAAGATATCAACAACAACAACACAGTAATACATTTCTTCCCAAAGTTTATTTTCATAGAAAACAGGGCACATGTCTGTTGACGACCTTTTTTCGGCTGATCTTTTAAAAGGAAAATAACAACTCCAGTTTACAATTAAAGACAATACAAAGAACATGGCCAGTGCCGTGTGGTCTGGTCTGAGGGTGACGCACAAATAGAGGTACGAGTCTACACCACTGACAACACTAAGATGGCGCCAGTCGCCGGGCCACACACATCAAAAGACAACCAAGGAAAACAAAGACCAGTGTCTAGCAAGCTTCACCATTATTCCGCAAAATATCGTATGCGCTATTCTACCTGCCACTGTATTGTAGTTTTACTACCAATCACAGGGCACTTTCCCAGGCTATATTTATTTATTCTCTAATTTGAAAAAAAAACTACACTGATCTAAGTATCCACGGTAAAGCAACTTATAGATTCTAGAAGGCGAAGAGTTTTGTTCTATAATGTTATTAGATCTGCAAGTTTTTTTCGGATGGAACGGTCTGGGATTTCATTTAGGGACTTTCTCCGGGAAGGGAGAGTACAACAACGACTACAGGTTGATGTGGAGATTTTCCTAGTTGATGTTATTAGCATATACCTGTGCACGAACGTCTATGAAATACTGCCTGCTGCTAGGAGTGCAGTATAAATAGAGTTCTGGCCCACTGTCAGGCTGAGCATTGATTTACTTTGTTTGGGTAATTTAACGTCCAATTTGTTCAATTAGACTTAATTGATTTACGTTCTTTAGTGATTTTCTGGTTTATAATAATGTGTAAACATAATTGCTGAGCCTGTAGTGATATGTCATCCAGGAACTACGACCCTCCACCTTCGACGTGGGGCTTTAGTTATGGGACAAAAGACCTTGAACAGCTATTACTACGGGCTCAGTAACTAGGTTTCCTTTTACTACCCCTCAGATATGGTGTTCTGTCAGTTTGCAGAAAGTGGAGGAAGATTAATACCCAGGGATGCAAGTAATGGTTAGATAAAAATAAGACAACCCCGGAATGAAATCTAGAGGAAAATAACTAAATAATGCCAGGACCTGTCTCAAAACATGCTCAGAGCTACATTAGTGCACATATAGAAAGGAAGAAAAAATATATAGGAAAAAACACCTTCTGAGGCCGGTGCAGCAGGGGTGTGGTCGGGGTGTGGTCGGGGTGTGGTCAGGGTGTGGTCGGGGTGTGGTCAGGGTGTGGTCGGGGTGTGGTCAGGGTGTGGTCGGGGTGTGGTCAGGGTGTGGTCGGGGTGTAGTCAGGGTGTGGCCTGGTGCAGCACAGGTGTGGTCAGGGTCTGGTATTTGTGCAGCTGGGTTCTGGTCAGAGTGTAGTTGGGCAGTAGGCTTTGTGCAGTCAGGGTCATTGTAAACGAACATCTAAAAATTTCGGATTTCACTAAGTTATCTGAATCCTTGCATCCGTGAATACCCTCCTCCCATCCCACGCCAACCATGCGTCACTACGTTACCGACTTCCCCACGGAGCCACCCCAAGCTAACCCATTTATTGGGAACTTCCATCGCTACTTTATGACACTGTCCAATCTTTGTATCCTAATACAGTCACGAATCACATGAAATGATCAATACAAAAATAGTCTTGTGCAGCAAACTGGGCAGGCTACTCCTTTCCTAGTCTAAATCTTCCTTAAAAATAAAGAAATATTCAAACATATCCGGGTAAATGCAAAAAAATAGTCAAACATAAGGTTGTTGTTGTTGTTTTTGATAAAGTATAGCTCAGCTTTGTTTTCGTCGTCAATGAACCCCGAGATATTTTTTTTTTAAAACCCCAAAAACATATATCTACACAGGCCGAAGTTAATATCGTGTCGTGGAGGTACATAGGATGTCAGCATGAGGCAACTGAAAGTGACTACGGGCCAGCTTCCACACTCGTGATTTACGAGTGGTAATATGCATATACTTATATATAGATATATTCCGTATGAAAAAAAAATGACTTAAAGGGCATAGCACCATGCAAGTCTAGTGTTACAAAGACAGGCTCAGCGCAAGTCTCTGCATCCCCCTACTGCTCGAATAAATACAAAATAAACTCTTCTCACCTCTCTTCTATATAAAACAAACTGGTAACATGTAATCGTACACGAGGTAAGTAGGTGACGGGGCAGGGTAATAGTCTGTGTACATAGAAATGCGCCATATACAAGATTACAGCTGGGTAACAGAATATATACAATGAAGAGTCTGATAGTGTCCTTACCTACTGCGGTACAATAACGGAGTGCACTGGACTCACTGAACCAAGACTGAGGGAACGTTATATAATACGTATAAGTACCAGTAATAACCAGGGGTAAAAATGGGGGTATGGTATCATTACCACGTCTATGGAAATTTTAAAAAATACATACACACAACAACAAAAAAAACACTCAGACGATGACGATACTTTGTAACCACAAAAAAAAAAAAATACAACATAAAGGAGGACAAAAAAGATATGAGCGGTCTTAAAAATCGCTCGGCCGAGTCACAGGAATTTATCACAGCTTTGCAAACCATTCTCCTAAAAAAAGACCGTTCCGCTTCCAGTCTCACCTCTCAAAGACAGTCTGATTGTCACTGTCAAAAACGGCACGGGAGCCAGTCCGAGTTCATGAACCCACCGCTCGGGGCGGTGTGTACTGGCTCCCCCTCGCGGGCGTGAAGATAACTATAGGGGCACTATGGAATCATTGAGGCATGTCCGGGCGAAGCAGTTTCACCCAGCAACACAAAATAGTGAAGAGAAGGAGTCCTAAAACAGCACGCTCACCAATTAAAGCTTTTTTTTCTATGGAGAGAGTTTAACGGCCAGTTCTCGTTCTAATCACGTGACCGGTCAAACGCGCATGCTCGGGTTTACACGTCATTTCTCCTTATATGGTAACAGGTCCTCCGCTATGGCAAGAGGTACTTCAAGAAATAGTAAGTTAATTTCACTTGCCTTATTGAATACAATCATTTACTGACAATTGACGACAGTTAGACCAAATACTTCTGTGTATAATTGACAGTTGAATAAATTGTTATCGTCAATTTCTACTTATTTCATTGCATTTTCAAATAATGATCAAAATTAAACACAAAATCAACTTTGGATCTATCAAATTTTGTTGAAGACCAACGACTGGTGTAAATTATCATAATGAAGCTATTTTTCAGCAGCGATGAGACTGGGAATGATATGCCAATGAATCGTTTAACCTGAACTATAAAATATTACAATCACCATGTTCATGTAACTATCTAATATCTCTCTCTGCTTCCTGTGCGTATACATAAAGTCCATATGAAAATGTATTAATGCAGCAATTGTTTCAGTAACAAAAACTGGGGAAACAGGTAGTTAGTAGAGGACATTGTAATCATTTCATAAAGCAGCCAGTTGAGAGTTAAAACAGTCTTTGGCACCCTCAGAACCTATCCTCGTGTGTAGCTCATATCAATTAGATTTGGACTTACATTTATTTACTTCAAGGATGTTAAATTTAGATTTTGCACAGTATGGTGACAGTAATATTTTACTTGTTAGAGGCAGACCTACTTCGGTGTATGGGTTTCCTAGCGTGTTGTAACACCCAAATGGAATCCAGACATAATAAGTGATAACTGCTCAATATACAAAGCCAGAAGTAGGCTTCGCTCGTCGGTCACTTGATGACTGTTAAGTTTGCACCGTTCGTGGTTGTTGGGTGCAACAGAGGAGGGGTCGCACAGGATTATGGCCAGGGTCTTGCGATACTACACTACGTCTGCCAAGAAACATCCCCAATGTCAACACAATCAGCACGACGAAACAGATCTACGACACATTTGCACATTCGTACAGCAATGGATATAAATTCTTATAATTACAAATTATAAATTCTGATTACTCTCGAGAAAAGTATGCATTGTTGTTGCAGTTAGCGCAGAGAGCTCTGCTGCTTACACGATGGATTCTTTCATAGCATGTCTATCTGCGAACTTGTGTATACTTATATGTACGGCGAATGCAGCGAGGATAAAAAGGTCTATAGTTTTACCTGACTCGCAGACCAAGAGCTTACATTAACACCAGGACAGTTAGAAGCTGCTGCATACATAGTCTGTATTAAATTATCTATCCATGGATTGGTATCAATGGTAACAGGAATAGTAACAGTATGAAGTGTACATTATCTATCGTATAGAGATTCTGGGCATTCTGAGTATGGGTTCTATGAACATGAGGGATTTCCATTACTGAACATACATTTTAGTCCAAATATTAACATTTCTATTACATGTATGAACTAATTAATACTCCAATTCCATCTGATTCAATGTGCATCGATATAGTAATTAAAGTTCCTATTCAGGCAGATATTTTTAGTCGGTACGAAACGGGATTACTGATTATATCATAAGGAGCTAATATTGCTTTTACCGAGTATCTAGGTTTCTATTATGCATGTATCGAGATAAAATGTACGCCATATCTGCCTCAAGTCATTATAGACACATTTGATCTTTAGCTTGGGAAAGAAACAATAGCGAGTCACTTCTTTAAAGAGAACTGTAAGGTTGGACTGCTGTATGGCAGTATTTGATTATGACGATCACATTTACACGGGCTACACCTAAATTAAGACACCGAACGAAACGAAACAATCAACTGTGATTCGAGGCTTTTGAAAAAGGTCATGGCAGACGACAATTTTAAGTACAGAGGATCTCACTCTCCATTGTAATTAAAATATTCCACTCATGGAAACTTCTGAAACCCAAAGGTTTTTCGAGTTGGATGAAAAATCAGACATATCGCACAAGTTTATTTTTAGACAACACTTTTCTTTTTTGTTCACTTTTCTTTTTTGTTCAGAAGAAAAGGAAAACGAACCATCGTTTGAAAAGATTTTCCTATGATGAAAACCACAACTCACTGACATACCAAAGGCGCACTTGTCTCTATCACATGGTGCAACCAATACCTGACTTACTCCGGGGCCTGTGCTTGGAGATTTCACACTTTAACCCCATACAGGCTCTCCATACACAGGACAACAACTAGGGCTCGGACTGAATCCAATCCCACCCGAAAACTCCTAGAGCAGCTTAGACGATGGCTTGAGCGCCATAAAATGGCATTCAGACCGCCCAAACCTTCGAGATTTTTTTCACTGCATGCATGTCAAAGCTGTTACTGATCTGTGGCTATGGGTGTGTTTTTCTGTGAGGCATGCAGTACTTGGTTATGCAGGCTGAGTATGATAGAACCCGGGAAGTTGAGGACTTCATGGATGAGGTCGTACACCACTGATTGGCAATTGCACTGTCGATCTTCTACTAATGACAGAGTGACTGACCGTGACTGTGACAGTGACTGACGAAGTGACTGGTGACTGATAGTTCCGGCAGAGAGGCTTTGACACCCACGTGGCAGGGCTTCTGAACAAAGATGTCGGTTTGGAGGTCTGTATATCAGGCTTAATCATCAATATGTTGTAACATATACCATTGCTCCTCTTGGGCGCTCGTAAAGATGACTATAAAAACGTTAGAAGAGTGTCTACACAGCGGGGCACATATTCTAGGAATATGATGACCCGCTTCTCTTCTTGGGTGGGAAGGACTGGGTATGGTTGACATGTCCATGGTCGCCATCCTCCGACATGGAGGACTCGGACCGTGAGTCACACTTGTGTAAGCGGTCTGTGCTGGTGGCTGTGAGCCCTGTGTCCGTGCTTGACTCGCCGGATGATCGATGATCCGACACCAATGAGTGCACAATGTATGAGGTCACTGGCCGGTCATTGTCCACTTCGGGGAGGCCGCGAGGACACCCCCCAGCTGCCCCCTGCTGTGATGACGCTGAGCTATCAAAGCTCGCACTGCTGTGTGTGGATTGGCTGCCCGTCACCTCCTGCAGCCAGGGTAGCATGGGTGGCTTGTTGTTATTAGCATTCACATCCACCTGAGCGACAGCCATCTGCATCATGCCCTCGTCGGTGGTGAGGCTACGTACACTGAGTCGCTCGGGGCTCACTTCAGCGTGCTCGTGGATGCGGTCGCCCACACTCAGGCTGTGGCGCTTGTAGCGTTTGCCACGTCCGACCATGTAGCCATCCTCGAAGTTGACGCTGCGCCCAGAGGTGGGTGACCCAGCCCGGTTAGCCGGGTTCCCATCAGGTGCTTGATTACTGCTGCCACTCTCGTGTCGTGACCGACTGAGGCAAGAAAACATGAGAAAGTGTCACAAATACAGCATTTATCAAACAATATATGATTTTGATGATTTTGACGTAGTTTATACAGCCATAAGTATATGATATTAAATGACTCGACAAGATATTCCCTCAAAACCTTGACTATTCTTCTTTAGAGAATGATAAGGAGGCGGTTGTAGTTTGGTGTATTTCCGACATGTTTCGGTATTTAATTATACCTTCATCAGGGATCAGATTTGACAGTGGGTTGTATTTGCTCACTGAGGTACACTTGGAATCGATTGTGATCCGGATCGCTTTTATGGATCCATCATGGTTATAAATCCTCATAGTTAAATTGTGATTCAATGTATAGCACTATATAAGTATTAAAAAAATTTGATTGGAAATAACCCTGGGTTGTGTTAATTCATTATTGTTATTATTATAGATTTCATAAGGATGTTTATCTTGTACGATAGTTATTCAGTCAGTAGGTGGATCTCTCAGGATCTCATAGTTCATTATAGAAGGGTTGATATAGCATCAAAGTCAAATGGTGGTGTTTCGCTCGACGGGCTTGGAATCGACGTCCAACTTATCTTGGCTGAGACTTCACAGTGGTCAGGTAAGTCTAGCATATGATATTAAGTACTAAAACTCTGAATCTAATTAAAGCACCCGAAAAAAAAGGTTTTAAAATCTATAATAGCCTTAGTAATATGTTTTATTTAGACAAAATATGTGCATATGTGGTATCCATGCTTGGGGTATGACTAGACTCTCTCTTACCTGTTACAAATTGATCCGGCGAGAGCTTTTGTGCTGGCATCATCCCCGAATGAAACTGTTGCTGACTTGGCGTCAAGACTGACAGTTGCCGATTCACTACTCAAGCTGTTACGTTTCTGTGCAGAGGGGTTTGTTGTTATATCAGCGTGTACTTCTAACCTGTGGGGATCAAACAAGAGACAATCAGTAAATAGGTTATGCACAACTCTGCGAAATACCAAAGCTTAACTATAAATCATACATACACTCGCTTATTTTGACCAAAAGTATCATTCTTCTATAAGCCAGTCAAGCTGTTAGTCCGAACAATATTTGAAGATTTAGAAAGCGAGGCGAAAACACTTCTACCCCCAACCGATGCTACCTTGAAAGTGACAATAACTAATCAAAACCAAACTGTTGCTATGCGATAACCAAGTAAACCGTGTCAAGAATAGAAAAAAAAAATCATAATTGAATATATATCATATTTGCGTGTGTTTTTTTCACGAAAAAGAATTTCATAAACTGGAAATTAAAAAAAATAATTCTACACCCACAGATGTGGAAGAACGACGAATGTATAATGAATAAACCATTTTTTTTTTTAATTTTCCTTGGAAAAAGGGAAACTGCCACCTCTGTCTAAGTACGGCGGCGGGCGGCGGGGACCTACCTGTTCTGGAAGCCGCTGGGCCCGGCGACGGCGCTGCCGGACAGCGACCCGTTGAGGCTGGCGCCGGCGATGGCGCGGTTGCTGGCCGAGTCGCGGTCGCTCTCGTCGCGGATGACGCCCACGCGGTCGATGTGGCTGCCGCTGGCGCTGAGGCTGTTGGTCATGCCGACCGACATCTCGCCGATACTCGGCCCGATGCTGGGGTTGGTCACGTGGTGGCCGGTCGCCTCCACACTGTGCACGTCACCGGCTGAAGAGCAATCAAGGGCTACAGTTCTCTATTTAATCACCCACCTAATACGGTGTCTCCATACTAAGCCTATGGATCCTACAGATCGCTACTGAGTAGAATGCGGAAAGCCGTATTCCTATATACCTATGGCTGTACACTCTATGCTTACACCACGTTCTGGGGGGTGGAGTAACTATCTGATACTACCCAAGGTTGGTATACTACCCAAGGTTGCCGTATACTACCCAAGGTTGACATTTAGACCAATCAGATTGTCTCTTATTAAACCACATTTGAAGGTATATAGGAATAGGGAAACCAAGTACCAGTGAAAGGAAGTCAAAATTACTCGGTAAGGCTTGGAAAAATTACTGCCCGCGGCCAGGGCCTTGGGCAGTAATTTTTCCAAGCCTTACCTCGTAACTTTGACTTCCTTTCACCGGAACATAGTTTCCCTCTATTCTTCTAGGAGAATACGGCTTTTTCGGCCACCTGACGGCCATTATAGGAATTGTTTTCTATAAACAATGCATGGCCCTTGCGTCGAATTTCTATTTATTTACGAGATTTTTTCCTCATAATTAGACAAAATGTGAGTAATAAATACAACATTACCTTGATTTCGAGCTGTGTGGCTGTATTCTCTTTGTAGTTGACACTATGCAATCAACTACACAGAGAATACGGCCACTCAGATCCAAATCATGGTAATATTGTGTATTTGCTTATTAAGGGAAATGTCTCTAATTCAGCCTGTTATCTCACCCCAACATTTTCCTCCTTAGGCTTAACATAAGGAACTCATACTCCACGGCCGTGAAGGTAGTGTACCCAATACTCAATAGTGTACCCAATACTCGATAGCTAAGTGGGTGATTTATTTTAGTGATTGATAATTTTATACTGGATGAGATAAAATGAGAAACCCACAATATGAAAATAACTTGGTCCGGACTCTACCTCATTTGACTGATACATTATACGCTCAGCATCGCTTCGTAAATTACTCCACGGTCAATCTCGGTGGAGTACGAATCAAGTAATTTTTTTTCTCATGAGTCTCCTTCTAAATATGTGATGAGACTTTCATGATTTCTTTTTAAATACAAACAAGGTGGGAGAGTTCCCGACACATACGTGTACGCATTACACAAAGCCTTCTTTTTTTTTATGTATGGCTATCAGACAGAAATTGCAGAAAAAATATCATTGAAAACAAATTTTCTTTATATTTCAGGTACGTCATTTTAAAATTTACTGCCTAAATAAACTTGGAAAATATAAATGAATAGAAAGGTAGACAGGATTACTTTTTATGTCATTTTTAACATGTTTTTTTTTGGTCACACTTACGGGTGCTGGTGTAGGGTCCAGATACGCCCACAGCCACATCATTGTCGTCGTCAAACTCAAAGCGCACACCGCCCTTGTTGGTGGTGGTCACTCCGCAGCCGCCACTCCGGCACAGTGAGATGGGCACCACGCCGTAGACGTAGGCCAGGAGGATGGGCACCCCGATACCTGTCAACACAACAACACACAGCCTTGTTTACAACATATACCTTATAATCGGTTATGCCTGTGTGTAGGAATGGCTTTTTTTCTTCTTTTTTTTCTCTTTTTTTTTTATACAGAATACAGAGATACTTGTGCGGTCCAGAAAAAGAGTCGGAAGATTTCTGAATCCTGTTTATTCCAACCGCTTGTCTCTAATGAATTTAATGAACATTTAAAAATAGAAAAAAAGAAAAAAATGAATGAAAATCTAGTTTAGAATACGAGGCAAGAACACTTCTGATCACAACCGATGCTACCTTGAAAACGACTTCTACTCAGCACGGGGAAAATAAAATAAAAATTTTTTTTTTGTACACTCGCAAAAATTGACCCCCCCTCCAAAATAAAACTGGAAATAATCTGAAGATCTAAATGTCTGAGAATAATAAAATCTTGTATACATGGTTTTTAGATGATTAAGAAGACGAGAGGTACTCACCGACGGCAAAGCCGGCGAGGATCGGGGAGATGAGGATGGAGGCGGACACCCCGCCCGTGATCACCAGGTTCCGCTTGTGTTTGGGCGCGTACTGGTACTTAGTGTGCAGCTGTAAGGAGATCGGGAATACAATCACATGCATGCATGTACATATATACCCTATCAGGGTGTACAGTAGGGCTAGTTTAAAAAGGTTGAAAAGGGTGGGCCCCACAATTACACTGCCACTTACCAACCAATAGAGGGACCCTTTTTGTAGACGGGATAATCGTCAATAGCGACCATTTTGAGGCAATAGTCTAACCATCATACATTTGGTGATAATTATCGAACCCTTGGTGCCAAGGGTCATTGTATTTATCTTGAGATTTAGAAGGAAGAAAAAATGTATTTATCTTGAAAACAGTCTTGAATTTTTAATAATCGCTATTAACGATTATCCCGTCTAAAAAAAACGGGTCCCAGGATTATTGTTTTCAGGTGGAATTTACTGCCTGAGCAAGACGGAGAAAACATGAAAGACATATCAATGCTGGCCATGGAATCGGTCTTAGGATCTGTGGGGTGGTTTAAACCACTGTTCAGTTGGCATCAATGAGGCTTTCAATTTATAGTTTGGGATAAACTATTCAATTCCTACATTTGTCCGGGGACAAATATTTGGAAAAATGAAGAAAAAAAAATTCACTTGTGGTAGTGTGACCGACAGGTTAACTCTGCGTCTTCCCACATAGGCTTTCAATTTATGCTATCTTTATTTTATACAAAAACATTTTTACAAAATGAAAACATGTGGAAAATTGGAAAACTGACACCACTGCTCGCAGATTTGCCATAATTCAATCGCTATAGTAAAAATTCTCAAAGTTTCCTATATCAGAAATTTGCTTGAATAAGTGCATCCCTGGTGCTCAGAGGAGCACTGCGGGGTCGGCCGGCTGAGACCGCGCGCAGGCCGGCATGGTGAAGACGTACCTTACGGCCCACCCAGATGGGGATCCCGATGATCATGGCGGGCACAGCGATGCTGGCGAGGAGACTGATGCCCACCGGCGCGCCTACCAACGTGCCCAGCTGCCACAGGATCTTCTTCTTCCGTGACCAGGGCTTCTTCCCCCAGAACGTACACCCGGAGGGACTGAAAGGCACGTTTTACACCCTGTTAGTATGGTTATTCTCCAGTTACCAATACGTGTATGTTCTTTAATTAAAATGATAGATTAATATACACCCTGATAGGAGCATCTTTAAACAATCTCTCACTCACAAATTGAATCATGACTAAAATGTATTTACTTCAAATAATACACATCCACTATATATAAGAGCTAAGTGTGCATCTCAAAATAGAATTATTGGCCTCAAAAGGCCATATTAGCAGGTGGATACATTTAAAACTCAATACAGGTTGAAGTCTAAGCCTCAGTTATATTTTCAAAGTGAGGCCGAGCTCTAACCAGATATTTAGTGTTCTTATGAGGATATAGGTATGAAGCATGTGCCAATGCTTGGTAAGTGATAGGAACCAAATAGCCTACTGTGCCATGTGGACCCCCCTCCCAATATGTAATTAGGTAATAATACATGAATATCATGCCAAATATAAGTTCTACCTAAATAATGATACTTCTAGGATGTAAGCAACTGTAAGTGCCACTTATGGAGGTGATAAATGTAAGAGGAATGCGCACTGTAAATCAATATTGTGTGAACATCTCTTTTAGTGTGTCCATTTCACCCCCCCCCCCCCCCAACTTTTAACGAATACTTGAATATTCCACTTCCTATCACCTACTGTTTTTTATTCTTTTTCAAACGAGGCATATCATATTGTGATTAAACCAGTTCTAGAGGTCAAAATATGTCCATAATCTTCTGTCCAAAACTGAAATCATATTCCTATCTGTACTTAGTTAGCTATAAAAAAACAAAAAATGCGGTCAATTGACCTAGTGACTCTACAAGTAGGCTTACTACAGCAGGCTATAGCCATAACAAAAAAGATACAACTATTAGACAAGTGACTGACACACTGAGCTTAGCCATGGGTCTTCTTACATAAGACAGTGATTATAAAATGTCTAGACAAGTGACTAACTGACAGAGTGAGTTTAGCCATGGGTCTTCTTACCTTAGATAGTGGAGGTCTGAGATTTCTTTCATACACAGCCAGCAGAACTCCGCCCCGCAGACTGCGCACGTCATGTGGTTACACGACCCGTCGTCCATCTTTATGATGAAGGCGCCGCACCGCGGACACGGCTTGATCTCATCTGTAGATAAAACGTGACACTTGAGAGGACGGAACACTCACCAGGCTGGGTTATATGTGTAGTTTAGGACGTGTAGGTAGTGGCTGGGATATGGGATATGTTTGTGACAGAATCCATGTTTAAATCAACACGGCCCACAGTACTTTAAGATCCGCTAGGTGTAGAATAACATGGAAATATTCTGCTATGAATGTGAGCCGAATGGTTTGCTACGCTTTAATTCTTATGCAACATTTAATTTGCGAATAAAAATTGAGTTTTTTCCCCGGTCCTTTTTTTTTTAAACTCATTGTAGTGACGCATTGTAGGCTTATTTAGAACTGCACCTAACCACCGTAACCAAGTACACTGGTGGGTGTGACATCACAACATGATGTCATACCTGTCCCCCTATGGTTGCATGGCAGGACGCATGGCAACCCTGTGTCGTACCAACAAATGTTGGGATTCAGACAGAAAAAGTCACTCCAAATGGGTGATGGTGTAGAGAAACTCTCTGAGGGGGGGGGGGGGGGGGGGGGGGGCTTTTTATATAATGAGGTCAAGGTTTCGCCAGGATCGGCTCTTCAGGCATCTTAGGAAAGCTTTTGGAGGTTGACATGGTGATCAAGAGATCTTGAACTTTTAAATTGAGTAGGAAGGTGAATCCAGTTTGGTATTTACTCCATAAATTCCAGTGTGTGGTTACAAACCTACCCAAAATAAAAATATAAAAAAAATACATTCAGTATCTCAGAAAGCACTCGATAAGTAAACCTTGAGCGCATAGGTCTTTCGTGAAGTCACAGAAAACAGTTTTATGCTATGAACATTATGTCACAATGACACTAGTTTTTAAAACTTGATTTCATGAGATTTTAAGTGGTATCATATCGTCATGTGACCTAGTTTTGTCCCCGTCGAAATATACACATTACATTAAGGTATGAAAAGACTATGCAAAGACATCACCTCTTAATTATGTGTTTGTTCTTTATATAGCATGTCAAATCTACAATTATTTATTTAATCACTACCTGAAAGATATCATTAGAAGAGACATGTATGGTACGTACATGATGGACCCAGGTATCTACATATCCGGAGAGTATACTCATTATTAGAATGTGAAATTCAGTTATTAATAGACTATATAACAGGGGTACGCTTTGCGGTGGGAACGGACACACTTCCAGATACGCCCCCTCAAACCATACTATATAACAGGGGTACCTGAAGATCTAACCTTAAATAAACATTCGGAGAGTGTTAACTTACCAACTACGTTTTTGGTACTTCATTACAGTTTAATAATTCAACCACAGAAAGTGCAAAACAAAAATAAGTATCTGCTCTCCTACCATGTGTATGCTCAACAGGCACATACGTTAATGAAGCCCATTTCGCAGGATTTATCAATTGATATCGGAATACACTAATACCATTCCACAACATAAAAATTGATTCCGTCTTAAGTCGCTTTACTGAGGCGAGCATCAAGTCTGACTGATGTTTAATACTCGGAGTCTACAGACATGTATTTATATAGAACATCCTGACCATGCTGTACAGGTCACAGAACGAGATGGTAATTTACGGTTTGTACGGAACGAGGCATTTATACCGAGTTCCGTACAAACCGTAAATTATCATCGAGTTCTGTGACTTGTACAAGCATGGTTGGACGTTATATATTTACTATATACCCGAAATTTAAAAAAAAATCATTAATTTAATTTCAACAACCGATATGTTAATAAACGTGTATGGCAAGGTGGTCAGTATTTTAGTGTACGGACCAGCTACAGTATTTTTACGTCATACGGTGTGTATTTACAGTATATACGGCATGGGTATATAGTAAAAGCTCACACAATTCCACTGATTTCTGCATGTGTCACTGCCTCTGGTCTCATTATGGGTTTCTGCCTACCTCCAGTCATCGCCAGTTTTCAAGGCATGTTTGATAAGCCGTGGGAATTCAAGGTGACTACAGGAAACCAGTTGAGTTGCGTTGTGTCGCCACATAGAGTGGGTGTCTCATATATGAGGTATCATTATATGCCTATGGCTTTATGTCCTATTTATACCGTCTGCTATGTCATATTTAGGCCACAAAACACATATGTTGCGCTCGGGGTATATCCACGGCGTATGACATGATGAATACTTGGTAAAATTGACAATTAGTTGAACCTCTGCTTTCGGCATTGGTTTATCTGTTCGTCAATTGTAGCTCTTTTTCCATATATAATTACATATCTATGGCCGACTGTCTATGAAATACTAATCACTGCTAGGGCTGCAGTATAAATAATGTTCGGGCGCACTGTGCTCATAGTGAATGACTCGGGCCAACAGGTACATGGAATAAGAACATAAAATGGCGTTTTTTTTCAATGATATTTAACCCTTTAAGGACGGGTGCCTACGGCCGAGGCGGGGTTACTTAAAGGCGGGATATGTTGACTGTTTGTCCCGCTAGGGGACGGGCACATAATGGTTAAAACTCATAATTTGAATGTTTAATCACGTGATAAAAAATATACAACAAAATATCTTATTTCTTCTGAATAGAAATAGTAAATGTGGTGTTAGACCTACATTCTGTTTAAATTTGATTAATATTGCTCCATTATTTCCGAGTTAAAAACGAATTTGTGTGTTTTTGAGAAATGATGCCTCAAGGCATCATTCGCCCTGGGCTGGATGATGCCTCAAGGCATCATTCGCCCTTAAAGGTTTAACTTAAGTATGTACAAATAAGAAAACATGGTGACTGAGCCTGTATTGGTGCAATTCTCGACCTTTTGGTGCCACAAATACGTCCCTCGGCCTGCAAGTTTGGGATATATTCAGGGCATCAAAGGACCTCAAACAGCTACACATACGGGCTCAGTAACCCCGCTTTCTCTTAAGGTGAACTCACTTTGCGCACTGGACTCGTGGCTGTAGGAGATGGAGGAGGAGCGCATGTGAGCCGCTCTCTCTGCGCGCGCCGCATCACACGTCTGGTTTGGGTGCCAGTGTTGTTTGCAGTGGTAGCAAAAGTGTGTGTCGCACCCAGGTCTCTCACACTTGAGCTTTGGGCAGCTGGCACAGCCCGTAGCAATGACGGCGTACCTGAATGGGTGCAGAAAAAAACACGTTATTATATTCAGAGGTAATCGTGTTGGGTTTTTTTTCTCATTAGAGTATTTATATAGAACGTCCTGACCATGCTGTACAATTCACAGAACGAGATGGTAATTTACAGCCGAGTTCCGTACAAACGGTAAATTATCATCGAGTTCTGTGACTTGTACAAGCATGGTTGGACGTTATATATTTACTATATACCGGAAATTTAAAAAAAAATCAATTCAATTTTTCTTAACTACCAAAATTTTAATTAATGTGTATGGCTAGGTGGTCCGTATTTTAGTGTACAGACCAGTGGTCCGTACAGTATTTTTACGTCATATGCTAAAACGGTGCGTATTTACAGTATATACGGCATGGGTATATAGTAAAAGAGTATAAGGCATGAGCACTAATGGTGCCCATACCATGGTCTGGTTTAACATAGCTGTCACTTGGAAAATACGTAGCTGTCATGTAAAGTCAACGTGTATGAATCATTACTCATTCTCAATTTCTTTCTATATATATAGAATGACTTGACCATACTGTACAAGCTACAATTCCAGGTATATAATAACAAGGTGACTTAGTGAGTGTACCTCAAGTTCATCTATTCCTCGATATTTTGGTCGGAACAGATTCCATTCAGGTACACTAACCAGGTCTCCATTTAGGGCACAGAGTGATTGCTAGTTCTTCCATCATCCGCCAGAAAACTGTATGATAGCGCCCGGAGGTTGGGGGGCCACCACTGTTACTAGTTGTTATTATCTATAGATAATATTGAAACGAGGCTAACATTCCTCTATGCCAAGCCCTAAAGAGATATTTTGGTTAAAATCCATTGATAATCGGTCCTGCCACCCTGGTGTTTTGGATGGCAAGATGGCCGCATCCAGTGTACAATAGCTATGTGCCACCATAGAGTTGTCCCATTACCTTAATTCCATATAAGGAATACAGTAGACCGAGTAGCCAATGGCTGCATTTGCAGCAAACCCCGACCTTCACCTTGACCTCCTTACATAATATTTTCTCGCACCTTGGGACGGCTCTGCAGTCGAGAGTTGACCTTGAATCTTAGGGGCCACAACCACCCTCGTGCCCTATAGTACCTGGCTCGAACACCACGAATTGTCCCTCTTCTCCCTCCCCTCTCTTCTCCAGTTGCCCCTCCCCCTCTTTGCCTCTCTGTCTTGCCCCCGTCTCCCTCTGCCCTGACACTCACCCGCAGTCAGGTGCCGGGCACCACCGTGCATCTGGCTCGGACACCATGACACGTCGCAGCATGAACTCCTCGTACTTGTGCATCAGCTCGTCCTCGGCGAGGATCAGCTTGATGTCGTTGGGGTGGAACTTCTCCGAGCACTCCGGGCAGGCGATGTTCACTCGACTTTCCATGATCTCGATACGTAGGTACTGCCGCAGACAGTCCTGACATGACCGATGGTGGCAGGTCATGATCACTGGAAACAGCTCCTCTGGTTGCTATAGGCAAAACAAGAAGATTTCTTTGGAATATATTTGATTATATTGAGAATATTTTAGGGATATTTACATGTTATAAATATATGTAGGTTTAATCAAATCAAAACTGAAACATGCACTGTATATGTATATAATTCAGCTAAATTTCCCCTGGCATTCTTAGCTACCTACTTGATACAGAGCTCAACTCTTGCCATTCTGTATCATTATTTATTAGCCACCTAATACAAAGTGTCCATAGAAAACACATAGGGAGTTTGTATGGACATACCCGGTGCATACAGATATGTTGTATGCTCCGGGTGGCGCATACGGAAAAATAGTGCGTGCGGAAAAATAGTGCATAACTAAAACGAACTGATATTGATATGCCACTTACCCAGAAAAGGTGGATAATAAATACAATATAGACTGGTTTCAGATAAAAGCGTTTGTATGCTCCTCGGAGTTGACTCTACGCAATATCCTCGGATATTACTACGCGTCAACTCCTCGGAGCATACGGCCGCTTGTATCGGAAACCAGTCAATATTGTGTATATATCACATATATTAACTCTTTATAGCTCGTTATGTCAAGCTTGATAAGAGTGATTGCATTGTTTAAAATTAGCCGTGAAGCGTGTCTGTGTCTATATCTAGTATGAACTAAACACCCAACGATCGCATTGTGCATGGATGAGGAATGTGTGAACATTGAATGACAAATAAAGATCTTTTTAGAAAAACAAACCATAAAATGAGGCACCTCAACAATTTGATTATCAAATAGATTCATTTGTTTCAGGAGGGCTACCACAGATTCACCCCCCCCCCCCCCCCCACACACACACACACAAACCGCCTTCAAATAAACTGCTTTCCAAAAATTAAAAAACAACTAACAATGATTCACAATTAGCTATTTTCCCATTAGCACGATTTCTTTTTATTCTGAATACTTGTAACCAAGCTTTCGAATGGGTGTAAAGTTTGTTTTGTTATATCAATCATTTCCTCGAGGCTGTCGAACAAATAGACGACCCGCATCTTAGTCTTATAGAGAGAATGAATAAGGATGTCAGTTGGGGTCAGTGAAAAAAATTATCAGACATATTTTTCATATGGAATTAACTGTCTCAGAAGGACTGAAAAATATAGAAAACACATCAGTGTTGACCATGAAATGTAGCTGAGGGTGTGCGGGGAGGTCTAATTAAGTTGTATTGCCGTGAATTATGTCCCATTCATATCATCTTTGTTATATACAATGACAAACAATTTTATCAGCTGGAAATGAAAACGAGGACATCCTTGGAGAAAAAAAAGGAAAACTGGCATTTCTGTAGAAAAGAACCAATTTCACAGAGGGTCAATAAAGACAGGGTATAGGCGGATGAATACGGTAATGGTTAGGTGGCCTTTCATTCGCCCTTGGTGGTTTACGTGAAACAGGCCGCCCATAGTAAGATCTTATCTGATGCCACTGTCTGCAGAATAAATTAGCTGTCAGATGTAGATCGCAAATCATCCCCGTACCAATGGATTATCAAGGGTTAACCCAAGGCATACAGCAAGCAGCAAATCTCAAACGGCGTCATTCATCGATATGTCTGTGGTACATACACACAAACAATACCTCCCTACAATAGTGGCAAGATTCATACATCGGTGCATAGCCATAGCATGGCTTGCCGTATAGATGATTTTGTATATGAGGCAATGTATTCAACACTAGAACCCATCGCAAGCGGACACCCTCCGTTCCGGGCCAAGCTGCTCCCTTACACGGGACAAAAAATAAGCATCTAATAGAGGGAACCGTACCGAGCAAGAGTGTTCGTCAACACGTGGTGTCCGCTTATGCAGGGTGTCAGTTAGGCGGGCTTCTACTGTACATTGTTTTGTTGCTAACTTTTGTTGCTAACATATCGTGTGCTATAGACTAGTTCATGCCATGCCACAACATCTTAAAGATTGGGTTGTGGAATGGCTATCTAGAGATGAATAATGGGATTGTATACTAATAGTTGACAAACTGCCAAAACTCTATGGCGACAGGGAGATACATCGCCTGTCAAATTATATATATTTGTGTGAAGTTCCCTCCTAGTAGTATTCTCATTACATCTCGAGACGCAGCAGAATCTACACTTTAATAAACACATGGCGACTGATTTATGTCCTGATATACCAAGCAAACGTGACTAATACTCCGGTAAATGACATAATTTCAAGTTCTCTGTTTGCTAGGTCAACGTTTATCAAAGCAATAGAGACCATGTCCTTTGTAGATGGATAAAAAGATCTAACATGAAAGTGCCAATTGTGGTTAAAACATAGGGGGTGGGGAGCAGGGGTGTTGGAAAATAAAATATGATCACAAATCAGGATTAAAGGAGCCAGCAAACTTTCAAACACACAAAAATATCAACTCGAACTGAATTTGATATATCTATAGTATGTGTGAGTATAACAGACTATAACAGTGGTACCAATCTCAACAGGTTATACCAGAACATATTTATATGCCATGCGTGACATATGAAGTTAAAACACGTGAGGAGGTAGGATAAAATCTAAAAGTCTCTCAATTCCATATGATATGATTGTTTTCATGGCGTTTGTTGTCTTCTGTTACAGATATCACTTAGCTCTGCTTCATGCCATCATTCCGCAAAGACAACTCATGCCAACAATGGAATTTTGTGACGTTTCATGATAGTATTTGATAATTTGATATTTATATTGAGTGTATGAGTATAACTAGAACAGTGGTACCACTCAACAACGCTCTCTCTCTCTCTCTCTCTCTCTCTCTCTCTCTCTCTCTCTCTCTGCGACTATAACCATGGTGCCACTCTTAGAGATTGAGTATAACATTCTATAACTGTGGTACCCCACTTATAGTTTATGTGAGTGTAACAGACTAGAACAGTGGTACCAATCTAAACTCAACAAAGCTCTCTGTGTGTGTGACAATAACCATGGTGCCACTCTTAGAGATTGAGTGTGTGTGTGAATATAACATTCTAGAACTGTGGTACCCCCCTTATAGCATATGTGAGTGTTACGGACTATAACAGTGGTACCAATCTAAACTCAGCAAAGCTCTCTGTGTGTGCGACTATAACCATGGTGCCACTCTTAGAGATTGAGTAAAACAGTATATAACTGTGGTACCCCACTTATAGTATATGTGAGTGTAACAGACTAGAACAGCGGTACCACTCTTACAGTGTGTGTGACTCTAACAAACTACAACAGAAAACACGTAGAGACTCACCTGGGCGAGACACAGCGGGCACTCCATCATCTGCTTGCCGCGGCTCGTGCTCGTGCTCTCCTCGGAGCTGACCGACATGAGGGCGAGGTCGCGGTCACCGGACGTCTGTATCGAGCTCACGGAGCGCGTCTCCAGCTCGGAGGCCGACTTGGCGAGGCGCGCCGACCGCGTCGACGACCGGCCGAACATGCGGCGCAGTGAGAAGCGCGACGACTTGCGCCGCTCGGAGCCGCGCGACGCCATGCTGTGCGTCGAGTAGGCGTCCGAGTCGCGTTTCGTCATCGCCAGCATGTTGGCCAGGTTCTGCGGCAGCGCGTTCATCGTCGGGCCGCCACCTGCCGCCCGCCCGCCGCCCGCCCGCCCTCACCGCCGCCCGCCGCTCCCGGCAAGCTGCAAGCAGAGAAAACATGATGATAAGAGTCGTGCTTATCCTACCCCTAATAAAAACGGTCCATAGGCATAACGGGAATTGGACGCCTTGAGCCTTTTACCGTTTGAGCCTCCTGTCAGCGCGAAAACGTGGACGCCTTGAGCCTACCCCGTGGACTCCTTGAGCCTACCTCATTTTAGTTCCGATAGGCGGGTTAGGGTTAGAAAAGGGTTGGGTAAGGGTTAGACTTGTTTATTTATGACTATAAACCAGTATAAGTACACTTTTCAAAGTTATTTACATGTAGATGCTCAAGGAAACCAAAATGGGGTAGGCTCAAGGCGTCCACAGGGTAGGCTCAAGGCGTCCACAGAAAGGCTCAAGGCGTCCAGGGCTCGAATCGTCCCGGGCTCAAGGCGTCCATGAACCAGGCATAACATAGGCAAATTTTATGCGGGATTCCATGACATAAAGTGCGATTTATGCCTCTAGGGGCATAACAAAATCGACCAATCAGCGACCAGATTGTGACCTGCTCCAAAAACAGTTCCGATGTGATCAGCATTTCACTTTTGTAGGCCTACTTCAGTCAATTCTTATCAATGGTATCAACAATGTCTATAAACTATCAAAGAGTGGAGTCTCTATCAAAAAGAAAGGGACAAAAAGGAAGAGAAAGAGTAGGGTAATTTCAATCAAAATTATCTCTTTTCAGAGAGTAGATTTTTTAAAATAGATAATCTGCTCTCTCCATCCTATCTTTTTTTCAGCAAGTAGTTTTTTGTCACGCACTTTTAAAAATAATATTCGTCTATCCTGGCACAACATACCAGGCAGTAATAGTGCATAGGAAATGATGCGGAATTCTGTTATCCAAGTACAGGGACTGTGGCTGTACGTGATAAATACTCGGTAAAATTGACAATAAAACGAACCTCTGCCTTCTGCATCAGTTCGTTTTATTGTCAATTTTACCGTGTATTTATCACATACAGCCACAGTAACCCTGTTTCCGTATAATATTTCTCATAATGTTCCCCAGCCGTATTCAGTGCTAAATCATATCATCATATTCCTGTGGGCGAATTTCTCACTTTTACTGACCAGGGGTAAAGATTCCGTTTGTCACAGAGTATTGGGAGAATATTCATACGTCCCTCCGTACCATGTGACCACTTTCATTGTTGGAACAGTGAGTTGTAAAATGGTGTTTTCAATGGTTCCTAGGAATATAATACTAAGGAGACATAGTAAGTGTGCCTGAATGCCATCTGTTCCTTGATATTTTCATCGGATATATACTCAGCTCACTCTTTAAACTCGATGAATATTTCTAACCATAATATCTCCGAAAAAATTACATTTAGGCACACTAACCATGTCTCCATATGATAATAATTCATAAACAATCAGTGTTTATGCAATCTCTTTCAATCAGTGTTTATGCAATCTCTTTCAATCAGTGTTTATGCAATCTCTTTAAGCATAATTTCACAATTATGTTAAGTGGTGAATGGCGGTTCCCCGAACTATCCGTGAACCATACCTGTTGTTGTGACTAACTAGCAGTAGAATCAGGTGGACATGCCATTAGGAGTGTTGTACTAGGGTCGGAAAATAAATACACAATATTACCATGATTTGGATCTGCGTGGTCGTATTCTCTGTGTAGTTGGCGAGTATTGCACAGTGTCAACTATAAGGAGAATACGGCCACACAGATTGAAATCAGGGTAATGTTGTATTTATTACTCACCTTTGAACTTATTATTAGGAAAAAATCTTGTAAATAATTAGAAATTCGACGCAAGCACCGGGCATTGTTTATATAATAGTTCCTATAATGCCCATCAGGTGGCCGAAAAAAACCGCATTCTTCTAGGAGAAAACGGCTAACCGGTATCTACTCGGTAGCGATCTGTAGGCGCCATAGGCTTAGTAATGGAGACTATATTAGGTGGGTAAATAAACCACATTGACTCACGCTTGTGAACTATATTTCCCTCTTCGTGTCGTCTCTTTACTCTCATTTATTGATTCTTGTACAATTAAGCATGATAACTCATCAGAGTGAGTTTCTCGTTTTGTCTGGGGATAGAGTTACACTCAAATTTCTCTAATGAGAACCGTGTGTCGTTGCCTTGGCCTAACAGTCGGCAAACAATTAGGTAGCAGTTTCGATATAGAATGCGAAGATAAAAACTATGAAGCATTCACAGGCCTCCCAGTGACCCGCTTTCTCAAAATATAGGTTTTCAACGATTTTTCAGCGATTTTTTTAGGTTTAACATATTCCGCATAAAATCGGTGAAAATATAGTGAATCACTTATTTTCAGTTCTTGATTTCTAAAAAATGTACTAAATTGCAGGTCGTCAGGATGTCTGGCTCATCAGGTTATACCAAGCAAGCAGGTATACACGTGTTGAGTTTCCAACAGGCAAGCCAGCCTGGCAAGAAGTCACACCAACTGTTGATTCTTAGACACTTTTATGATCTTTTAAATAAACTGATAATGTGGACTTGTTGTCATTTGACAATCTAACTTTGTGTCAAGATATCTTCTAAGATTTCCTGTACACATCAACCTGCATGGCAGTGAAAATATAGGTTTTTATAGGTTTTAAAGGTTTCACTGGGAGGCCTGTATCACTAAAATGAACCAATTCACTATTACTCTAGAGAAAGTTGAGGAAATTGTTAAGAATATAGACATATCAGTTTTCAGCCATTGCAGTATTACCTACTAGTATTTTGAAACACTGTTTACAGTGCCTCGTAGAAGACTTTTATATTCAACTAATCTGAAACAAATCTCGATATCCCCAACAGACTGGAGTAAAGCGAGTGGCTCCTCTCCCAAAACCCAATGTCAAGAGCGTAGTAAGCAATATCAGACCAATTTCTCTTCTTCCACTGCCGGGCAAAATTCTCGAAAATCATGCATATATATCTAATCAGCTATCTTGAAAAATCATTCCACTACCCTTACCCCAGCTGAAGTCACAGACGATATCTATAGTAGCATTAACAACAAATTACCGACCATAACCTCTTTTATTTCTCTCTGAACCATACATATGGGCGTCCCAAAAGGATCCATATTAGGGCCGTTATTGTTTTTGATCTTCATCAATAACCACGATGACTGAGCACTGTCAACTGAAATGTATACCGACGATGCAGTACTCTATATCTCAGACAACTCAGCTAATGAGATCTTTCCATAATGCAAATCAATCTAAACAATCTAAACAATTGGTGTCGAAACAACAGGCTTGCCATAAATGAAAAAAAAAGGACAAAAGTAATGTACTTTGGAACTAAATCTAGACTGTCTAACCTTACTGAGGTAAAACTTAAAATCAACGAGCAGGAACTCGAGTCAGTAAATAAATTCAATTACTTTTTCTGCCATGACACTGTAAGTCTACTCTGTAGGCACTTAATGGCTTCGAAATCTAGCTGGAGAGTCAGGAAGATAGGCGAGGTTATCGCACCAATCGATTAACTCCAGGGTAAATAAAAGCTTTAAAAAAAGTGCCGGGTCCCCCACCCACCCACACAGACAAACCCGGAAGATACATGTATATACCTAGCAATGTAGATCCGAACAGTCCGATCAGTACTGCACTAACATAAGGAATGAAGGTGTGGAAAATAACTTGACTCTCTCTCTCTCTTCATTCAGTCTGTACTTACAACAAGCATGACAGGTAGTAACCGGGATCTGATGTGCAAATCGTCTCTCTCCTAGTAGAGATCTCATAAGGGGCCTCCCATAAAGTATTTACGCAGAATATCACAAATTGTGTACACCCCTTCCCCTCCAAATCATGTATGCGATAGAACAAATAAGGCACATACGCTAAAATTTCCTAAAGTTTTGACACCCCCCCCCCCCCCCCCCCCTGTGCGTACGTACATGGATGGCCCTTTTCACTCGGAGTATCACAACGAGTCAACTACAGAGAATACGACCATGAAGATCAAAATCATGGTCACATTGTGTATTTATCCCACTAGGGACAGAGGAAACACGATTTCGGTTTGATATCCACCCCTATCCTCGCATACGAGTAATGTAGAGTTCATTACCTGAGGTGCTTATTGACGTTCTTACAATCCTAGCGCACTACGACGCGTCTGAGGGGGACAGGCACCATCTTTATGGTTCTTCTCGTTGTGGATAAAGTATACTGTAAATAAACCTTCCTTCAGCCACAGTATTCCCTCACAGTCAATGACACACCGAGTACTGACTGGGAAAGCGTTATCACTGCCAAGTAGTCCCCTTGACTGACTGATACTGGTACTAGGGACGACACTGTGTATGATATGTTTACACTGAGGCAGTATTGACATTTACAGACCAGCGTATCCTCTGTGATAATGCAGTACCGCGTGACCAGAACTATCTGTAGGTCCGCCCACACCTCGGTCCCCAGCAATAACGTCAGTGCTGGGGAAATCCCATTGATAACCTATCCTTTTATATTTTTAGTTCAGAAGGAAGATAAAATTGAATTTTCGACGAGAAATGGGTGAGTCAAACAGGTTGTGTGCAAAGAAAAAAGAACAGGTTGTAAACATCATATATATATACATATACTTATTAACTACTAGTTTGTTTGTTTTTCGTTAATAAAAAGGTAAATTTATCCAATATAGGCTTCGCCTCATTCTTTTACAAATTGTCTTCCAACACATGAACAGGAGGAATTCTAGCTTACTTTACATAATTGTTTGATTCTGTGTTCCATTAGGAATGCCTCCAAACCACGAAAACAACTCGACACGCTTGAGTCATAAGCTATCCTCTTATTGACATGTTGCATATTCACGGAACCTTGAAAAGGACACGAGTCGAGATGGGTTTTTTTCTAAGCTTGACACTTTATAGCCAGTCTAGTAACACTAGAACCCTATCCAGTGTACCTGCAGAGATAGTCTATGACTATTCCATAACAAAGATTCTTTACCTTTTATGTATATTTACACATCATATACATGCCTACATATATATGGTGCTTCAATTCTTAAAATCGACAGATAAAGTGTAGGACATATTCAAATCTTGCACAGCGTGACTCAGCCATATGAAACTCCTCACTTGCAGTTTTTGTACTTATTTGTCTATGTCAATGATCGTCTTCCAGTATGGAAACCTATCAAAACTCTTGAATACCTGAGAGTTGACTCTTCGCAATATCCTCGTATGCGCTCGGATTTTACTACGAGTCAACTCCTCGGAGCATACGACCACTTTAATGTACTTCAGGGGTTTTAGGGGATGACCAATCCATGTTCCACATCGATTAGCATTCTGTATCACTATATAGATCACACTAGAACACTTTTTAAGTGCCGTTCCAGGAGAAGAGTAAGTAACGAGCATGTATTTATTTATTTTTTAATTACAACCATACACGTGATTAACAACCATGTACACTTTAGAGTAAAATGGTGGTGTCCGATCAATCAAATACCACCGAAAAGACGATTAAGATTTCTAAGAGAAACTTGTTGGTTGTCATCAAAACTTTTCTCTGCACTTTTTCCAGGCTCTATTTTGATACTTTTGAACGTAGCCATTTGGTCATGCCCCCAGTCCAAGGTTCGTAACCCAGCAACATCAGTCACTACTGTCGTGCCTGAGAGAATTCTTGTATAATGATGAGATTCCATGTATAACTAGAGCATACAAAAAAACCTATACGGATGAAGAGGTTTACATAATACACGTAGCATGTCAAATAAAGCTGTTCCTTAAACAAGTTCAAACAGTTTGGTGTGGTGCCGACTCTTCCTGTCTCTACAGCCATAACTTCCAGTACAGTGATAACCAGAATACTTTTAAACTTTAAATATTTTAATGTTACTTCTCCTGATATAATAAATGAATCAGTAAACAAACTGTAACATGGAATGAAACCATCTGCATATATATATACAAATTAGATAAATGTGTGTCATATCAATGGGCAAAAATCTAGGGGTTATACTCCACGATGTTAAAATATCATTAATTAAATTGGATATAACAATAGAAACTTATATATATATACAAAAAAAGGACGTTTTTTTTTTGCTTTTTTACAGACATTTATTTAGACTGGCGAGTCCTCAGCCGAAACGACTGGTCTCAACGGACCACCACGTTTTGCTCCCACCCCCCCCCCCCCCTCCCGCTCCCCCAATCATTTAAAAAAAAGTGGGGCTACCGTCGTCTGGCATTACGTCACGTGTATTATCGTGATGTCACACGTGAAATCACACCCTCCTGATAACCATACACTAATCTTTGTAAATCTAAGTCCATGTCAAATCCGTGCCCAGTCTGGAAAAAATCTGTAAGCAGCCAGGGCCAAGCCTGCGCCCAGTCCAAATCATGCATCCAGTCCAGGTCAATCCTGTACCCAGTTGACATCCAGTCCAGGTCAATCCTGTACCCAGTTGACATCCAGTCCAGGTCAATCCTGTACCCAGTTGACATCCAGTCCAGGTCAATTTTGCTTTTGAAAGGCACAACCACAGCAGACTGGCCTCATGATACCAAATACGCTGAATCACTGCAGATTTCTCACATACACACATATCATGTCCTATCTATAGAAACCCCATCTTTATTATACCTGGATGCAAACCCAATGATAACAATCAAAGGACAGAGTTTCACAGGGCATAGCGACAAAGGCCTCTATTATCAGAATGAACTCTATGGATGGTTAAATAGTCAGACAGAACGATGAAGTCACCACGTGCCTGCAGACCTAGGCCTCATATCTCACCGGTAGAAATATTTAACTGTTATCCACCTAATCCGGGTTCTAATAAAGCGTGGACTGAGAAATAGTGCATACCTAAATCAACTAATATCGGTATACCACTTGTCAGGAAAAGATGGATGATAAATACAATATAGATGGGTTTCAGATAAACGCGGTTGTATGCTTTTCGGAGTTGACTCTGCGCAATATCCTTGCATGTATTCTGATAGTAAAACTACAAGTCAACCTCTTGGAGCATATGAGCAGGAAACCAATCAATATTGTGTATGTATCACCTGTTAAGACGTGATGAGAGATTAACTTGCTAGGGGCTACCGCTCTAATGAGCTGTAATTCGATTGTATTCTGCATCAACTTCCTTAATCATTATTGATGTGATCATGCATTTTGAGCGAAACTGTATCCCTCATTATAGGGCATGGCGCCACCCGCAGGTCACGACTGGGTTGTTATGTGAGTATCTTATATAAGGAATTACCGCGGTACGACAATTTACATTGAGATGGAGATATCCGAAATGTGGCCCTACATATGTGATAGATGTTGATGAATATACTGGTCTAAATGTGCATAAATGTGTAATAACCTATTATTGTGTTTAACAATAAGTGATCTGTTTATACCAACAGGTTTATCTTCATTAGCGGGGAACTTGCTACGTTTGAACTGACAGATACTGTGAATAGTTTGGTGAATGTATTATAATGAGTACATAATCGTTCCGTATAGCCCATGGGGAAAGTGGGGAACCGGATTACAGCAGGTCTTGTCAATAATTTCCTTTAGGCCGAGGCAGACGAGATAAAGTCAATCAAAAGAATAATTACATCATCAAGAGGAATATGAAACCAATAGTAGAAGTACTTCGCCAACTCACAGTCTTTATTATCACTTACATTTCAAATAATCTTTTAGAATGGAGGAAAGGGGCTATAGATTGTGTTCGACGGTTAAATAATACCACACATAATTCAATTATCATTTGGTATGCCTCACATATATAATGTATAGAGTATGGTAGCTTGGAGCAGAAACAGCTCACACTATAGCCACTCATGTATGTGTGGCTACAGTCAGATGAAATGAACCTTCATCGGTTTCCAGCATAGGGCAGTACCCTCAACTGTTTCGTCGAAGACAGATCTACAGTTTAGGTAGGATGTTCTATGGGTTTAGCCAGTGTCCATTCATCGCAAACAGAAATGTCCTTCAGGGATGTGGGTCTCCCTAAAGGCACCAGCCAGGTTACTTGGTGAATACTCTGGATTAAGAAGACGTGGCAATAACACCTCTATGATAAGCCGATGCTATCTTTAAAAAAAGGGGGAAAAAGCGTATATTTTGTGTGGCACATACATAACCTAAGATAATCCAATACTTCCTTGTACCCGTTTGCAAGTCCCGATATCTAGGACTGTAGGTTATAAAGTTATTAGTGTCTGATCTCACCATTTAATTTTAAAATTTGACACAAATATGGTATAATGTATCATTCAATACACACGTCATCTGCCAGGCAGGTTTTCGGCCAAGGCATCTCGATCATATGCAATACTTATACAGTAAAACCTCGCTTAATGTGCCACCTCGCTTAAGAAGACACCCCGCTTAAGGGAACAGTTTTCTCGGAACTGAAATCTTTATTCAGTTTATTTTAACCCCGCTTAAGGGGTCAACCCACTTAAGGGGTCAACCCACTTAAGGGGTCTCTTTGCTTGTAACTGAGGGTATCCCCCATAAGCGGGGTTTTACTGTACTTTATACCAAGCAATTATATACACTTCTAGCTACACGAGAGCTGTGTACACATGAAAACGAGTATGAGTATCATGAAGGGATTGCCTGTTTTACTCTACGGTTTGGTTACTGGGTTATTTTTTGTCACCATAGCTTATTGGCATGGAAAATAGCTGGGTGATATATTTGTCAAACTGGATTAATTATGTCTACTGTGGATGACAGAAACCGGTGATGCTAGACCAATTAGAGCATTGTATGTTATAAACCTCATGAAATCATGACTCTCTTTAAGAATATTGAAGAGATAGCATCCATTAAGGTTATCAGTAAGCGGGTGTAATTCACGATGGGGCGGGTTCTTCTATGGATAGGTGTAGGGGGGTTGCAGGACTTTAGGGTCCACCAGCTGAAAGTCAGGTCACTAGGGCCCACCCTCTCCTTGGGTGTGAAAGCTACAGTCGCGCCTCAGTCCCGCTACTGATGCCATGCCCATGGCCGCACCTTTTGTGCTGACAGGGAGAACTAACCGAATTAGGGCCCACCTAAATTTGCAGATGTGGTCACCTGTATTTCAATATCTTTGATGATATCGGGAATATAGACTCAATTTAAACAGCACACCAATCTGTACATTTTAATCTTTCCATTTGCAAGATAAGAACAGTGATTATAGAAAATTATCAGCCTCCCAATACTGACTGACATGGCAGCATTCAAACGCACCAGCACTCACCCTTTGCCACACTACTGCCACGCCAATACTGCGCTTGACACTAATGACACTGCAGCATTCTCTCTCTCCATCAGTAGCCCACTACCAAAGATGTTTAGCGCAAAAAATACAGTGCTTTATAGTTCGAAAAAGAGCAAAAATCACACGATTTCCACTAACATTATGAAATGTAGGTAATGATTTGATATGTATGCCTATTTCAATGATTTATGTCGATATTATGATAGGTGGACCCTAATGACCCAATAGGTGGGCCCTAATAACCTGACTTTCAGGTGGTGGGCCTTATGACACACTTGGTAGGATTAGGGGGAGGGGTTTCTGGGTTTCTTCTTCCCTCGAGAAGACCGAATTGGAAGCCAAGATAACATACTTAGGATATCGTTAAGTATAGTATTTATCGACAGTTGTATAATAATTGAATTCATAGGATTTGAAATGGGTCACATAATATGCAACATAGCCTAACCATCGACAGGCTGAAAAGGACGTACAATGTACTTGTACTTGTAGTTGTAGGCGTATGCAGAGTGGGTTTATCGTCCTGGCCTGGGCTCAGAACCTCTGTAAACCGTTATAAAGTATAACCTCCACATTATCGCATGAAAGTGGTAGAACAACACGACTGGTTGATTAAGAATATTTACAAAGTCCAGTTTTAACATGACGTGCAGTCTGACATGTTATTGTTATCAAGAATCATGTCGAGTGAGTCACTACCAGGAATCAGCCATTCAGCAGATTCCGGCGATACGTACATTGTTGTCTCGTCGAGTTAGCTAACATTTTGTGTTCATTTCATCAACTTCATGTTATCTTAAGAACGATATCCTAGCATTAGCTGTACTTTGTGTGCTGTTTGTTGTGTCAATCACACTCACAGGTATCTCACTTGTCAATGTCAAGAAACAGTCTGTCAAATTTCAGTCGTCCATTTACAGCAGACTGCTTCCTGTCAATGTCACCACAGATAATTATATTAAAATGATAATCCTTTAATGCTAATAGATCACATTGCCACAGTTGAAAAGTCTTTCTTTGACGTATTTTCACAATGATCTGTGAAGATATGAATGAAGGACAAGCCAATAACTTGTGCTTTCCCTGAGAAAATCATTCATCAAAACATCAAATCAGCAGAGGCAGTGCTTATCGGAGTTCGAGTCGGTTCATTCAAATCGAAAAACCTACCTTAGAATACCCGGTATGGGTTTCACTCCTGGGCAGCTCCTATCACGAAATGATGCGCTTCTTGTCAAAATTCATATCAATGCTTGAAAACACACGGAAAACAGTCCTTTTCAACAAAAATAAACAGAAATTAGTTGGGTTGGAATGCCTTCGAAGCTCTACGGAAATGACGTCACAGACAAAACTGCATCCTTTAATTCGGTAAATATTTTATCTACCATACATCATGAGGACAATCATATTCTGATTGAAATGGGTGTATAGTGACATTAAATAGAAACTAGATTTATATTTCTTTTTTTCAAAAATATTTCTCCCTTCATTTTCCAAAATGGCTGCGCCCGTTGGCTGTCACTTCCGGTAACAGTTTAGACTATTTGTACAGCTTTACGTAGTTAGTATGGAAGCAATCGGAAGTATTGGTAAATCATTGACATATATATGATAGGTACACGTAAATGCAAGTATTCCAAAGCTATCGGTGTTACAATTGAATATAAATGAGTGGATTTAATTCACAAAAAGTGCTTCTTATGAGCGATAATATAGTATATTTGACGCGTTACCCTGGCCTACCTAAACTTCCTTAAAGCCCAAGGTTTAAAACAGTGACTATGTAAATAGTATCATGACTGATATTCCATGTTCACCACACCATACGTATGATATTGAGCAAATCTGCGTGTGTGGATCTATTGTCATGTTATTTGTTTGATAAGCTCGATCCCAAACAGCTACGTTCCTGGCTTTGACCAAACCCTACTACTTGTAGGCCTACCGGTACTACTAGTGCGAGAGCCTCGAGTAAACTTTGTTCTAACTTGTTTCTCACGAGAACTACGGCATGGGTTTATCAACAAAGCATCATAGTTGATGTAATCTCTACAATTGATTAATTGTAGAATATGCATCCATCATATCTATGACAATCCCATATTGTTCATAATTCAGCCCCCCGCCCTTTCCCAATCGAAAGGGGTAGGGGGGGAGGGGCAATGCTTGAAGTTCCAGTGGAAGTACCACACCACGGCACCAAGTGTAAAAGTACCACTAAACTGGCAAATTTAAAAATCACCTTAGCCAGAGGCCACGGGGATGGGCGGGTGGTAGCTTAAACACCTGACGGGCGGTGGCGCAGCGGGCCCCGGTGGCTATACTGGTTAGAGCCTATAGGCCAAGCCCAAGGAGTTATATATTTTCATGCCTAGGCATGACACTGACATAAGTTGAAGAATAAGGAACAACATTATTAATCAATCAACGTATAAAAAAAAGCGTAGTTAGAGGTAAACTAGTGGAATACTGCATAGAATACACACATTTGTATAACGTAAAATACTCATGAATAATAAAGGTATGTACCGGTATCGCATTTACAGGTGATTGACAGTTGAGGAGCATGTTCGCTGCCCTTTGGCAGTCCGAGCACTATGCGTGTCTATCGCCGTCGACGGGTCTTCACCATCATCGTCTTTCTCGGAGTCATTGGGCTCATATTCCTCTCCTTCCAAGTACTCTCTGTACAGGTAGGTGGTCTCCCAAGAATAATAATGTCAGTATTCATTTTATTACTATAGTCTAGAACGTCCTGTTTCTATGTTTCGGTGCGGACTTCTATACAAGTCCGTGGTTTGGGAGATGTATTTTATTCCCATTCTACACTTATTATTGCCAACAACCCAGTAAAATCAAACAACGTTCCTCAATTTTGTTCTTATTCTCTGGTCCATCACTTAGTAATCCTAACAATGGCACCTAGCCTAGAGGGCGTCCCTTTTTGTCTTCCAACTTAAAAGATTCCGTACATATCAACTTGATGTTAAAATAACACAGAAAAGGCATAGAAACATTATGATTCACTAATGTAATTTAGAAGTAGGCACTCTCATGCAGTTCTGGAATTTTATGCAGATCCAGTTGTTTAAATTTTAGGTGATTTTCAAAAACTGATTCATGTGTACAGGGATTTGAGTGATATTATATTATTTAATTCAGAACATAGTGAACCAGTATGCTCCTATAAATCAAATAAAGGTGTCATTATCCGTCATAATATTCTGTATTTGTCACAGTATTACAGGTATGTTTGTTCACCCTCTTCACATAATTCCTATGAATATGAGTAACAACGGCCCGAGATAATATCGGCCCGCCCGCCCCCCCCAGCGCCTCCCCTCCACGGACCCGGGAGAGAGGCGTCGGAGTGCGGGTGGGCTGTTGTCGGTCTCCCATCCCCGACAACGACTTGGCAAGTCATGACTCTGTGAATATTTGAATAAATAACCTAGAAGCGCCGGGTGAAGACTAATAAACTGCTAAAGACATGAGTAAAACGATCAGCAAGTTTATATTTAGATTCATGATGGGGAATATATGTTTATTTGCCGTTCCGCGTTCCGCCGCGAATGTCGGGCCAATATTACCCCCGACCGTTTCTACCTGCTACCATTCCTATTATAGTTAGTTGCGACAATTGCCATCTAGATCAGCAGTCACATCCCACAGATTCTTGAACATCTCCTAGTATGATAGTCATTAAATATCAGGTAATAATTCCATGATTCCATTGAAGTAATTACATTGTCTTATTTTCATTCTGAAGGTTTTGAATCATGAAGCTGGTGAACAACTTGTGGAATCACAGGATGAAAGAGAGCTCCCTCACCAGAAACCCAAGCCTGACATAGTAAAAAAACCCACGCCAAAGGTTCTCACAAAAGCGCAGAGAGAGGCCAGGAAAAACGCCATCGCCAAAGTCATTGCGGATCTAGATGAGAAAACCACGAAGAAACCAAAATTAAGAGACATAATTGCTGAGAATAAGAGAAGGGAACTAGAGGAAGATGCCCACAGAAACCGAGTGGAGTTAGAAGTTAGACAGTTGAGGGAGAGAGTTGTGGGTGACGCAGTGAAGTCTCTGCGAGGAGTATCTCCAAGGCTGATTAAACTCTACCATGAGAGTAAAAAAGGCACATTTACATGCATCGACAGTGGAGAGGTCATACCACACAGTCGTGTGAATGACGATTACTGTGACTGTAAAGATGGCACTGATGAACCGGGAACATCAGCCTGTCTTAATGGCAGGTCAGTGTTTCGTTTGTTCTTATCGACAACGGCTTTAAATCCACACATTCATAGAATTGAATACTTTAATTTTCAAAATTAATGATACGTGGCATATACACTTCTAACCACAGCCGATGCTACCTTGAAAGTGACAACTACATGTCAGAACCAAACCGTCCAAAAAAAACAAAAAACAAAAAACAAAAACTTTAATTTTCAACAGTTCTATTTTCTTAACCGAGTAAGTAGATTAAAGTGGACTAACAGCATACATCTCGAAGTGTACAGTGTCTTTTAAAACACTGATAAGAAAGAAATCCTGGCCTTCCACAGGGAAACCAAGATCTCCGAAAAGCTATAAAAAAATATATTAGAAGGGAAAGGTTTTAATAGAACTCTCCTCGCTCCCCCAAGGAGCACTTGAAAATCATTGGAGAAATCCATGATTGTGAAGTTTTCAAACAATGAAGAAGTCTGGAAATGACCTGCAATGGTTGACCAGACATAAAATCACACAAACAATCGAAGTTTATATAATTTAATCTAAAATTGTTCCAGGAATAATATAGATGTACCTACTCTACTTACAGGTGACATCGCCTACCATTTTACATATCTGTACCCATTTCTAGGTCTTTATAATCACATAATAAGATATTAGGTCACAGTAAAGTTATATACCTTTAATAGATATAAAACATCTACTGTCTGTAACTCATCTATTCTCGTTTGACCACAAATCAACTATGAATAAATTTGAAAGATTAATAAAACGTGGCTGAAACACCTCTATCGCAAGCCGATTAAAAAAAAATTGAATAAGTTTTAAAGATTTGTTTTATTATTATCGCTTCGATTTATCGAAAACAATAAATACGTTTGATGTTTTCTGATACGTTTCAGGTTTTATTGTCACTTTCAACTGGATCAGCAAAATTTAGTGTGGTTCCCGGCCAGCAAGGTCAATGATGGTATCTGTGATTGTTGTGATGCGAGCGACGAGTGGGATGCACCGACCCTGCCTTCTGACGTAGCGCTCCACGGTGTGTGGGCCTCATGGTCCTTTTATATTTTTTAAAATTCAGTTATGATTCAATCTTTTGTGGCCCAAACGAGGACATGTACACGAGGGTATAGAAGGGTGCATTATAGTACACTAGTATGGAATTGTGTAGTGTACGTACTAATGGCAGGTTATATGCCTCTGCTTCAGTGACTGATTAATTTACATATCCACAATGTATCATAATATATTATATACTCTTGAATTTGCACTTCAAGATTTTCCACTTATATATAAATATAGACTTCAAAGTATCACCACAATTAATATCCCAACTTAGAATTCAGTGGGAAACAAAATCAGTAATTTGAACAATTTGAACCCCGATCCTACCCGGCCGAATCCCGGTGTCAACATGCTATCGAGAGGCCATCTATATTTCTTTTTTGAAAGCGTATGATTCTCCTTAACTGATAAGTGTATATGTGCACAAATTGCACAACTCTGTTATGCTACTAGTCCCAACACTGTCCAGTCACTTTCATTCAGAAGTTTTTTTTCTAAAACCGACTTAAATGAAACTGAATAGACATCAAACCATCACGCTCGTAACGACACGGCTGTTTGCTCTCTTCTTAGATCAGCGCAATACTTAGAGCCTGTATCTTGAGTTAGCTGAGTAACCGTGCTTTATTTGATATCCACAGATGGCAAGCCGGCTTATGGCGTGTACCAGTGGCCGTGCCCAGACTCCTGCCACAACCTCGTGGAGCAGATGCTCTTCAAGAAGGACGTCCATGATAAAGGTGCTGTTGTGCGGCGACAGTACATTGCGGAGGCCAAGGGCAAGCCCAACCCAAATGGCGTAAGTTCTTCATAAGCCCAACCCAAGTGGTGTAATTTCTCACATGAGCCCAATCCAAGTCGTCTAGGTTCTCACATAAGCCCAACCCAAATGGCGTAAGTTCTACATAAGCCCAACCCAAGTGGCGTAATTTCTCACATGAGCCCAATCAAAGTCGTCTAGGTTCTCACATAAGCCCAACCCAAATGGCGTAAGTTCTTACATAAGCCCAACCCAAGTGGTGTAATTTCTCACATGAGCCCAATCCAAGTCGTCTAGGTTCTCACATAAGCCCAACTCAAATGGCGTAAGTTCTCACATAAGCCCAATCCAAGTGGTGTAATTTCTCACATGAGCCCAATCCAAATCGTCTAGGTTCTCACATAAGCCCAACCCAAATGGCGTAAGTTCTCACATGAGCCCAATCCAAGTGGTGTAATTTCTCACATGAGCCCAATCCAAATCGTCTAGGTTCTCACATAAGACCAACACAAATGGTGTAAGTTCTCATTGATCGTTCAATACAAACTGCGAGAACTAAGATTCAGAAAGACCTGGATAGACTTTCCAAATGGTGTTTTCATATCTTATGAAAACAGGGTTACTGTGGCTGTACAAAACACCACAAAACCAGCTTTCCCAGTACACTATGATCTATGACTTTGTATATTTTCTGTTGTCTCGTAAAATCAGCTAATGTGTGTTGTTGTACGATCTTTACTACTGAGGACAGTAAATATGTTTGTTATCAAATTCTATTATCCCAGATATTGAACCAATGAAATGGGTTATTGTACCTGCGCTGACATGGCATTAAAACCAACCTCTCTTGTTGAGCTCGACCAAGTTGAATAAAAGACTTAAAAACTGTTATACAATTATGTGGTGAGACATCCTAATTCTGTTTAAAACATACTGTAGTTAGATATACTCCCAGTTTAACTCACCCCTTACGTTTCCTATTTTCAGGTATATGGAAACCAAGGTGAATTCTTTCCATTGAGTAAAAGTTGCTTCTACATGGATTCTGACAAGTACGGCTATGATATCTGCCCTTTTCAAGAGGCTCGGCAAAAGTTCCAGGGTGCATCCCGCATCATCGGACGAAATCAGGCTGAGTGGGCTATTAAGGGCCCCAGTCAGTACGTCCTTAAAATGACTAATGGTGACAGCAACCAGTGTCCTTCATTCAAGTCTAGAATCACCTGGGTACGTATTATGCCTACAGTAGAACACCGCTAAGCTCTGATCCAGACAATTTTTTTTTTCATTTCATGAATCTAATTCAGACTACTTTCTGTTCTTCCATATAATGTTGTCGAATATTGCGTCACATTTCATATTATTTGCAAAGTTCTCAGCATGTTAGGAGTAGATAGAGTCGAAGTAGAGAATATAGATGTAGTGTTACCTTGTTATTAAAAAAGTTGGAGGTTAATGCTAATTGTTCATTATCAGGATAATTCCGTCCCTGTCATGAAGATAGCTGCCTCAAGGCCTGCTATTTAGCCACTTATGGTTCCAATTTATGCAGGTACCTGGCTCCCAGCCTGCTGTCTGGACATATTTTTTGTACCTGATATAGATCAGGTTCTGCCTAACATAACACTGTTATACGATAGATAAAATTTCCAAATAACAGTAAAGGATGTTATTTCAAGTTACTACATGTATATTCAGTAAATATGAGTATTAAAAGTAATTATTTTCGGTTTAGGTGAACTTCATCTGTGGAGTGGACAACAAGGTGTTATCTGTTCAGGAGACAGAAATCTGCGAATACACAGTCAAGTTTGAGACGCCCGCAGCCTGCAGCGATGACGTAGACTCATAGTGACGTCACGGCCTATGACCTCACAGATCATGGGTCCATCTTTCACAAGATCATGAAGAAAACCGTGACCTCTATGATATGGCGAGAACACAGATAATGGCTACATATAAGGGTAATGGAGATTTTAACGCCAGTGAGATCGCGTATCGTCTCTAGGTATAGCCATAACGTAATCTGTCCGGATAGTGATGTCACAGCTTAGCTTACAAGAGAAATGTCACGCTCACCCTTGCTCTAAAAGATACCAATGACTAGACAGAACAGAAACTAGTCTTTGGTATTATTGATATTGAAAACTAGACCAACATATTATGTGTCTATATGTATGGGCTACAATGCATCTCTAAAAGTTCCAATAACAAAAGCATGACTGTAAATCTTGGAGTTAAATTCATCGAGCATAGAAAATCTACAAGCTAGTATTCAGTGCCATTCCAATGAGACATTTGAGAGGTGGGTAGTGACTGGAATGTCTACAAATGTCTGCTTGTCTCTCACGGGAAATGAAAATCATGGAAGTAATGTCTGCACCCAGTCTGCAACAGCCAAAACAGCATTAGTGTGGACACCTCAAAACCATATATTTTCAAGATGGTACGACTTTTTATTAGCAAATAATTTATATAACATCATGAATATATTTAAGGTAAATTGGACTACAATAGATGTTTTCTCTGAGTGCAAGTTTGATTAGTCTTTTAGTTTTTTTTTTACTAAATATAAAGATTTTGTCGCACATTACTTTTGGTGAAATAGCATATGCACCGAGTTTGTCATCTCAGAGATAGTGATACAGGTAAAAACCATTGTTAAATCAGTTTGGAGTGAGTTGATAGATTTCTGGCCACTTGAGGTGTACATCGTTTCTATTAGTACTGAACTTTTGGCGTTAAGTTGCAACCAGTGCCAGTCTAGATCATTGTTTATTGTTATTAGTAGGTGGACGGTTGGTCATTTTTTTGTTTTTTGTTTATATGGATCGTGGAAAAAAATAGTATTTTGCCTGTGATGAAACGTTGCCATACATTTTCTATAGGAAACGTGATGTATGTCTTAGTATACTCGTCGATTTTATTCATAAAAATAATAATGATGTCTATCAATTACTCAAGCCTACTCCTGTGTAGGTTAAATAGTGGAGTTGGGAATAGTTTGTGTGTGAATACAGACGAATGATATTGAGTTTTTTTGTTAATTGTGTACATATCTGGTGAAATCAGCGATATGTGTATATATGAACGTATGATTGTGTAAATACATGTATGTATGCACAAAGTTCATTAGAGTTCTTTATACAGGATGTGAGTAATTTCCATTTTATATCCCAATACATGCACAAATTATATATGGGATTAGAGAAAATCAGAATATGCATGTATAATTGATTGCTTGGTGGTGTTTTACGCCGTAGCAACAGCCACGTTTATATGGCGGCGAGATCGAATCTGAGATGTGGATGACAGACAGGCAAGAAATGTGCATGGTATTACAGTTTTTTGTGGGTTTTTTTCTACAGTTTTCGTTAGCCTCCTCTGTTTGTCCCAATGGATATCCGTTGTTAAAAACTGCGTCTAAATTCAAGGTTTCATTGTAATACATTGATTTGTTCTTTTGTGTCAGCAATCTTAGGCTAATTTGTGGCAGATCCTAAATCCATTTCTATTAGTATTTGTGAATTATTCGTAGCTTGAAACAAGGAAGGGTTCTGACACTTAATTTGCTTTAGTTCTCGTACCAAATTAGAGCCCATGCAAACTGTCATGAATTTTGCTACCAAGTACACCGACAGTTGTTTTAGTCACAGCTTGACAAACTACAGACTCAGGCTTGATGCAGAGGCAATTTGGGATTTTAACGTTTGATATTTGTGCATACCTTGCCAGCTTCTCTTTCCTTTACTGATTATATAATTTAGCTTTTTTAGACCCTTCCCAAGTGAGTAAGCGGCAGTAGCTCCAGGGGTCAGGATCAACTTAGCAAGTGACCTCAGTGATTTTTTTTATATACAGATTTATTCTTGTAAAATTTGAAGAAGATGAGGTCACCTTATAATTGTTATAGATTTTTTCCCGATGTGATATGTTGCCCTCAATAAGTTTCTTACCACAATTCATCCGAATTATGTTTTCTATGTATTTATTGAATTATCATGGACTTTGTTAAAGCTTCTATTCTAAAAGTATTTTCGCTCCCCACTGACATCCTGCTTTAAGGGATTCACGTCTGGAATGGGTTCAAGGCTAATTTCTATATGAAAGCATGGAAGTGAAGTATCATGGCAGATATGACACCTGTAATAACAGTGTTTGGTACATTCCAAAGAAAAAAAAAATCCATTCTTTCACAGATTGTATAATTTGTGTGTTATATGTTCATACAGTGATTCCATACACCTCTCCATGTAAATATCAACAAGTATATTACAGAGGATGAAAAGTAAGTCAAATTCTGGCGCTGTGTAAAATAGTTAAATTTCTTTACTTTGCAGGTATATTGGGTGAAATTTTGGAACGACATGTTTACAAGGGATAAGTGCATAATGGGTTTTTTAAAAGAAATTTAATATTCTTCAATTTCGCATCTAGTCTTAAAAGTATTTGTCCGAAATGGAATTTTTATGTCATAGATATATTTTACTCATGGGGATTTCTTTTTCAGAAAACATGTATATTGTAAAAGAAATATGTATAATTCAGAATAAGGAAAAATGTGTCGCGCTTTGTCAATAAAAAAACTACAAAAACACCAAAGATTGTTTATATGTACCAGTTGTTTGAATGATAACAATGGTTTCGTACATGAAGTTACCTAAGTCTCGACACTGCACCCATAGATCTCAAAGCTCAACATAAACTGTACGAAATTGCTGTGTGGGACATTTCTGATGAATTATTATAAGAATCAGGGCTCCCCCCTATTATGACCCTCTCCTTTAACTCGAAGTCCCTTCTGTAATTTCAATACATACTAGGAAAAAAAAGGTCTAACTCTAGCGAAATATTTCATAACACTATCCTTATTTCAACTACATTTGTAATCAAAAACCCTCGTACCCGTCTGCGATTTCCAAGAAATTCTTCCAACAGAATAACGAGTTTTGTATGTGAATATGGTAGATAAGAGATTAAGTAATAGATTCGTATACATGAAGTTAATAATATGGGAAAAAAGTTCAAACAAATGTTTTTAATGTAGACGACATATGCCAGCAAATTGCCACCATGGCTTGCATTGGTTCCTTTATTCACTTATCATTAAGATTCATTTTACACGACCTTCAATAGCAAACACCCTCCACAATGGAAGTTATTATTCGTGTTTCCTTCCATTTGTGTTAATATCTAAATAAAATGATGCATGTTAATACCGGTAAATAGGGCACCTGAGACAAACGATATAAGTCAGTTGATTACGAATACCAAAATATGGTTATCGAGGATGGCATAACATACAGTACTGATCACATCAACGAATAAAACTTCAAATAGCTGATTAAAAAATCTTAATATCGTGATAGCATTACTGAGCATCCATCTTAAAGCATGAAAACACAACTACTTTGTCATCACACATGCTCCTCCCTGTTTCCATGTCACAGTGTTCAATATCTACAATACCACCTGCGTTTTTACGCCACTAAATTCCACATCAGGCTTATTCTTAAAAGTGGATAGATATGTAGAAGAAATAACATTCACAAATGCCAGTAAGGTCTAGGGAAAAAGAAAATAGAATTGTTAAAATCCTTCTCGTCACCATTCTTCTCTAAGATGATTTGGTGCACCATAAAAAGACCGGAAATAACCGGAAACTGGCAGCTCTGCATAATGGAGGTAAACGTCATATAAAAATTTAATAACTACATTTGCTACGAGCTCGTTACTGGTCTTAGTTCGAGTACTTGGTGTCATACGCTTCTTTCTGGTGAAGTTCAACAGTTAATATTCCAGCGATAAGTACACATAGCTCTCTCCCAATCAAGATCCTCAGCCGCTGGTAGAATCTCTGCGCCAACCTACCTATTTCAGACCGAATCTGTCTCTTACGCCTCTATAGTATCCTAATTTCTGAGCACTTCCATGGGTACTTTGTGTTTTATGTGTAAAGAGACCCATGTGCTTATTAGAATTGGAAGACTCGTCCACTGTGGGTGCACTGCGGATTGTTCGTTAAGTTTATTTAATACTAACAGATTCCCCCCCCTCGCAATCTATCGACTGGTTTCAGATACAAGTGGCCATATGCTCCGAGAGGTTGACGCGTAGATATATCCGAGCGCATGCGAGGATTTTGCGTAAGATCAACTCAGAAGAGCATACAACCACTTTTTATCTGAAACCAGTCTAAAATGTATTCATTATCCACTTTCACCCAACTGGTGGTGTGCCAATTTTAGTTCACTCTAGTTATGCACTATTTTTTTCGTATGCACCGATCGTTGCGGCCCAGAGCATACAACATATCCGTATGCGCCGGGTAGCCCCCCCCCCCCCCCCTAAGTTTTACCACCCGAATTTGATCCCCGCTTCCTGTTCCAATATTTCACGTGACTTGCTTTCCGCAGAGATTCTGAAAGCGGCTTCGGACCCCAGCATGGAGAGGGTACACAAAATGCATGTAAATGAAAAACACAGCAGATAAGATATCAGCATTTATGTAGGTCAACCTAATTGTCACTACCGATCGTTCTTCATTTGGGTCTTTCTAGACTGTAAAGACTTCATCTGAAATAAACGCAATCCCCATAAAAAGGTGTATAGCTTTCACTCTACAGTATCTGATAATCATCGTACTAAAAATGATTAAAATAAAAAGAAATGTATTTCTAAATTGGGAGCGATGTAGAAATGTTGATATATAAAAGTACATGAAAAGATTACATGTATTTACAATACAACCTGAGAAACATAAATAATGTTTGCAACACCATTGTAACCCAATTTACCCTATGGTAATCTAACAAAATCACGTTTCAAATATGCCCTGATCCACAAGAGGTATAGTCTACATCTAACTTCCCTCATCTAAAACACAAAACCAAATACTCCCAATACTTGATATATATACTATTACCATTCGACAGATATGAAAACACTGAAAGAGGGGGCAGGGAGGTATAAGTAGACAAGTTATCAAGATAAGGAAATAGGGGTTGGCAATAAGGAAAAAATGAATACAAGAAACAAAGAAATTCGTGTAAATGAAATAAATCAAAGTAAGGATTGGGATATGGGAGTTGGTAGGATACCCCTTTGTCAGCCTTCTTCCCTCTTTTCACTGGAGCCACCTTGACTTGTGGAAGAATGTTCTGAGTACTATATTCATTGTTTGCATATATCCAGAACCCCACGAAATATCACACATTTAACACGATTCATTTCGTTGTTGGCTGTGTATGTGTTAGCTGAATATAAATTATACATTTATATATATATCACAACCAAGAATGAGTACAATATTCATACACCGAGTATGGACTGCAGAAATGCTATACGACACATTCTGACTGAATGAAACATAAAACACACCCAGTGCCCCACATCTAAAATGGTGCATAACTCCGAAGACTTAAAAACTGTATCACATGTATCATACATGAAGTATAGCATTAAATCAGCAAGAAACATTGCATACTCGACCTTTCGTTGTTAAGTCAGTGGACGACACTGACTAAACGCATTCCAAAGTCCCACAATAAACCCGATTTCCTTTCAGGCGGTGCATACTTGTAACTAATAGACAAAACGGACGATAAACAACAATAAGTCAACATCGTGAATCGCATATTGAACGATAATTGATAAAAATGTATTCAAATGGAAGGATAAACAAGTACCTCAAAGGCAAGATCAATGCGTATTTTCTAGACTAATCGCATGTATTTTCCATATCATATGTCAAGTTAAGGTGATTAAGTTCTAGTTTCAAAGCCTTGGCGTTAATATTTGGGCAATGGTTTTGGGAGCATATTTAGTAGTAGCCTTTAGCATTAGGCTAGCGTAACAATGATGATGATATAAAGTTGACAACTGCCCAACAATATACGACAATTCTCCACTGATATCAATAGGTATACACCCTCACATATGTTCCTGTTGGCAACAACTGGTAAAGCAAATAGAGTTGTTTACACCAGACGTACACAGACGAGAACAGAGAATTTTATTCTATATATTAGATATTTTGGACACGCTACCATTTGTAACTGAAGTGCGTGGATAGATTTCACATGCTGTTTCCTTCTATAACTAATAATTAGTGTTGACACAATTGTCTTTCACATAACGTGTGGTCACAGGCCTACACTGACACAATATAAGGCATAAATATAGCGGTTTTTGTCTTTTTGTCTTTTTTTTAATCAAATCTGATGTGTAGACATGGCAATTACTTTACAACTCAACACAAATAAATTGCCAGTACACTCGTAAAGTATAATTAACATTGGGAATAGAGTTCGACATATCTGTTTGTATTTCAGTACAAATCCAAGGGTCACTCCTTCCATGAGACATTCCTGACTAAAAGTTACGTCGAAGATGACTTTTTATGACACAGAGAAAATAAATATAGCTTTTGGCTTTCTCAAGTTATATTTTGTCCAGCCTTTGTTGTTGAGGATTCTGACATTAGTCATTACAAAAAGTGGATCTGAACGCAATCTTGAAGTAGCTTAGTAGTGATGGTAAATGGTGAATTTAGGTCACAACCCTTGGAGATGGAACAACATACACACCACGTTTGGACGATACAATAGTTGCATAATTCATTTGCAGAACTTCTGCCTCTTTTGCTTCATTACTTACAAGATTCACCTCCATAATAGCCATGCTTCAATTCACGGCATATCAAAAGTAATGAAAAATACTGTAATACTTCAGTTCAAAAGTAGCATATCATTTGGCGCTATCTTCTTCTTCGTTTGCTTCCTCCCCTAGAAAATACCGGTTCAAATCAAATAAAGCGGTTTGGAAACCACCAATAACAAAAATCACATTAGTAAGGGTTATTTCCTCAATCCATTAGATGGATCTTATTCTACTATATCATTGTCCCACTTCGGCTATCTAGATCGGGAATGGTTCAATTGGGGAAGTTTCTCCACCAGCCAAGGCCACAGAACTCTAGCCATTTGAACACTAGATTCCAGACAAAAGGCATGGTCCATTTTCTTGGTGTCTAGTCTGATGTCGCCAGTTGGGTGCGCTTTTTTCATGTCCTCATAGTAACTGATGGGACACCAATCATCTCTGGTCCCATAGTAGAACATCAGTCGGTGAAGGTTGGCCCGGATGATGTCGTGGTCAGCATGCACGACACGCTCCATCTCAGATTTTCCCATCCTGATCGCGTGCGCCACCGACCAAGGCTCGATCAGCTTCAGCGTAGCTTTGATGGCGCATTCGTGGATGTTCTTCTGGCCGAAGTACCATCTTGTCAGCCAGTGCTGCATGGAAGTGGGTAATAAGTAGTACAGCGGGCATATACTCCATGATGCCATCCAGCCTACATAGCGTAACACTGGAGTCATCACCGAGCCTTTCGGGGAGGCTGCCATGCGCTCGATGGTTGGGAAGAGTAGAGTGCCCATCAGAATCCGGTCACTGTCAAACTGGGTCAACATGTGTAGAATGATGTACGCTCCGATGGAGTGGCCCAGCAGGATCAGCGGTGTCTCAGGCGGAATGTGGTCCCGAACGAAGTTTATCTTGTGTTTCACCTGCCCATCTATTTTATAGTAGTCCTCCTTGTTTGCTGAAAGTTTGAGATATAACAAACCAGTTAGCTGGTGCAGCTATTGATTGTATCATAATCACCCCTTCAATATGATCAATTCATTGGCAGCAGGAGCTCAAAAGTGCAAGACAGGATGCCAAATTTTGGGGTATAATTCGCAAACGTGGTCCTACCTAAACCACTTAATCTAGTGTGAATATATTGCCTCAAAAGAAAATAAGTTTGTGTTTCTATTAGTTACTGGTTAAAATGAAGTCTCGAGTATAACAGTCTTAGGGTGGGGGCAGTCACTTTTATTGCCTCAGTAAATACTATGATTACAAAAACAAGAAATCATTTTCTTCTAATTAGTAGTTTCTTCTTTGCTAATCACAAACTGGAACGTCAAAAAACCAGAGGCACACACATATAAACTCAGGACACTAATCGCTATACGGCAGATAGTTATTGTTGTCTGGAAGCTGCAATCTTGCACCCTGCCCCCCCCCCCCCCCCCCCCACGCCAAACAAAACAGCAGGCCATGGGAGTGTTATTAATGGATCATAAAAACACCCATGACAACTGCAGTTGTTTGTCTCTCGAAATGGTTCACACTCGCCTGGCTTGGCAGGGCACAGGTTCTGCTTGGGGACCTGAACTCCCAGTGATACCCCTACCAACTACCCTGCATGTCCTCTAGGTCCTTATCTTAGCCTGGTATGAACATCCATAGGTTTAACATTAGGAATTCATACTCAACAGGCTTGCGAGTATGGTAACTCATACTCGATGGGTGGCAAACAGGTAAAGATTTCCGGCTCAATATAAAATCAGAAACATATTCTTGTTTGGTCTGAGACCCTGTTCGCCATATCATTTGGAGCGCTTCGGAATATTCACTCGGCTATCGCGTTTTTCATATTACTGTGTGCTCCAATCTCGTTGGCGAATGGGGACACAGACCAAACACTTATCAATTTCTTCCTCAATACTCACTGGGTCTGGGTGCCGTGGAGGGTAACAGAGCGTGGCCCGCGTGAGACAGACACCAGACGGGGTACCGCTTCTCCGACTCCTCCCACAAGGTCACCATGAACTCCTCATAGTAGTCAGCCACGCCGGGGTTACCTGCAGGCACAATGAAATACAACAAGTTATCAAATCTAGCTTTACCCAGAAATGCAATATTATCGTAAAACTGGATGAGGTTTAATCTTGGCCACCGTATTCCACGACTGGAGTTTGGCAAAGTGACTTCATGAGGCGAAGCTGAGTGAAGTCCGGAGCCAAAACTTCAGGAGTGGAATGCGGTGGCCAAGATTAAAACGAATCAGGTTTTGATTTTATCCTACTCTATCTCCTCGATTTTGGAATATTACGTGAAAACAATGCTGTATGCCACTAGTGGCATATAAAACTCTGTATGCCAGTCAGCGTGGCATACGGAAACCCAATGTTAAGCCTATGGGATTTTATATTAGGGGTAGGATAAACTGGTAGAATAGATTGGATCTTAAGTGAACCCACAGACTTGGATACAGGTCCATGGCTAGTAAGCACAAAAGTAAAAGAATAAAGATGTGCACCACTAATTTGAAGCTATTGTCCAGGAACATAAAATTAATATAATTTAATTGGTTTATAAAACTTCTTGTTCGAATTCTTATATTGATCAACATATATAACATCTAGAGTAACCCAGAGAAGCATCTATTTCTAAAAACACATCCCTACATTACTGCTAAAAATCTTATCCCAAACTTCTATAATCACTGCTCCCTTTATTGAACCTGTAACATCATACAAGATACATATAGAATAATTTGTATTTTATTATTTCTATTATGTAGAGGGTGTTACTTTCTTTGGGTGTAATACCGTGATTTGTCTCGGCCCTGATATTTTTCCCCATAGACTTAACATTGGGAACTTGTATCCAACACTCGTTAGAACTTTCTTAGGTTTCCTCTATAGTAACTCACCGGGTATGATGAGGATGAGAGGATGGCCCCTCTGTAACTGGCCGACCTTGAGAAGATAGGACGGCACACCACCGACCAACGGGTACGACTCCTCTATGGGCGGCCCCATATTGACCGCCACGCCGTCCCCTGAGTTCGCTGTTAAACAAGCAGACGATATTTGTCATTAAACAGCAAGAATTGTAAAGAAATACCTGGTAAGCTGCCTGGGTTCTGTAATGTTATTATTATATAAGGCAACATATACAGCTGCTGGGACAGAGATGACTGTGACAGGTATGAATACAGCTGTGAAATCAAAGCAATAAGTATGGTACCCTCATTTACATGTACATGTATGTCTACCTTGAATCCAAAACAATACGCCTTGTAGCCAGCATGCTCATGACACTACGCTTCGTGAATTGGGCGATACGCTTCGTTTTGGCAGGACAGTGCAATGATCGCATGGGGCACTACGCTTCGTTTTTATGCTGTGTTTATGTCCTTGTGATATTCAAACCGGCTTGTAAAAACTTAAACTAGTAATTGCCACTTTCTTAGCTGCAAGACTTTTTTATTTGACGTTTCTATTCAATAATAGACAAAGTTCTGATATATAATTGAAGGGGTGGCATGACAAAGCGTACCGTAGTGTCTGTCGGTCATTCTGTATGATTGAGTACTTCTCCTTAAACAGTATCATGAATTTGAGTTCATGACAATCATTGATAATCTGATAACCAAGACTGTTACAGTGTTAGTCTCCTGGGCAGTGGAGCAGACTAGCCTTGGCAGTGCAGAATAGCTTGATAAATTGGTTTAATTTGTAGTATTTTCTCACTTTTCGAAACAACGCTTATTTCATACCTATCATTTTGATCTTGTGACAGTTATCGTCTCCAACAGACTGGTCTCCAATCAGTTTGTTGTAGAATTGTAAACACAACTGGTGGCACTGGTGCTATGTATATATATTTAGCTTATTTACAATTCGAATTCAGTGGCTAAACAAGGAGATGTTAGGGAGGGGTGTGTCTGCTCCTGTTTGCTTTCATCCCATTAAACATCGCCATGGATTCGGCTGGGATTAGAAACCACTCTAGAAACCACTAACAAGTTGCATGGCCACCTGTTATGGGACTCCCTATTTATCGTACGACTATCTCCTACTTCATCAACATCCAAATCAATAGAACGTGGGACCTGTGTATATGTACAAGTGAACCCTGGATCACATGACTTGTGAACTGAAAGTCGGGTCTTCTAAGGACACCACCCGAGTTCCCATTCTATTCACCTGTGATCAGAACTTACCAGGTACCATGGTTCATATCAAAGTCCAAGACGTGTAAGTGGACGCGAACGTTCTGTAGATTCACGCAACGATTCCAACGTTTGCATCCGTCGACCAGCATAAATAATTCATGTGATGCTGGTGGTCAGCAGCTGCAGCAGCGGCAGCCTCAAAACAGCGAGCGATAATAAGGGCAGGTTTCGCAGCGGGAGTGTAAACAAAGCAGGAAGTTAGCGAAATTAAGGTTTACAACAGAAATTTGTAATATAACTTACCGGGATACTTCTTCGTTAGTGACCGAGTGGTTTCTCCAAGTGTGAGTTGCTGTAACAAATAGTGTACTTTGCTCCGTTGTCGAGGCCGGTGCAGTGGTCAGTGCCTCTCTGTGGCGACCCCTATCAATAAGAGATTTTTATTTTGGCTTGTGACACCTAAGTTTGTGGGCCGCGGATCAGCCGGCCGAAGTAAGTTGTTTTCAGAATATCTCCAAATATTCGCAATAACAGGACGATATTTATCAATAGTTTAAGAGCATGAATGTATATAACTAAAAGCTATTACTGCATCTGTCGAAACGTCGTAAGACTGTATTTCATTTGTGTTTGAGGTGTGTTATTGTAAATTGCACCTATTTTCGCTCAGCAGCGCTGACAAGCCAGTGGGCTGAGTGGCACTTGTAAGTTGTAGTAGAACCCAAGAGAACCAGCCCTGTCCTGAAGATGTGGGATGGATATTTTACTTTCGCTGACTCCAGTCTAGTCCGAAATCTCTGCCTATCTGTGCGAATCGTCACTAGTCACAATTTGGGTTACTGTGGGTTTGATCATACCATATACAGTAGAACCCCGCCTAACGGACACCCCGAGTAAGCGATCACCCCGCGTAAGCGGACACCCCGCGTAAGCGGACACCCCGCGTAAGCAGCCACTTTTGCTCGGAACGGAAATTTTGGCCCGGAAAGTAGGGTGTCCGCTTCCGCGGGGTCTTACTTCCGCACTAGTGGGTAGTAGTGGTATGATAGACTGGAGTGTCTATCAAGTTCATACCCTCCTGGATTTATGTGCGGAGACGATGTATCCATTTTTTTCACTCTAATCTTGTCATTTTTGGGAGCATATGCTATGAACATCATTCACAAACAGTATCCACATTTCCAATTCAGGACCAAACAACTCATATTGCGAAATGCAACCATGATGGAGTTGGATGAATTGGCATCACGACAGAAACACCTTGAAGACCTGGGGCGGACAATCTCCGATACCAAAGAATGGGTTCAAGGCGTTCTTGATCGGGTTGGATGGACCCAGGAGCATCTCCTTCAGAAGGTAACTATTCCAGTGTTTAATCTGCTTGATACCGTATCTGGTCGTGTAAGTGTATTCTACGCTAAGCGTAAGAAAATCATGGTCTCTAGATGCCTTCTAAAGATGAATGCTGTTTCTGCACGAACACACTTTAGAATTTAGAAATGCAAGCGTTTATAATTGGCCGTAAAACTTTTAACAGTCGGATATTAAAGGAGATATAGCGCTTGCTGGGTAGCAAATCCCACCTACTACAACCCACTACCTTTATCTTACCTATTTTATTACTTGTGATTGATCATATTACAATTTTTATACATGTAGATGTTGTAGTGGACTGTGAGCGAGTTATGGGGCTGGGGGTTGTCTTTACCAAGATATATCAGAACGTGTCTCTATGTTGAGAGTGTGTCATTACTCTTGTTTTTCAGGATGAGGAGATGTCAGTGTGCCCTCACAACGCGGGACACTACGTGCCGACGTCCAGTCTGCAGAAACACACTGAGAGATGCGCCATCCTCAAACAGGGCTACACGCGCCAGCAACTGGTATGTACGAGATGAATACAGCCGTGTCGCCAAACCAGGGATGCGAGTGTTACGATAAAATACATTTCTGAAATTTCATATACAAAAATCTAAATTCCGCAATATCACCAAGTCATACTTTCCCACTTGATTGTCCAGTTTACTCACTTGTTCATCAAATACAAGGAAGAACGACCTCATCTATGGACGATTGTTTTTGTCATTAACAAATTTTTAACTATTTAACTGAATTATGCGTATACACCCCACAGGCTGAAATTGTTTTAACACTCTTGATTCTGTCAGGTCATTTTCCCATCTAGAGTTTATTTGGGATGGGTATTTTTTCTAACCATGACTTGTATCCCGGTCATCAGTGAATGCATTTTAGTCTACGCATTATCCTTGCATACGCTCGGATATGACTACGTGTCAACTCCTCGGAGCATACGGCCGCTTGTATCTGAAATCTCTCAATATTGTGTATGTATCTGTTTTTCAACCCCATCAGGCTCAGATGGAGGAAGCGGAGGACCACTTTAATGATAAATCAACGACGGTCGAAACAATTACCATAGGTGAGTACACTGTGTCGTCACTGATTCTTTATATTCATGTTTATCATATACAAAATAAAAATACAAAATCGATAACATGGTAGACATTGACTGACTGATGTCGCTGTAGAATGCGATATGCAGATTACAATAGGGTCACTTTAGGTATGAGAATACATTCTGTTTTGTTGAAGTCCACCACCCTCAATCCAATTAGGGGTCATCCATAATGTATGTACGCAGAACTTCTACATATTTTGGACCCCCTACCCTCTCCCAATTTTGTACGTAATTGAACAAAGAAGGAACATACGCACAATTTTCAAAATTATTTGCCCCTCAAAACCCCCTCAGTGGCTACGTACTTAATAGATGACCAGTTACCAGAAATACTTTCCCCAAGCTGATCTGTGTTTTCTTACTGGCATTACAGAAAAACTATTTGCCGATGTGAAAAAAGTAATGTACGATTATTTTTATTTTGCTAGATGACGAGACATTTTTCCAAATTTTGGAATCCGTACCCAGAGATATAGAACGAGGTAAGTAGCTCAAGTTAAGGCAAACAAATTGTAAATACATGTACTTTCTCAATAGACATCGTTTCCTATAATTCAATCACATGACCACACAATTAAACTAATTTTTGATAGGCAATTTCCAATTCATATCGACCATTCCAAGAATTTTTGAACACTTCATATGCCATCGACGCTGATAATTCAGTTATTTTTACAGTACGAGTCTGCCTCATCTATTGACTGTGATACCGACTGGAGGGAATTGTTATTGTCATTTTTCCATAGGAATAACTGATTACTATGAACAAAATATTCATTAATCTTCAGTACATTGGTTATGCATTGGTGCTGTTATAAAAGTAAGAATTCATGTTATGTACCAAATTCATTTCATTAAATCTGATCTATGCTATGACATTTAGAAGTGATTTCATGTGCTACCAATGGTGATTATTCAGACACTTTCGCAGTCGGTGTTATACATGCATCTGTTTATGTTCATTGACAGTGATGCTAGCTAGAGGTAGCTGTTACTGTGATATGTCTATAAAATCCGTGAATTAAATCAGAGATGGCAGTTTTCCTCTTTTCCAAGGAAATCATTGTCTTCGTGTTCAGTTTATAAAATTCTTTATTCTTGTGTAAAACAAAGAATGAATTGGGCCTCATTCACACCAATAAACAGTGGTTCGAATCCCCACCCACTCAAGTCCCATTCCATGGACAATAGGAGGTATTTTTCATGTTTTCATGAAAGATATTTCCTATCTTTATTTACGACCCCAACTGACATGAGGATATAAAGAATATACTTATTAGTAAGGAACTTAATTGTACCCCAACTCACAGCCTCCCCATTTAACATTGTATTAAAACAGGTCCTGCACGGAAGAGACAGCGACCTCTGACGGCGGACCGCGCCATGACGGACCTGTCACGTGACGAGCGTCTGGCCATCTACGAGTACTGCGTCTCTAAAGCCAAGTGTGCCGCCAAACCCACCTCGCTGCCCAAAGACGGCCTCATGCTGCTCGAGGACAATAAGGGTAAGGGAGTTAACTTGTTGCTGTATTCACAGATGCTAGTTTATTTGGGATATTTCTTTTTTTTTATAGCAGCTATTTTTTTTTTTGTTTTTTTTTTTTTGTTATAGTCACTTTTATTTATTTCCCTCTAATTTGGTTTACCGGGTTTAGGAAATTATCTGCCTTTTGGGTTTACATTGCAGAGTGGATTCCTGTGGTCTCTCTTGGCCAACCTCTACCGTCGGTAGAGGTATGTAGGTAGGGAAACCCTGCTAGTTTGTTTAGTAATTTGCTGGGGAATTTAGATCATTGTGCAAAAACAAATACACCAAAAAAGACTGGCAAATGGCACTGCTAGTTTGCCTACCACTGTCATTGACTCCAGTATGTTAGTGCTGTCGAACTGCGGGTTCAGCAAATCTGAGGGCATTTGAAGGTTCTCGAAATAAGATCTATAGCAAAATAGGACTCCCCGATCTTTGAGTTATGATATAGGAATCGTGAAAGGCTTCATACTTTAGAGCGCCCTCTTACTTTTGGAATACCGTGCTTCTTTCATCAAAGACGAAAAATCATTTTCCTAGTTTTTAGAGCAAATTGACAATTCTTGGTGATATTCTGAGAAATGTTCTCGAGCAATGATCTCAATTAAAAACTGCCTAGTTGAATTGTTTTTCTGTTATTCTTCCCTGAGCCTGGATATGACTCATCATATTTGTTATTTAACCTATTTGTTATCCTGGAATTCCTCATTTATACATCGCACAAGCTCTCTAATTTGTTACACCGCTGACTTCGGTGTATAAGTTCCCACTCTTCATGTAGATTCAAACGTTTAAAATTGTTTTTAACATTTAGGGTTTTCTCAAGAAATTTAATTTAGGAACAAAACATTATGGACGAGGCTGAAATAGGTCCAGCTTTATGAGAAAAAAAAGAGTTTAGAAACAAATTAAAAATATATTATGTTTTACAGCTGAGGAGAAACAAGGCATGACGATGATGGAGCGCAGAGCTCTTGAGCGTGACTTGAAGAGACGTCGCCAAACGTATCGTGGAAAGAGTACTCCCACCTCCAAACGCTCCAACCTCGAGGTAAAGTAGCTGCTGTTTCACTCTCCCTAACATACCCAATACCTAACACCAGGAAGGTCAGAGTTCAGGGAAATCCCTGAAATCATGGTGTTTATAGAACACAGAAATAGTGTCCTCACTATTCAAAAGCCTAAATAGAACCTGTGTATGTCAACCCCATATTGTTTCAGGAACCCCATATACCTGATCTCCCTGTAAATGTGTGCATTACTACGTCCATAATTTTTAGGGTTTTCCCTGACAAGCTGCCAATGGATGATGCATGGATGGAAATCCCGGAAATCGCTGTTACCATACAAACCACTTTGATAGCCTAGCTAATACCAGTAATCAACTGCATTCTATAATCCCCTATGCATATTCCAAATTAGGTTTAATAACAATAGGACATGAAAAGTATGACTCTTCTTGGAGAGCACAGATGGTAGTATCAGAAATTTGCTTCAGTGTCGTCATCTTAATCTGCAATTAAACCTGCGGCACAGTCCCCTTCCGCCCATGTGTTTCTTGTTCTCTTTGAGTCGGTTGTATTGTATATTTTCTGTAAACAAGCATGGGATTATCCTGGATTTTTCTAGAATCCCAGACTTTTTGATATCCCAATGGTAATTCTCTAGATCGATGTAAATACGAGGATAAAATAATCGGACAAAGTAAATGCAGCCATTTTAGTTCTCAGTTTAGGCCAGAATTCCAATAGAATATCTGAAAATGGCATGCCTATTCAAATAATTCAGAAAGATTGTAGAGAAATTTCTCGTGTCATTGTTTATTACACATCTTTACAGATACTACGCGATGTTATAGACAACCAGATGGAACTCTTAACAAAGATGTGGCAGCGAGGGAAAGAGGCGAAAGAAGTCAGTGAAAGTAGAGAGCACTCTGACAGTCCACGATACAGGTCCACAGACAGGTGAGATGTCCCTCTGCAGAACTCTATTTAACTGTTCCATGTATTCCTATATACCTATGGGCGAACAACCTATGATTACTTAAAGCTGCTGGGGGTGGAATAACTTTTGTTTACTGCCCAGGTTGAAGTTACTGCCCAGGTTGACGTTTACTGTCCAGGTTGACGTTTACTGCCCAGGTTGACGTTCAGAGACATTCGGTTTTTATCGATATTAGCCGACAATTGAAGGTATATAGGAATAGGGAAATCACTTTCCAGTGGATATAAGTCAAAGTTACCAGGTAAGGCTTGGAAAAGTTACTTTAATTTTTCCCAGCCTTACCTCGTAACTTTGACTTATTCCCACCGGAACGTAGTTTCCCTCTATTCCTCAACTACTACAAAATCCCTATAAAAAAAAGTATTGCGTAGTATTCAATTTCTACAAGTTATTGATATCTTGTTCAGGCCTGACGTTATTACACCCTCGGCACTAATATTATATCTCCTTGTACTCATTGTATATCTTACAGGGAGAGTCGCAGGACTTTGTCTAGTGCCGACCAGCATTCACGGACACCAGAAACCAGCCGAGACAGGTCACGAGCGGGGTCACGTGACCGTGGTGACGTCACACGACGGGCAGACAGGGACAGGTCAGTTCACGATGAGTCTCTAGCATTAGCACCTTAATGAGGTCCCATTTATCATCCTAGGGGGGGCGACCGTAAATGACGTCATGCGGCAGGTTCCAGTTTCCCTGACCAAGCATTTTTTTAGGGTTTTTATTTATACTGGAGGGATTGTCTAGGAGCAACTGTTCCTAATTTTCGACAACACCAGCGTGACAGGGTAGTGGGGGTTGGGGGGGGGGGGGGGGGGGGGGCTTTTTCTCCACCAATCTGCCTAACCAGCAATTTGCCCATCCAACAGTCTGCCCACCCACTATTAAACATGCCTACCTACCAACCTGCATACCCAACAACCGGCCACCTGCCTACATGACAACCTGCCTGCCAAACAAATCTGCCTACTAACCTGCCTATTCAACAATATCCGATGTCGCCATGTTTTGGCAAATACTTCATAAATTACCAATATTTATAGGTATATAATACAAGTAAAACCTATTTACCTTATCGGGACGTCCTGATGTACATGTACCGCATTTCTTTTGATAAAAATAATCGACAAGCTCTATGAGCTCATTAATTATTTTTATAGAAAGAAACATGGTACATGGAGATGTCCCGACAAGGTAGATACGTTTTTCTCAAATATCTACATTCTGTTTTTCATGTATATTGTTAAATCATTTGCTATTTCATTAATAAAAATGAAAAGTTTGTAAATATTAGAAAATGATGCCTCAGGGCACCTGATCTAACCTGGTGATGCCTTGAAGCATCAGCCACAGCTCATGAGTTAACTCACTCTTTTTTGGGGGTGGGGAGGGGGAATACTTTAACCAACTCATCTTCAACGACAACGTATTTCTTTTGGAAAAACGATGGTTTGATAGAATATTGATTTGCATAAAAAAATCTCATGGTTGAATATAGACAGCTATTTATTTACACAACTTTTTTTTCAAAATATTACACATATAGGTTCAAAACCAATTTTATTGACAAACAAATCACTCGAGCTACTTCCAGTTGTTGTAAGTAATAATTGATTTCCTTCTTGCAGACCAATGAAAGAAGAAGATTCCTCCAGTGAAAAGAAATCCCATAAACACAAGAAACATAAGAAACATAAACACAAGAAAGATCGCCGAAAGTCAAGGTCAAGAGAAAGGTTGAGGGAAAGATCACGAGACCGTGAACGATCGGTGTCTGCAGAAAGATTGTGATCTTACATTGATTCCCCTCAATGTGATATTGATATAGGATAGTAATGTACATATTGACGAGAAGTAAAATAAACCTCTTTTCTGTATAATTGTTTTATTTGTCGTGCTTTATACTACAATAAAGATGCCTTTATTTTCCCATAAAGCACTCTGCTGCTCTGTCTCAAATGATAATAATAACAAGTATAAATGTTTTGGCGATACTTTAATGTTTCATTTTGTACACAGGGAAAATGAACAAAAGTCTCCCAAAAACGCCAAAACGAAAAAGAAAAGAGAAACAATTAAGAATCTGTAGACAAGGATTCCGCACACCTCTTATCTAACCTTAATCGAGAATCTTCTGACCTCGATAGGTATAATAGAACAGAGACTAGTCCAATCTCCCATCTCTCGAATATCGTTAAAAGGCACTCCATTTTCCGACAGTGCTGTAGCCCCTCCTCTAAGCGATTCAAACGAGATGTGATTGACTTCTGACCCTAAACTTGAATGGGTTTCTGAATTTATCTCACCCATCACATTGACTAATGGGCTAACATTTGTGACATAATCGCCCATTGGATATTTTTCCTAAATATCTCATGAGCGTTAGATACGAGTTCCCAATGTTGAGTCTATGAAGAAGAAATGCTAGGGGTGAGAAATCATATGAACTAATACAACCCTATTTATAGATTAAATTAACGAAAATATGCTTATAATGCATTGGACTATAAAATGGCATTGTTAGAGGGAGAATGTACATTTAAAATGAAATTCATCTATTTTTGCAAATGATAAATTGCTAGTTAACAGGAACACCATTATGTGACACCACCTGCAGTTACTAGAAACCTTCATGCCTACTCCCCCCCCCCCCCCCCCCCTCCAGCCTTTCATAGTGTCTGTTTTATCCTAGCCAACGATCTGTGTCATCCGAAAGAGACTTAATATATAGAGTACCTCTACTTTTGGACAACCCCACTTATTACATGTAAATGACGTATTTATCGTGCCTCGCTTAGTGGTGTTTTTGTTGAAAATGTCACAATCCTATTTGTCATGGTAACAGTATCCTTCCAGAAAATGGTCAGATCCTATTTTCAAGTGGTCCACTTAATTACATACCCATAAAAATCCTAAAGTAGAAGTATTACACTTGGAAATCTGACAGTAAATGCAGAAACTACACATTTAAAGGTCTTTGATGGCCATTTCTGAAATCCTAGTTGCCATGGTAACATTCTATTCTTACAGAAAATGGTCAAATCATATTTCTGAGTGGTCCACCCTATTGTACACACGTTATAATGCATTGGACTATAAAATGGCATTGTTAGAGGGAGAATGTACATTTAAAATGAAATTCATCTATTTTTGCAAATGATAAATTGCTAGTTAACAGGAACACCATTATGTGACACCACCTGCAGTTACTAGAAACCTTCATGCCTACTCCCCCCCCCCCCCCCCCCTCCAGCCTTTCATAGTGTCTGTTTTATCCTAGCCAACGATCTGTGTCATCCGAAAGAGACTTAATATATAGAGTACCTCTACTTTTGGACAACCCCACTTATTACATGTAAATGACGTATTTATCGTGCCTCGCTTAGTGGTGTTTTTGTTGAAAATGTCACAATCCTATTTGTCATGGTAACAGTATCCTTCCAGAAAATGGTCAGATCCTATTTTCAAGTGGTCCACTTAATTACATACCCATAAAAATCCTAAAGTAGAAGTATTACACTTGGAAATCTGACAGTAAATGCAGAAACTACACATTTAAAGGTCTTTGATGGCCATTTCTGAAATCCTAGTTGCCATGGTAACATTCTATTCTTACAGAAAATGGTCAAATCATATTTCTGAGTGGTCCACCCTATTGTACACACGTAAACCCCCCCCCCAGTAAAGATACTACACTTTGGAATCTGACAATGACTGCAGAAACTGCATTTAAAAACGCCAACTAACGGTGAACTGTTCTTACGTTGAATGAAAGAAAACAAACTATATACAGTAAAACCCCGCGTAAGCATACACCCTCCGTTCAGGGCAAAAGCGTCCGCTTGCGTGGGGTGTCCGCTTACCGTTACCCGGGGTTCTACTGTATTTGAAGGCCTTGATGGCAATGTTTGCAGCAATTTGATATATACCCAACTACATTTATATTTAATTAACATTCGAGTGCGGACATACATTCGCATGTAAATAACCGAGTACCTTACTTTGAAATTTCTGGATATGTTACATTGTCTCAAACCACAATCTGGCTCATCAAAATCTTCATTAACTTGTGGGTAACTAAACGTAAACCCACAAAATGACGGGGCCCAATAATGTTCAAAGTGGGTGATGAGCCCGTCATCAAGCGAGGGGTGCCTTCTACACTGGCGTGTACTGGCAACTAGCGGGAGGAGAGCCTAAGAGTCCGGGAGGACCTCATTCCATCCATTTGGGTGCCAGTACCCAACTCTCCCCCCACGCTTCGACACACATTGTCACCTTCGGCAGCTGGCCAATAAATCTGGATTGGACCATCTGGAGGCACTGCTATGTAGGATCCACCAGGCTGCCACTGAGGACGTAGTGGCAATTGGCGAGATAGGCATGGACCTGCACCATCCCACCATCGAAGGACAGGTCCTTGCCCAAGAGGTGGCACTCAACAACCTTGCCACATATGCCGCAAAATGGAGCTTCCCTGTCATCATCCTCCCATGGGATAGTGGGGACTGCAGTGCTGGTGGGAGGTGCCAGCAGGTTCTGGGGCAGGTGCTGCCTAAACAGCATAGGGTCCAACTCCACAGTTTTGACTGGGTCCTTGTGGAGCAGAGGGCCTGGGAGCATATGTTTCCGGAAGTGTCCTTCAGCATCTTGGCTCTGCTGTTGCACCCCAATCACCACGCGGAGCTGGGGGAGGTGGTGCAGAACCTCCGCTTGGACAGGCTGCTTCTGGAGACAGACAGTCCACACCTCTGCCCCCCTGGAATGCATCGTCGCCAGCACTGTCCAGAATCAATCTTGGAAGTAGCCAGGTGCATAGGGGAGCTAAGGAACCTGCCTTGTAACACTGTCCTCAGGTTGACTACGATGAATGCTGAGGTGTTCTTCAACCCTAAGCACTAGGCCTTCAAGTTGGGCCATGTAGTCAGTAGGCTGGGCTCAATACCCGGCACGTAGACCATGTAGTCGTGTTAGTCATATCTGTGCTTAATGTCCAGGCTCCCAAGTTAGGATGTCAAGCTGGGCTTCAAGCCCGGCACCTCGAAGACCTGAAGGCTGGCCCCTGGCCTTTTAACCCTTTAAGGACGGCCGCCTATGGCAGAACTACACACTTGGGGACAGCTACTAGTGACTATGTACAGTTCTAGGGGACGGGGGCATTGTCCTCTGAACTCAAAATTCGAAGGTTAATCACATGATATAATTTGTTATACTTAATATTTTTATTTCTATTATTCAGAATTCAGAAATATGAAGTTACACCTACATTCTGAGTAAATTTCAAGTATTGTTGAAATATTTCCTTTTCAAAAACAATTTCATAAATATCCAGCAAATGATGCCTTAAGGCATCATCCGCCCTTAAAGGGTTAAAAAACAGAACAGGGAGGAGTGTTGTACGAGCGCTAGTGGCCGTCTAAGCGTTAGCGAAAATATCAGGGATTCCCCCTGAGGCTGATTCAGCCTCAGGTGCGATGACGTCATCGCAGGGATTCCCGAGTCGTCACACCTGCACTCCCTATTGTTGAGCACCAGATTAATCCAGGCTTTTGAAGTGGCATTACCATCTCTAAGAGCTCAGTCTCATATCCTATCGTAAAACTGGATGAGGTTTAATCTTGTCCACCGTATTCCACGACTGGAGTTTGGCAAAGTGACTTCATAAGGCGAAGCCGAGTGAAGTCTGCAGCCAAAACTTCAGGAGTGGAATGCGGTGGCCAAGATTAAAACGAATCAGGTTTTGATTTTATCCTACTCTATCTCCTCGATTTTGGAATATTACGTAATAACAATGCTGTATGCCACTAGTGGCATATAAAACTCTGTATGCCAGTCAGTGTGGCATACGGAAACCCAATGTTAAGCCTATGGGATTTTATATTAGGGGTAGGAAAATTAAAGGTAAGTTCTCTGATATTAAGGTTCAGATGCAATATTCTTACACTAGCAGTATACTGACCACAAGAAAATATGGTATGAAATACAATATTTACTCTATATCTATGTATATCTGTGTATCAGTTTATGTGTATCTGTATTTACTCAGGATAATCTTACCATAGTTTGCATGATTTTTACAAGACCAGCTGGTGAGGGAAATATGTTGTAAATGTATATATATGTCTGTCTGTTTACCTATGTCTCTGTGCATCTATGGAACAGTGTGTATCTTTGTAAACCTTCTCCTCATACACAATATAATGACTGCACTCACTGTGGATCCATGTTAGAGTGTGATTTTGCCATGCCCCACCTGTGGTGTGCATTGCTCACCCCACACAGTATGACCATAGGCCCTCTCAGCAAGCTCACTGACCGCGGTGCGGTGTGGGGACGGTCACCACTGTGATGTATGACAGGTGCACTGACCGCCGTACACAGGCCTGCCCTCACTGTGTGAGGGGCGGGCCGTATATTTTGTTTATAACATTCTCAAGGAGTTGGTTGCAAAACTAAAGGTTTCTACCATGAGCCAGGCATGTCATTTAGAAATAAAATTCCGAAAAAGGGTGCCGGGAGGTTGGGCCCTGTATTATCAGCTGTTCTCTGTAAATTCCTGGCTTCAGCTGAGACCTAAAACTGCCATCTTTATTTTGTTGTCTTATTTCCTCCTCAAATTGACATCGATCTCATGAATGACCCTTGGGGTGTTAGAAAGTCCATAATTTCAGGGAAATTCCATCTGATTACCTTGAAAGCTGATATTTCGTTGAAAGTTACATAAAATCAGTTGGTAATTATCGATAAATTTTCAGTCGGTGGTTAGAAATTCCACTTAGGAATCAACGACCTGTCAGTAGGCAAACATTTAGAGGTATAACTCTGAAACAGCCTCAAATCTCTTCCGTCACCCCCGGATCTGATACCTAGTGCGTCTCCTATCAATATGTATGTCAATTTCCAGGATATCGTCGGCTTTTTCTTCACCTCAATGGATGTGATAGTAAGAGGATGTGTAGGTGTGAGGGCAAGTGAGTGTAAGAGTTGGTGGGGCTTGGGGGTGGGTGTGAAGGCTTGTGCGTGTGAGGAAAAGTAGGTCAGGGTGAGAGTGGGCATGAGGATAGATGGGTGTGAGGAGTAGGGCAGGGTGAGAGTGGGCATGAGGATAGGTGGGTGTGAGGAGTAGGGCAGGGTGAGAGTGGGCATGAGGATAGATGGGTGTGAGGAGTAGGGCAGGGTGAGAGTGGGCATGAGGATAGATGGGTGTGAGGAGTAGGGCAGGGTGAGAGTGGGCATGAGGATAGATGGGTATGAGGAGTAGGGCAGGGTGAGAGTGGGCATGAGGATAGATGGGTATGAGGAGTAGGGCAGGGTGAGAGTGGGCATGAGGATAGATGGGTGTGAGGAGTAGGGCAGGGTGAGAGTGGGCATGAGGATAGATGGGTGTGAGGAGTAGGGCAGGGTGAGAGTGGGCATGAGGATAGATGGGTGTGAGGAGTAGGGCAGGGTGAGAGTGGGCATGAGGATAGATGGGTGTGAGGAGTAGGGCAGGGTGAGAGTGGGCATGAGGATAGATGGGTATGAGGAGTAGGGCAGGGTGAGAGTGGGCATGAGGATAGATGGGTGTGAGGAGTAGGGCAGGGTGAGAGTGGGCATGAGGATAGATGGGTATGAGGAGTAGGGCAGGGTGAGAGTGGGCATGAGGATAGATGGGTGTGAGGAGTAGGTCAGGGTGAAAGTGGGCATAAGGATAGATGGGTGTGAGTAGGGTAGGGTGAGAGTGGGTGTGAGGATAGATGGGTGTGAGGAGGAGTAGGGCAGGGTATGAGTGGGAATAATGATAGGTAAGTTGAGGAGTAGGGCAGGGTGAAAGTGGGCATAAGGATAGATGGGTGTGAGTAGGGTAGGGTGAGAGTGGGTGTGAGGAGTAGGGCAGGGTGAGAGTGGGCATGAGGATAGATGGGTGTGAAGAGTAGGGCAGAGCGAGAGTGGGTATGGGGATAATGGGTGTGAAGGTGAAGAGGTGTGAGGGTGAGTAGTGCAGGTTGAGAGTAGGTATAGAATGGATGGGTTTGAGAGAGAGTAGGGCAGAGTAAATGTTGGAATGAGTGTGAAGGTTAATAGGCGAGGGCGAATAGGTCAGGGTGAGTGCGGTGCCTAAAATTTACTCACCCCCCTACCTTACCCCCACCCCTTTTTTTTATGCCTAGTCTCCTAGTTGAACGAACTTTGAATACCACTGAACGTACTCAATAGTAAATTTGGTTATTTTCATTATCTTCAAAGGGATTAGGTTCAAACAAACTGTATGCTTCTCTGCACAAAATATTTGACTTATATATACCATACAAATACAGACTCTAGCATTAGATCAAATATTTTATTAAATCATTCGTACAATTACCTTTCCCACACATCAGTTACACCAAACATCCTGACATACAAAATAGCGAAACTTTCACTCTAAGAGTTGCCCCTCATTTGGTGTTGTTTTTTTTATTAAAAAATCAATTGCGATTTATCATAATCCATGTCACTCTTTTGGAATCAATTCATGTCTCTCTAGGAATTAAAATAAAAAAATAAAATGTAAAAGGTTTTCTTACTAGAGAGCCTCTGGTAAGAGGAACAATTCTTACTGATCAGAGGACGTGTAAGCTTCAAAATGTGAAAAATACTGTACGAATAATTTGTCGGATACTAATTTTAGTCTATTCTATGTGAGATCTGATCTCTTGGGCAAGTCAAGATGCCCCTTCATGTTATGCACTCTTCTATTTTTAACCAAGAATTTAAGATACAAATTCCAGACATCGAAAATTCAATGAAGCTCATGTCAAACATCGAGTATAAACTCCATGATTAAAGGTTGTGTATCTACAAGGATTAGTAACAGTTACCAAGACTTTAACTCAATTTGACACTTGGATGGCTTCATAATTGAATTACATTATTCTCTTATGTGAAGGTCTATCTATTAGTGGGACTTATGATTATAAGTATAAACGAGGAGGCAATTTTGTCAATTTTATGTACCTTGGTAAACCAAACATCTCTGCAAGAATAAAGGAATATTTTCTCAATTATCTTTAACAAAGTTAAATGTTTTCGCACAAGAGAAAAACCGGAGGATCATTAAAATTGAAGTATGATTAAAACTCTTTTGATGCATAAAGTCTATCATGCATTCTCAGCATGTGGGGACGTGGTGTGAGATGTGAGATGGGGTGGTTTTGGAAAAAGCGCATTTGACCATCACTACACAACTTATTTACAAACAGAAACAATGAACAGCATCAATAATTCTCAATGTGACAACCCATCAAATGTGTGTGTAGGAGGAGAGGCTGGGGGAAGGTTGTAGCTGCAAGCAACAGACACCCGAGTCTTCGGGTTCGTTCTCACTGGGTTTGCTAGGCTCTGCAGTTCGACATCTCTTCCAAGAGAGGGATGTCAGTTAGGGTCAGGAAAAAAACACAGTGGAGATATTTTCGCGAGGAATTTACTGCTTCAACGAGACAGAAAAAAAAAATGGAAAACACATCGATGTTGTCATGGAATAGGGCTGAGTGTGTGTGGATGTTTAACCCACTGATTTATTGGGGTGGATGCGGCTAAATCTATACTCTCTTCGTTTTATACATGGCAAATAATTTCATAAACAGCAAATGAAAACAAGGGATTCCATGGAAAAGCGGAAAAGTGTCATCACTACTAAGAGATGTCAAAAGGATAACATTTTTAACAATCTCGGGTTTGTTGTATTTTCTTGAATTCGTTTCGGGGGGGAAGGTCCCTAAAATCATCCATACATATAGCTAACAGACGTCATTCCAGTAGAGACAGTATCCACATTGCTAAGTGAGCATGTGGGCCCAACGCAGGGTTGTCCATTGCTTATCTGAATTGCCCCGTGTAACACATCTCCCCACTTCACAATGCCCGTGCCACCAACATTTGCTCTCCTGGGCTTTCCCATTCCTGCCTTGAGACTGATGCAGGTTCCGAAGTATGACAAAAACAAATCCTCTCCGGGGCTCTATTTCCAAAGCTCTCCACTTTCTGGATTGTGTGGCGTTGAAAAATCCTCATCAAGTTAATTTCAGTTTGTGCGAAAAGTCCTCCTCGGACTCATGAATGTCCAAGGTCACACACTATAGACAATTGGCGTTCACTTCGCTCAGTACATCTCCCACAGACACAGATTTATATACACATGGACACGGGCTGTCACGATCTTGCCCTCAACTCTTTCATCCCAGTGCGCTAACCCCAGACGAGACAGGCGGGGACGTTTCGGCGACAGGTGGCAGTAGAGGCGGCGGCGGCTGAGTGCCCGCTGCGGAGTGGGACACGCGAGTCTCACTTCTCTGTCGTAGACGTCGGTCGCTCGTCCTTGTTTTCATCAATCTCCTTAAACTTGTCGTGCTTCCACTCCCGCTCCCCATCCACACTTGACTTTCCTGTAGAAAAGAAAACATTTTTTTTAAATTTTCGATCATCTGCTACCTGCTGAGTACATTGTAGTTATATTTTATTTTCTTTGGTTGTGATTAGAAGTGTCTCTGCCTCGTATTCTTAACTACATTGTAGTTATTCCCTTTTTTGTTGTTTAAATAGTATTTATTTATTCATTTTCTTCCTGATGGATGATACAGATATCAAGATGGTATGTTTGGCGCAGCGAACGTTTTCAGAGATAATTACCCTGGTACATTGTATTGTACAATCAAAATATAGAGAATATCTTCACGTAATTTCATATGATTGTTTATATGGCGTGAGTTGTCTTCACGAAATGATATCACGAAGCAGAGCTGAGTGATATCTGTAGCAGAAGACAATAAACGGCATATAAACAATTATATGAAATTTAGTGATGTTTAGATTTTATCCTACCCTGTCACATGTTTTTAACCTCATGTCACCAGTGGCATATAAATATTTTTATGGCATATCTGTGGAATACAGTCACACCATGTTAAGGATCAGGAGATTTATATGAGGGGCAGGGTAAGTAGTTTTACATGTATTCCACTGTTATTTTTGGTGGTCAAGTAAAGCAATAATACATTTCAGATTATATTCATAACTATTAATTATACCCATAACAATATGAACATGAAGTGATTCCCTTTAAGACCAGGCGGGTGTTGGCGGAGCAGCCTAAGCAAATACAGGAAAATGGGGCTTGGAAGCGTGCACTTTAATGTTTTATTTACATAATTTATCATCATTAAGGCATGAATTATATCCTAAAACCAAGGACAATATCAGACAGGAACCGGTTAGAAAAAAGTATTCTTTCATAGAGAACAAATGAGAAAAAAATGAAAAGACATGTTCTATTTTGGCTATAAGAAAAAAAAATCAATTTTATAATGCCGGTAACGACGTCCCCAAAGCCCATCTAATTTTGTGCAAGCCAGTTGTTTATTGATTATTGAGCATTGGCAAGTGGAAAACTCACAATCCATGAGTGAACATGGAGGTTCATAAATGAATATAAACTTACTGTAAAATCCGCGCGTGAAGCCACGCCCCCGTCCCCGGAAACCACGCCCCCGGAACGGCGAGAAAAAGCCACGCCCCCGTCCTCGTAAGCCACGCCCCCGGAATAAGCCACGCCCCCTTGCGCGTGGCACGTATGTGTCTCTGTTGTCGTGCTGTAATAAAACAAAAATATGAATAAGAAAGTATTTACGACATAATGATCTACGTACTAGAAATCTTAGCTGGGGTCAAGAAATAATAGAGGGAAACAATGTTCCGGTGTGAATAAGTAAAAGTTACCAGGTAAGTCTTGGAAAAATTACTGCCCAAGGCATAGCCACGGGCAGTAATTTTTCCAAGCCTTACCTGGTAACTTTGACTTATTTCCACCGGTACGTGGTTTCCCTATTCCTATAAACCTTCAATTATCGGCTAATATCGATAAAAACCGAACGTCTCTGAACGTCAACCTGGGAAGTAAACGTCAACCTGGGCAGGAAATGTTAACCTGTGCAGTAAACGTCAACCTGGGCAGTAAACAAAAGTTATTCCACCCCCAGCAGCGTTAAGTAATCATAGGTTGTTCGCTTATAGGTATACAGGAATGTGGAAATAGTCATTGTGGAATTAGTCACAGGTGGCGGAGGCCTAGGAGTATAGAAGTATAATTCCCCCATGGATCACTCATCCTCTCACAGGATGGGTTGTAACCCTGCACTGGTTTTACATGATTTATAAAGAAAATATATTGTTTATAAGTCACGTCACACATTGATAACAATCATAACCTAAAGTTAACTTGATCACCCTGACACCCTATAAACGTTTGACGATGCCTGATGAGCCAATATCGGTGAAACATTGGACCCCCTCCCCATCAATATAAGATTTCAGTTTTTTTTCTTTGCTTTTAATTAAGCATATCTTGTAAATAGCAGTCTTTTCTGCATGTCTATCAGACTGGTCCCTTGGTGTTTCGCCCGGCGGCCACAGGGAAAGTAAGTGTAACATCACTCAGTTATTTCACACCCACCAGTGTACATGGTTACGTTGGTTAGGTACAGTTCTTTTACTGTCATTCAAGGTAGCATCGCCTGAGGGAGCAGACATTTTATATAATCTGCCATACAGTAATAGTTTCCTATAACGGTTTATCATATACATGTATCTGGAAATCATGAAAAACGCGCTTTAACTAAAAGTCATTTTGTACGGAGTGCACGAACTATTAGTTCGTGCACATTGTGCAGAATGGGATCTGTACAGCTGGCCAGTAAGTGTGAGTCATTCGTGCACAGGTATATAATATTAAGTTGATTAAGCTTAATGTTATAGCATAGATGGCTACTCAAACAGAACAGTGCAAGAAGAAAAGCTTTAAGCAATCGGATATTTAACAACAACTCATCTTATCTTTAGTCTGGATATCAATTATGCAATTTAAAAAAAAACTTTACTGATAATTGTGTATTTTTCTCATTGATGATTATGTATTTTTCATTTTCATTTGACTAACAATATTTATACTAATTTCTGTTTCATTCAATCAGAAAATCTAGCTGTCAAGAACACGTCCTATTGGTTATTGAATAAAGTCCCTTTTAAAAAAAATAAAATACATGCAGTCTTGCAAACAGGAGGTCGAGCATTGACTGGCATATCTGACAATCAAGTCATCGGTCATGAAGCCATGGACGAGTTAACCTCTGTGTGTTAATATATGTACAGATATAGCAAACGTGTCATTGTTAGCCACGGCATGGGGCTGAGGATTGGTGCAGAGGTTCAAACCACTCTTATCTCTTAATGATGTCAGTTGGGGTCAGAAAATCATGTGGAAATATTTTCCATGTCAAATAGGCTGCTTACAAGAGACTTAGAAACATCAAAAATATATACATGTGTGTCTACTGTCAGTTACGGTATGTGACTGAGGATCTATGGAGAGGTTCAGACTACTGTTCTATTTATATGATTGAGGCTCGATTAATATCATCTTGCTTTACTCAAGAAAAGATAATGAACATGAAAACATGGATTTCTCTAGAAAAGTGGAAAACTGGCATGAGGCTGCCTCATTCCCACTAATGACTCATTAGCATGGGCGGGGCTCAATGGACATTATACTAAAAATGAAAGTAGATTTCCATGAAAAACATGGAAAGCTAACCAAAGGCTTGATTCCAATTACTCGAACCATTAGTAGAAACTGAACGGGAGTTAGTAGTGTCAGTGTTTATCGCACGATGGACAGGCGGCGAATTACTGCGCGAGGCATTAGCCTAACGTAGTGAGAAGTAGACCTGACCAGAGTGTGATATGCACTTACACTACTGACTCGAGTTCAGTTTAGGATTTGTCCTACCCCGTCTCCAATAATTAATGTGGTACCTGCGTGCAATAAATAACACTTTACTGCACCCTCGCCAGAATACAGTCGGCCAATGTTTAGCCTATGGCGTTTTTATTAGGGGTAAGATAATGTCCCAATCCTGCTAGGGCAATGTTCGGTTTCTATTCGGCTCAGGGCTAAAGCAGCAACCCCGATTATGGCCCAAGTGGTGATCGGCTTACTTAAGACATGAAATAAGTTTGACCTCTGCCTACAAAGGCTATCAGACTCGTACTCTTAGCCTCGAATCTTATCGTAGATGTTAGATATTTGAGCCGCTAACTGATCAGGTACACTTACAGAGTATCGGGATTTCGACTTGTATTCGTTCTTCAGGAAAGATATGAAAAAGAAGAACAACTTTTCAATTTGCTGGCTCTACAGCCCAACCCACGAGTGACAGGGAGGACCCAGTAACTGCGGTGCGATGGTTTTAAAAGTTAACAACAAAGTGAAAAAAAAACCTTTTGAAAAAGTTTGAAACGAGGGCATCAACACTACTAGCGATTGGTAGTCCTTAAGAATGATCTCACCCCTGGTATTTTTGTCCCATAGGCTTAACATTGGGATCTCCTTCTTCATGCCCTTACAGGTATTACAGTCCGTTCTCCATGGTCTATGATGTCATATATCCAGTGAATCGTCTGTTTTTTAGTGTGTACAGGGGTGAGGTAAATAAAAAAAAGTGACTCGTTTTGGTTAAATTTGCCATTTTCTCACTCGTTAGAATGCTATGCAATATTCACTCGACTTCACCTTGTTCGTATCGCTATGCATCAAACTCATGGAGAACGACGACTTTGACCGGAACATGCGGGATTCTTCTTGGATATTCTATGGCTAAGCTGCTTGGTTGTGGTTTTTTCTCAAATAGGACAGGGCAGAATTCTCCAAGCGTTTTACATCTTTGGAATTAGGAGCACAAGTTAATAGAGTTTAGGCTTGGGTTTGTCTGTTTAATTCCCTAGGGGACCCTAACGGCTTATAAAGGTACTGTCTCAAGGTTCAGCTTTTCTATCTAGAGTGGTGATCGAATCTATGAGATGAATTTAATTTCTCACCCCTACAAATTTGCTGAGGTGCGAGTTCTTTTTCATCTCATCTCTTAACATGGTTAAGTGAGCCTCGAAGTTTGCGTAATGGCCACTTACCTCGTAATAACTTGAGCCTTTCGGAATCATCTCTGGTCGGTCTTTCCATTCTTCATATGAGTATTTATCTGTGAAGAACATCAAATTTAAATTAATCAACTCAATCTATATTTTAAAATTCATGCACATCTAATTACCATTTCCCTTAAGGTTTTCTAGATTTCCCCCAAATTGCTTTAGTTTTATAAAAGTAGGATTCAGTACAAAATATATATGATATAAAGCCTATAGGGCAGAGAGCCACTATTGGTTTATGAATCAGTCACCAGGTGGCTAACAGTAGTATCTGAAAGATTTGGGGTCCGAAAAGTGCTCACGTGGAAAATAATATCGCCCATTGTCGCTGACTTGAAGAATTCGCAGGGAAAAGTCAGATCAGTGACAATAGTTGTTTTTGTGTCTTAGAGGCTTAAGGATTCTGGTCAAGCAGTAAAGCACAGACCAATTCGTTTATGGATGAGAATGTTGACTGAAATATTCAAATTAAATGTGATCTACTTACCTTCACGCTTAGAAAAGTCAGGGCGATCTGCACCTCCTAAAGTGAGAAATTTAGATAAGCTTCATTAAAGACAGAACATTACCAAAATCAGGAATATTTTTAAGATATCTTACAAGTGTCTTTATCTATAAAATTAGCATTTAGTTTCTTTATACTGAATTATTCATACAAGAGGACGTCTAAATATATATTACAAACAAACCTAGTGACATCATTCTTCTTAGGCAATTTTCTTAGAACGATGAAAATATATTAATATATCCATTTGAATATCAAATCAATAAATTAGGTACAAAAAAAGTCATTGTCAAAGATTTCAACTTCTCGCGTAACTAGTTCTATTTCCAGTCGATGTCTTTTTAATGTTTACAATAATGTTTACAAACTATCAACGAGACAGATCTATTTAAAAAAAAGTAAGTTCATCTTTCTATGGAGTACCTTCTAACAATTTCATGTCGTTACTATTCTCAAAGTATCTACTTTAGTACTTCCTTTTACACTATGAAGATTTAGCAGGATATGTTGTATAGACATAAGCACACATCGCGTTTGCCACATTGGGAGGGCGGTCTTTTTCGGAAAATTGTATGTTGTTTAACATAATCAGTTGTGATTATCACTTCATCTACCATTATCATACATCATAATCACCCAAACCTCTCGATGTATCCAAGGATTACTACGAGGCATGTCAGTTGTTGCTAATAAATAACTAAAAAATAAGGAAAAAAAAGGGAACCCTGTGGGTACATTGGGACCATCAACGCGTTTAGCTTTTAATCTCGCAATATGGTCAGAATATTGAGATTGGTTTACAATCTTTTTTGTTTATTTACTAGCGACTTCGTCGATTCGTATTTAGCTACCACCTACCACCTACCCCCTCCCCACTACGTTGGGCTCTCTAGCGGGTGAACGGGAAACCATCGTAAAATTGTGGTCATCATTTCGTATGACACAGGTGCTTGAGCTGATCATCGGCAATCAGAACACTATGGATTGACACCAGCGAAAGGGTGAGATCTCATTGGTTTCTCACAAGAAAAGTAGATCAGAAAACTACAATACTAAACTTTGATTTTGGCATGGCTCAAAATGAATCATAAGAGAAAACGTATGTCTGTGTATAGAAATACAAAAAAAGAGTAGCAGCTTACAGTTTAGAACTGCACGAGAATCTCACTCTCGTGGCTCTTCAATCTCCACACCTAGGTCTGGTTCACTATCTCTCTTATATGTGGTAGGTAAACATCACAGGGGACCCTGAAGGTATATATGATCTAGCTCAAGGTTCAGTTTTTCTTGCTAGTTTTACACAATAGGGATGTTGACCGGATCTATGAGATGGGTTTAGGTAAAAATCTCACCACTACAGATTCACCGAGGTGAGAGTGGTTTTTTTAACTTCCCACACCACCTAGACATGAGAATGACTGGTCTTTGATATAGCAGTAAGTCTACCACTGCTGAGGATGAAGGCAAAGGGTGTCTGCAGTGATTCGAACACACAACCTTAGACTTACTAGTCAAGGGCTTTAACCACTGAGCTTACTCCCCACCCTGCTTCGTTCATAAAACTGACACTAGGGGACCTACCTGCTCGATGGTCTCGCAAGTCCTCGCGGGAGTTCTGTCGATCTCCTATCCGGGTCCTGTTTGAAACAAATCACGAAAAATGCGTTAATTGCTGAAAGCTTTAAAATATTTCAAAATATTCAACGAGTACACTATTATCTTTTTATCTGTTCTTTTCCCCAAGAGGGGCAGAAGATCCTTTTTTTTTTTTTGCTGCTTTCCTAGTTCAGTTCAGGTCTAGCCACGATCAAAAATTTCGATTAATTATCACTAACAATGCTGAATTCTGGTACTATCGTAAAACTGAATGAGTTTTAATCTTAGCCACTGTATGCCACGACTGGAGTTTGGCATAGTGACTTCATGAGGCAAAGCTGAGTGAATGTGGTGGCCACGATGAAGACGAATCAGGTTTTTGATTTTATCCTACCCCGTCCCCTCGATTTTGGAATATTACGTGATAACAATTCTCTATGCCACTAGTGGCATATAAAACTTTGTATGCCAGTCAGTGTGGCATACGGAAACTCAATGTTAAGCCTATGGGACTTTATATTAAGGGTAGGATAAATGTAAAGCTTAGTCAACATACATGTTAAACTGGCCTAACTTGTAGCACGTAAATAATTAGAAATTCGACACAAGAGCCGTGCATTGTTTATATAAAATAATTCCTATAATGCCCGTCGGGTGGATGAAAAAGCCGCATTCTTCTAAGAGAAAACGGCTTACCGGAATCTACTCAGTAGCGATCTGTAGGCTCCATAGGCTTTGTATGGAGCCTCCGTATTATGTGGGTAATAAACCAGTATATCCGTTATCCACACACAAAACATAAGGTTCATATGAGAAGCAATGACTACAGTTTCATTCAACTCTTCATACTTACTTCCTATGTTTCACACAAGAAAAACAATATCATATACTGAGAATGAAAAAGTGGATGTCCGTGGAAGAATGTAAAACTGTTATCTATGAATTACAAAAATGAAATGGAGTGAGAAGATGGTTGGATGCACTTGGCCTACCTGATGTCACGTTCATCGAACTTCTCGTGGCGCCGTTTGCTCGCCAGGTTATGTCGCAGGTCGCTCGGGTCCCGGATGTACCTGCCCCGCTTACTGTCCCACGAGCTGCGGTGATACTCAGACTCGGGCTTCTGTGATCTGAAATCGCAGAGACGAGTTAGAGGCCATTCATAAAGTATGTACGCAGAGTTTCCAAAGTGTTGAGTAAGAGGCCATCCATGAAGTAAAGTAAATTTTCAAAATATTGGACCCTCCACCCTCACTCTCAATGGTGTACGCAAAAGAGCAAAGAAGGGCACACGCAAAATTTCCAAAAGCCCCCCCCCCCCCCCCCCCCAGTGCGTACATACTTCATGGATGGCCCCTAAGCAGGGATGTCAGGTGGGGTCAGGAAAAAAAGTGGAAATATCTATCATGTGGAATTTACTGCCTCAGAGCGACTGAGAAAATATGAGAAACACATCAGTGTTGGCATGGAATAGGGCTGAGGGTGTGTGGGGAGGTTCAATCCACTTTTCTGTTGGCGTGCATGAGGCTCTCTTTGTTTAAAAAAAAGAAAAATTTATAAACGGTAAATAAAAACAAAGATTCCCGTAGAAAACTGTCATCTCTAAGTAAGGAGTCAAACCCCGATTTCTCTGCTTAGAAACAGGTGTGCGCTTTCACTTGGCCTAAGGGATCCATGCGCTCTATGATTAACCTTTTGTTACCTGTTTCTATATTTGCGTGCATCCTCCCCGCCCTGTCTGACCAACGTGGAGGGAGGTCTGTTGCCCCTGATAACAGCACCCCCACCCCCTCCTACATGTATGTTATGCCCACACATAGTGGGGCAGTCCTGCTGGGAAGAACCTACGAGAACAGACGTCTGAAATAAACGTGCAGAAGGAACTTCAACAGTCTCCCTTCATTTACGATACTTTCTGAAACACCGCGGCTCCTATCACTGGTGGAGAACCTGGGCAGCTTGACTGTGTCATACAAACCTTTATCTCACCCCTGATATTTCCCCCCCATAGACTTAACATTGGAAACTCGTACTCAACGCCCGTGGAGTATTGTTGTAAAATACCGAATAGGGGGTGATGTCACACAATTAAGCCAAATAGTCGGTGATAGGGGTGAGATAAAATCTGAACCGCACTCGATCCATAGCCACTGATAATATACCATTCATTTTGGTTTGCTACATAATCGCACTTGGCTTTGCCTCGTGAGATTACCCCGCAACCAAAACTCATGGCATATAGTCAGTAGCTATGGATCTCGATGCAGTTCCTTATTAATAACCAGGCTCTGAATATTTTCTTCTCTCTCTCTCTTCATCGGCTTGCCAGAGAGGTGTTATTGCCACGTCTTCTCAATCTACAACCAGGCTCTACGTATGAAGGTAAAAACTCACCTTTTCTCAGAGACTCGGCTCTCTTCTCGGGGTGGGCTTCGCTTTCGGTCATCCTCTCGTGATCTGCATTGAAAGATGGCATGACTGAAATGTATTGTGAGTCATTTATTTGTATAAACCTGTTTTTTATTTAGTCTTTTATTTAAACTGATAGAAGCTCAGATCCTTGACGATTGGTTTTTCCAGCACCAACTGACCATTTCACTTGTTTGACCAAAATTGTTAAAATGGAAGACATCTATTGAACCACCTACTTGGAGGAGATAATGTATTATGGAAATGCCTTCTGATGGTGCAACTTGATTATCGAAAATTAACAAAGAACGAATTCATTGATATGCAATCGATACTATAATAAAACTTTTAAACCAAAGCTACCACATAGAAGATAAATAATAATCTTAAATGAGAAATATGTTCCAACTGATATTACAACTGAATAAATTAACAAAAATAAAATTGAATTTGAGAGATTGATTTCATTTATTGATCAGGGAATAACGCAGATGTTAAATAATCAGAAAATCAGTAATCAGAATAATAAGCAAGTATACAAGTTCTTTCTTTGAAAACTGGCTCGAAGGATCACGTTAGAAAGCTACTATTCAAGTACCCGAACGAAGGGGTGGAATAGAGGGAAACTATGTTCCGGTGAAAGGAAGTCAAAGTTACGAGGTAAGGCTTGGAAAAATTACTGCCCAAGGCCCTGGCCGCGGGCAGTAATTTTTCCAAGCCTTACCGAGTAATTTTGACTTCCTTTCACTGGTACTTGGTTTCCCTATTCCTATATACCTTCAAATGTGGTTTAATAAGAGACAATCTGATTGGTCTAAATGTCAACCTTGGTTAGTATACGGCAACCTTGGGTAGTATACCAACCTTGGGTAGTATCAGATAGTTACTCCACCCCCCAGAGCGTGGTGTAAGCATAGAGTGTACAGCCATAGGTATATAGGAATACCTGATTGCACCCAACAACCATACTGCAGTGGCCACCTACAGAGAAGTGGCAGAACTAACTTCTCGTAATTGGTGTATAGAGGAGGAGGAAGTTATAAGCTGCTGGTCCATTGGCCCCCAAATGTCACGTGGTCTATGACGTCATTAATGAAATCTGAGAGTCGTCAATCCCGATTCACCAGATAAAAGGATGTGTACATGACACAAAGTGCGTTCTAGCTCTATAACTATACAACTTAAGTGTTGTTAGGGTAATGCAATGTATGAAGTTTTAATAACTAAGGACTAGGTGAGAACAGGAATCATATTAATTTACAAACATGGATACCATTTTCCAGAACAGCAGAAATAAATCAGGCTGGTTATCAAATACAGTAAAACCCCGCTTAAGGGATCACCCCTCGTTCCGAGCAAAGTGCCCCCTTAAGCGGGGTTAAAATACATTAGATAAGGATTTCTGTTCCGAACAAAGTGTCCCATTAGGGTGTCCCAGGAGCGGTGTTTTACTGTACTTATCATCTTTAAGTAAAGAGAGTGTTGCATAAGACAGAGTTCCCAGCATTTTCTGAAAGCAAAATTCTCAGATTTTCCCCTGATATTTCCCTGAGGAAAATAATTATTTCTCTGAGAAATAGTTCGACCTTCATTATTAGATTCTGGCTTTGACAGAGTGTCAAAATGACCATGACTAAGACAAGAATAAATTTATTGACCTATACCAAAAAGCCACCATAGCCAAAGGTTATAATAACTATTGACTCATTGGCCAAAATCCAAACATAAAAAAAGCACATTCATGCGTGAAAATAAATTCCCTGAGTTTTTCATGATTTTCTTGTTTTCTTTCTAATTCCCTGAGTTTTTCCTGGCTGGAAAAGTCAAACTTCATTTTCCCTCAAGAGTTTGCCTTTAAATACTTCTGATATAATTTGCTTTAAAGTACTTCATATTATGAACGATCCTAAACTGAAAAGGAAGAGTACACACAGCCCAAATTTCGATGAAACTGGATGGATTCTTAATGGAGAATTCTGACAGGGCGCTCTTGATAATTTGGAAAAACATACTCTTTGATATCGTGGAACTTTAACATTCAGGAAAATATCATTTGTTCTGCCCTGGAGCCACACACACTCTTAGTATTAAACAGGGATGCAAGTCATGGTTAGAAGAAAAATGCAGGCATACCCTGAATTTTAGAAAATATTTTTCTTTCGCTTATCCTATAAATCTAGTCCTGCTTGGGTGGAAGGGTGTGTTGTTAGTAGTGGCAAGCAGAGAGCTAGTTAAAGGTAGGAGGTACAAGGTAATGAGTGGAGTGTTTGTGAGGTCATTTAGAGGTAGAGTTGGGTCATTTCTTCACCTGTGTCTAACGTTCCGTTCGTCGATGGCATACCGCTCGTCTTCATGTGATCTAACAAAGGACGAACATAACATACAGTGCCTTATTATCCAAGTTTCGCCCCAGGAAAACTTCTTCTCAACAAACTAAAAATTTCAGAGATGTCAGCTGGGATCAGAAATAAAACGGAAAAAATTTTCATGTAGAATTTGCTGTCTAAGAGATAGCGTGATACTGTGGAAGACCTCGGTGTTGGCCACAGCAAGAGACTGAAGGTCTGCGGAGAGGTTCAGACCAGCTTTTACATGAATAAGGCCAATTCTAAAATTTAGACAGACCAGACTCGTTAATACAAGGTCCTAGTTTGTTCCAATAGTGTAATCTTTCAAAAAGCAACACTCACGCAATTACACCCACTGTTCGCACTCTAGGTGTGATTGCTGTGTGTCTCTAAAACACATGAGGCCGGACTCCGCCGTGTTTTTCCGAGCAACGGCCTATCTAAACAACGCACCGTTCGGCGGTGTTGAACGGCAACACCTGCATCAATATCATCTTTCTTTTACTAACATTGAAATCTTTGACTTCGAGGGTAAGTGGAATGTTGCCATCTCTGCTACTATAATAAAAACCTAAGTGGTCAGCTCTGTCTTTTCTCAGAGGTCATCAGAAACAACATTTAAGATGATCAGTCACCCATTTCGATTTCACCCACATATAACGGAACTTAGTGGTGTTGATGTATACTGCTGAATCAGGCATCCAGTCGAAATGAATGGCAACAGTCCTACACCATGAGATAAAGGCTAAAAACCATCGACATTTCAATAAAACTGGAATAATGTTTTGTTTTAAATTCTGATAGGGGTTTTTTAGTGGTTCCCAAAATATATACAGCATGCTCTGTAATATGATTGGAACTCTTCCAACCTGGAAATTAGTTGGTAAACTGCCAATCTAAATTTTAATAATAATGGTTATATATAATGGTTCCAGTTCTTTGCAGTCGATCAACTTTGGGGATAACAGATAATGAGAATTACAATAATAATTTGTTATGCGAAATCTTACCGGTAGGGGGCGCCCTTCCTGTCGTCGCTCTCACTGCGCCTGCGTGACGAGGATGACGTAGACTCTATGACACGACTGTCGCGTTCCTTCCAGCGTTCACTCAGTGACGGCTTTGAGAAGTGCTCTCGCCGAACCTCGAAGTTTTCTCGACGGATCTTCTGGTGACTGTTGGAAAACATGCATCATTTTCATTTATTTTTTAAACTAAGAACAAAATTTACGTTACTGCAAGTTAGACAGGTGGGGAGAGGCCGTTTCAACTGTCATTAGTAGCTCTACTTGAATAGTCCCCACTTCCGTACGACCCTAGCTGTAATTTACAGTTGTTAAAACTTCTCTAATAATAGAAAGCCCGACAGAATCAAATTTCAAAGTAGTCCTAATTTTCAATTATACTCATCTTAAGGGATTTAACGATTCTAATTTTCTAGAATTAGCTTTCACTATTTCATTCAGAATAAATCAAATTGTTTACAATATAGATAATTTGCTCTTACATGTTGGGTCCATCTTAACCTTAGATGTAATGCTGATGTAGCTATTCAATATCTTGACGTGTTTATATGTCAGTTTTGCTTATTACTGTATACACAGATCAAGAATGTATACATGTATACATATAAGATAGATTATCTAGACACCTTAAGGCAGAAACTTTGAAACAAATGAAGGATTATTTATGGATTTATGGGAGCGGCTATGGAGTATTTACGGATTGTGGAAATGGCTAAATTGAGGGATGTTGAGTAAGAGAAGACATTTCTTCATAAATGTAAAACATGAAGTTTTTTATTTAGATGTAACAAAAGCTGAATATAATTGTTGTCGAACTATGTTGTAGCTGAAAAACTCACCATGGCGAGAGCTGACAATAAAGAAATTAAAAAAAAGGGAGAAAATATACCTGGATGTCTTGGGCGTTTCTGACTTGACGACCTTCACGATGCGCCTCTCCTCCACCTCCTCCTCCTCCCGCGTCTGGAACTCTTCTCTCAGTGACAGCGGCGTGTCGCCCTCCTCCTTCCGGCGCGGTACCACCACTTCCGTCTCGACAAATTGTCGCCTGACAGTAGCGCGTTCGTCGCCGTCCTTCAGGTTCCTCTGAATGCCCACCGTGATGTTCTCCTTGGGGAAGAAGGGCTGCTCGTTGGCGGCGCCGAAGCGGCTGCTCAGCGAGCCGCGGGCGGCCACGGTGGAGGCGGAGCTGGGCGGGAAGTAGCGGTGCGGGTCCGGGGCCGGCGGCTTGGCGCTCGTGTCCGGACGGGACGCGCGGGTCGGCTCCGACGCCGCCGCCGCCGCCACCGCCGCGGCAGCCTGCTCTCGGCGGTAGTCCTGGACCTGGCGTTTGCGCTCCCAGGGCGCCGTGCTGCTGCGGTCCCGGCGCAGGTCCACGTCGCCGGGACTGTCTGGTAGGTTCACCGACACTGGAGGAAGAAATAGCATAACCGTTAACCCTTTAAGGACGGCCACCTGTGGCAGAGCTGTCAGAATAAAGACGGGTGCTAGTGATAGTTTATACCACTAGAGGACGAACACATTTGGGATAAAGTCATAATTTCGTTATTACATCACGAGATATTATCAATAATATTTCACTTATTTTACCTTACTTTCAATTTCAGTTAACCCTTTAAGGACGGGAACCTGCAGCCAAGTTAACCACTGAGCTTACTCCTCACCCTCTACCAAATGTATAGATATAGAGAAATTATTTAGCAGTGGTCATAAAACCTCAGACTACACTAAATTAGAGATGTCAGTTGTGTTCAGAAAAAGAGAATGGAAATATCTTTATTGTGACTGGAAGATACTAAGAATATGTGGAATACATATCGGTGTTGGGCATGGCATGGGGTTTAAGATATATCAAGTTTAAACCACTGATATATTCATATAGAATTCAAGGAATAAAATTTTAAGTACTGAAAATGGAAGACTGGAAAGTTGCCATCTATGAATGATTCAACCCTACCTCTGACAGCATCGACAGGCACTCCGGAGCGACTTGGTTCAGCCCGTGGATGCACCCAGTTGTAATCTCGTTCGGCTTCCAGACGCCTTCCAACCGGACTGCGATTTGACTCCGGCTGTGGCTGTGACCGTGACTGCGAAAAATGTGGTGACCTCGCCCTCTCAGTCACTTGCATGGGCTCATGTGACCTGTGTTCCATGCGTGGCTGTTCGGTGTGTTGACGTGTGCTGCTCGAAACACCATGGTCGTGACTTGAGCTCATGTAGGGTTCATGTGATCGTGAGTCAGGTCTTTGTGAGTAACTCAGGTGACTGCTACTCTCTACGGGCTTCTCTCTGCAAACAAAAAGAGCCATTTGAATCAACTATGTTTAGATGGAGCTGGGGTATAACGTTAACACCACTATGTTACCACTGAGAATGCCGATTTGATTTAAGAATCATGACGGCTGTCTTATGCGCTAATTACATACAGAGACTGTATCCACTGATATCTGTCAGGGACGACCATAGATTTGAGACTAAAGGCCATATTTTGGGCTCAATGTGCAAGATTAAGCTTACGGATTGAAATATTCATGAAATGAGACCTGGCTGTTCATACCTGGACTCTCCCCTGCGTAGGAGGGAGGCTAATGGATCTAAACATTCACGAATGGAGACTAAGCTGTGTGTACGTAGATTCTTCCCTGTGTAGGAAGGAGGCTAACGATTTGAAACATTCACGAATGGAGACTTGACTTTTCATATCTGGTTGGTTTGTTTGCAGTTTCACATCCCAGGGGACTCTGAGGGTTTATAGGGACCATCAAGCTCATACCTGGACTCTTCCCTGTGTAGGGGGGAGGCTTATGGATTGAAACATTCTCAAAGCGAGACTTAACTGTTCATACCTGGACTCTTCCCTACGAAAGAAGGAGGCTTACGGATTGAAACATTAACAAATCGCGACTTAACTATTCATACCTGGACTCTTCCCTACGAAGGAAGGAGGCTTACGGATTGAAACATTCACAAAGCGAGACTTAACTGTTCATACCTGGACTCTTCCCTACGAAGGAAGGAGGCTTACGGATTGAAACATTAACAAATCGAGACTTGGCTGTTCGTACCTGGACTCTTCCCTGCGTAGGAAGGAGGCTTACGGATTGAAACATTAACAAATCGAGACTTAGCTGTCCGTACCTGGACTCTTCCCTGTGTAGAAAGGAGGCTTATGGATTGAAACATTAACAAATCGAGACTTAGCTGTCCGTACCTGGACTCTTCCCTGCGTATCGGCTCAGCCTTGTGAGTGGATGGCGCAGGCGCATGCGCGGGTTCGGGCTCGATGTCCAGGCCCGGGATCCACTCCTGACGCGGCACTTCCGGCTCGAGCACGTGCGCGCGCTCGGCGGGGCGTGACGTCACGGGTGGCGCCTCCTGGCGGGGGGCGGGCTCGGCGGGTGGGGGCTGGAAGGAGGTGGAGGAGGCGGCGTGGTGTGCGGAGTGGTTGCGGGCCGTGCTGGACGTCTCCGCGCGCCGTGACGACGCCTCACGCGGGGGACTGCGCTGTCTGGGAGGAGACCTGTGTGTGCAACAAACTAGCATCAGAATGGCATTCAGAACATTTAATTTTTATATATTAAAGAAAAATAAGGGATTTTTTTGTACAAGATAGCATCGAGCTGGGGAATGGTCTTTCATATAGCAGTAAATCTACCACTGCTGGGGATGAGGCACAAAAGCAGCTGTTGTGGGACTCGAACCCACAAAGTCCCACTACCTTGGGGTTACATTTCCAGTGCCCTTTTAAAACCACTGAGCTATGTTGGCAGGTTTTCAGGGATATTCATGAAAATTATGGAAGTATTGATGCACACATTTACTGGGAAATCAGGTATATGGGGTTCTAGGAATAATATGGGATTGGCATACAGAGTTCTAATAAGGTTTAAAAAACCTAATAGGGTTTTAAAAACCTTATTAGAACCACTCTTAGATAACGAAGACAAAATTTCTCTGTTATTTAAGAGTCAATGATTTCGTGGATTTCTCTTAACTCTGACACCCATGAACAATAACATAATCATATATTTCTGTCCCCTACACCGTATCACTTATAAAACACACATCTTATTTCCTTACGATGCATGATGAAGCTACTCACCTCCTAGATGTCCTCGACGGTGAGGACCCATGATACCTTGACCTTGGAGAAGGTGACCTTCTTGACTTATGATACCCTGGTGACCTTGACCTTCTGTACCCGGGCGACTTTGACCTTCGCCGGCCTGGTGACGACCTTGGCGGCGGGCTCCGGCGGCGCGGGCTGGGTGAGCGGCGGGAGGAGTGGTAGTTGGAGGAGTGTCTGCGGGTGTCTTGCCGGGGGGGAGAGCGTCGCCTGCTTGGAGAGTGTCGGCGCCGGGGAGACCAGCTCCGGGACCGGCGCCGACCGTCGTCACGTCGCTGCGGCGCTGACGAGTAGGAACTCGACTTGCGCGGCGACCGCGACCTGTGTTTCGGGGCGGGGGAGTGAGACGTGGAGGAGGACGACGACGAGGACGACCTGCAATGTGTAATAATATTCACCTTTTTTTAATTTTTTTTTTTTGGTAATAATTTTTCACATTTTTAAAATCAATTCCATGTACAGTATAAAGCCTCCCTTGGAAATACATAATGCAGAATACGGACGGTGCACACCTGAAGAAATCTGTACAGATAATACGTCAACTGGGCTGCGTTGTTTAAAACTGGACTATCCAAAAAGAGTCACCATTCTAGTGCTGCGGGACATCCTGATACAGCAGACACCCCACAACTTGAGGCACTTTGGTCTGTAGAGGAATTCCCTTTTCATGTTTATTCTAGACCTTTATTAAAGTGTGCTACCCCGCAGCACGGGGCACTTTGGCCAGAACAGTAGGGTCCCTAAAGCCTACAAGACAGCAACATGCTGATTCTTTCCGATCACACCTTTGCCCGACAGATCCGTCAGGTCAGTCAGAATCGGTGAACTTTGTGTCGCTGTAGACACTTCACGGGTAATGTCCGACTCTACCCGACCTTAAGATTGTAGCTGTATACACTTCACTGACTGTTTTTGATTCTCAGTTAGCCCTTTCAAAGCAATGGTTCTTATCTCCCAATCCTATAATATGCAATTATTGTAGGGGAGACTGAGGCAATTAAAGGTCTGAAAACAGATTTCCGATATCTTGAATAGAACACAAGTTATCAAACTTTGCATTATTGTGTTTCTAGATCCTCACCTGGAGCCAGGTGGGCCCAGCTCCGAGCCACTCTCTTTAATCTCAGCCGGGTCGTTTTACAAGGTTATAAATGTAGGTGTGATCGGGAGGAATCCGTATGAAAATGACGTATGAGGGTATGACACAGTAACATTATTGCTTCCGATTACTATCGTCGGTCGGATCGGTGAAAATCGGTGGTAGATGTCACTGTCTTATGGGCTTAACTTGGTGGGATTCTAGTGTATTCAGTGATTGGGAGGGAAGTTTGTCCTGGTTCACTTATTATTATATACCTGTGGTAGTATATCCTACACATACTGCCCGCTTCTAACCATGTCGTATTTATATCCGTACGACACCAAGGTGGCGTATGGGGTATGTACTGCGCCAAAATCCTAAAACTTGCCGAAAAGCAAAGGGTGAAATTGGATATTTTAAGGTATATGATAATAAGAAAACAGGTATACTGTGTCTGTACATGATAAATACTTGGTAAAAATAGACGATAAAACGAACCTCTGCCTACGGCATCGGTTGGTTTTATCGTCTATTTCCCCGCGTATTTATCACGTACAGACACAGTAACCCTGATTCCGTATAATACATGCATTACAGATGGGAGATGTGATCGCGTTCTCATGTGATGGACAGTTTTGTGAACAGGTAGTCGTAAACAACGAGAGGTTGGAGTGTAGTAATACAAGGGCGTTCGCGATTGTCTTACGTGGTCAACCATAAGGTGCTCAGCTTGGAGAGTGCCCCATTTAGCAGGGTTCTACTCTAAAAGAAAATATACATCTATAGGTTTATAGACATGCTTGTTTATGGTTTAACATCCTATGGGACCCTGATGGTATATATAGGGACCTTGAAATATTTAAGGTTTTCACATTTTTAGACTTATTTCCGTCACTTTTTTCAAATATTAGAGCCCATCAAGAGATTTGTCTTTCAAAAAGCTAGTTTGTTTTTTTTCTCATTTATTTATTGACCATTTCTGTGCAGTACAGTTCTATCTTCCTTTGGAATAGTTTCAAATATTTTCAAGTTGTCAAGCACCACTTTTCAAGCACTTTCTTCTATTTCCTCTACAGGTTGACAGTTTAGCAAGACCCGCTGGACAGTTATGGGCACATTGCATGCTTGGCATTCTGGGCATTTTCTCCTTTGAAGAGGTATTTGTATCTAACTGTAAAGTGACCAATTCTCAGACGGGTCAACTTCATTTGATTACTATGGCTTAGACCCTACAGATTTTCTTCCCATTCACAGTTGAATGAATATATGCGGTTTGTTTCTTATTTGCTTTTTCCAGTCAGATTACCATTTGTTCATTTTAAATTCTCTTATTGGAGCTATCATATCAGTGTGTGGAATTTTCACTGAACCAGGATGTAATTTCAGAGCTTCCTTTGCTGCTCTGTCTGCCTCTTCATTTCCACCAATTCCTATGTGGTTTCACAGCCAGCACAGAACTACACTCTTGTCCCTTCTTTGCTTTCTTTGAAAAGTAATTATCCTACCGATATACATGTACATGTATCACAGTATAAGACAGAGTATCACATGTTTTAATAGCGGTAGCAGGAATTGATTGGGGACATCCTTTTAAAGAGTAACGTGTGTTCTTCCATTTCAAGTATTCTCATAATGCAGCTGTTGCCTGAATGGACGGTGCTGTGTTTACTATTAATGTCAGGTGGCGTCCAAATAATTTTAAAAAATCAGTAGCATTATAGAATAGCTTGTTTATTTATAGTGATTACATAGGAGATCACTGACTTCAGAGTTTTAATCATTTTCGTTCACAAGATAAGATTTCATGTTATAAAAAAGGGACATATTCCTTTGGTTTCATGATTTATAGACTATAAGTATATCATCCATTGGCACTATAAGATACCCCTTATTCCTATATACCTATGGCTGTACACTCTATGCTTACACCACGTTCTGGGGAGTGGAGTAACTTATGGATACTACCCAAGGTTGCCGTATACTACCCAAGGTTGCCGTATACTACCCAAGGTTGACATTTATACCAATCAGATTGTCTCTTACAAAATTCATATGAAAAGCGCAGTGGGGAGTAAACATAAAGTGTCAAGTTACTCGATAAGGTTGGATCTGCCTTCAGGTTTGATGGTGGATGAGCAAATAACGCTAATTATCGTTATTAAACCACATTTGAAGGTATATAGGAATAGGGAAACCAAGTACCAGTGAAAGGGAGTCAAAATTACTCGGTAAGGCTTGGAAAAATTACTGCCCGCAGCCAAGGCCTTGGGCAGTAATTTTTCCAAGCCTTACCTCGTAACTTTGACTTCCTTTCACCGGAACATAGTTTCCCTCTAATATCATTTCCAATTAAGGCCCATGTCCACCAGAGCTGACACACTACGATAGTGCTCCTGACACAGAACTTCTGTATCGCAGCGTGTCGGGAGGTTCTGTCGCAGACATGGCAGTGCCACGCTGCGACACTGCTGGTTACCCCAAAAGTAGCGATCATAGGTACCGACACACTACGACACAAGAACCGCGGAATTTGAGAGATACTCAACAGAAAATTATGAAATTTTAGAATTAGATAGCAGATATAACGGGCATTATGTATTGAAAATATGGTGATTTTCGATAGGGGCTAAATTTCTCAAACCAATAATTCCTTTATTTCACATCAAAACGAGATTTTAGAGCCTAAAAAATATATGTGTAAATCCCAGACCCGCTGGTACTATTGGACAGTCGTAATAATGTGAATACATTCTATTATCCTACCCCTAATATAAAATCCCATAGGCCTAACATTGAGTTTCCGTATGCCACGCTGACTGGCATACAGAGTTTTATATGCCACTAGTGGCATACAGAATTGTAATCATGTAATATTCCAAAATCGAGGAGATGGGGTAGGATAAAATCAAAACCTGATTCATTTTAATCTTGGCCACTGCATGCCACTCCTGGAGTTTTGGCTCCGGACTTCACTCGGCTTCGCCTCATGAAGTCACTATGCCAAACTCCAGTCATGGCATACGATGGCCAAGATTAAAACTTATCCAGTTTTACGATAAGGTAAATGCATATATAATGTCATAAAACTGGATGACGTTTAATCTTGGCCACCGTATTCCACGACTGGAGTTTGGCAAAGCGACTTCATGAGGCGAAGCCGAGTGAAGTCGGGAGCCAAAACTTCAGGAGTGGAATACGGTGGCCAAGATTAAAAGGAATCAGGTTTTGATTTTATCCTACCCTATCTCCTTGATTTTGGAATATTACGTGATAATAATGCTGTATGCCACTAGTGGCATATAAAACTCTGTATGCCAGTCAGTGTGGCATACAGAAACCCAATGTTAAGCCTATGGGATTTTATATTAGGGGTAGGATAATTGCTGCGACACACTGTGTGTCGTAGCAAATATCGAACATGTTCGATCGTGTCGCAGTGTGTCGGGAGGCTCCGACACGGCCCTTTTTAATGGGGCGTGTCGGCTTGTGTCGTAGATTTGTGTCATAGAATCATGCTCAACCAAAAAAATATGTAGGCGATGTACAAAATTTGTGTCGCAGAGGGTGTGTCGGGGGGTGTCGGAAGGTGTGTCCGCTCTGGTGGACGCCCCCTTTAAGGAATTTCCAGGAATTAACATTGAGAAAGGTAAATGTTTCAAAAGATTCTACGTCTCATAGTTACAGGATCATACTCGATATTCAGATGGCAATATGGTATTTGACAAAATAATCAATAACAAAACATCAAGAAGCACTGGAAATAAAACATATCCTTCAATGCTTCATATAATGCCATTATTAATGGTGATGCTGTATGTTTCAACTAATTTTGGGCATATAAATACAACTGAATAAGAATGGAAGACACTCTTCTGTCAGAGAACCTTTTATATCTACCTGTTTGGTAGCTGAAATTGAATTGAAATTGTTAGACTTGAACTAGTTGTACGTTTTCAGTCCAGAGACTGTGAGAGAATCTAATAAGAGATGGCTTTCTCTACTCGTTGCTGTGAGTGTGAGTGTGAAAATAAAACGGATCTCCCATTTTTGTCTTTTGAGTAATTCAACACGCAATAAAAAGAAAGAGAAAAACATCGGAACTATTCAGGGAAATACTATTTCTGTGGGCTCAAACCAATGATCCTTGCTATGTTCAATCATTGTTCATTATGTCGGTATGCATCCTACAAACATCACAGTAATGTCAGTATGCAAACATTCCTACTATAACAACTAGCTCCATAGTGAACACGTTTCAGGTTCTGATGTGTGAAGAGTGGACGCTATATAGTACACAGTCTTTGATATACTATCATCTAAGAGGGCATCATGTACACTTAACCACGCAATAGATAGACTTCGTGTAAACCCATAATCTTTCAATACCGGCATAAATAAACACAGATTAATAGCTGCACGGTGGGATTTACCAAAGTAAATTTTTGAGATCGAACTTGTCACTGTCACTAGTGTCAGTCTCCGTGCGAAGCGGCGAGCAAAACTTACGGCAGGAAAACTAGGGGAATTTGACAAATGAAAATAGGCAATATAGTGACAGATTACATAAATAGTGTAGTGAAACAAGTTCTTTACCTTCCTCTACGAGTGTAACGAGGCATTTTGCCTTCTTTTTGAGAGTAGTTACTTGAGTGAGAAGTTAGAAACCTTCTTCAGGAGGTAAAATGCAAGTTGTCGGCCATTTTCGCCGTAGCAGTCTCGCACAGATGCAACCATATCACTCTCCAGACACATATTCTGTACAAATCACATAAGGCTAGAGCTGCAACACATACGCTGTGTGCGTAATTTCATAATTTGTGAACATGAAGGAAACAATAGTTACTGTATATTAAACTTGCACAATCATTGGATATCTGCTAAATCTGAGAGAGAAAATTTTAGTGCATCTCTCATAATGTAAAGGAGAGTTGACCTAGTTATACAATACACTGATCTGATTGGTCAACTTAGTCGCACTTGGTGGGACAGGTTTATAACTAGGTCAGACCACAACAACAGCTGCCAGTGGCTGTTCACTCAGACTGCAGAAAGGATGGTACAAGCAGGGAAAGAATAATAAAGCATAACGTGTACGGAAGGAGGCTTTACCGCGTAGAAAGGCGATCATTTAGTTATAAAGGTAAGCTGCATTTATTGTACTTATATCTTATCTTTCCTGCATGTCTATTCTGTGTCGAAGCGAGCTATTACTTGGCCCTTTGGTCAGGTTTGGATCCAAGTTCCTCGTGTTGGTCAGAGCGCTGAGTTTGCCTGGATCATGGATGGTGTGGATCAGTGAGTGACACTATAGAGAGACATCGAGTTGACCAAGCTTAGCATAACAAATATAAGATTTACGTTATCAGGATATCGTTCTAATTTTACACTGCATTATTGAACTGCTGAACTTGAAGAGAGACCACTATGAAATATTCCTGGTTCTGATCATATTCATGGCATCTCTCATTCTCTGCCTGCTTTGCAGCCCTGTTGATGTTTAATTTAAATCCCATTTAAATGGAGAGCCGACATAATGTTTTGAAAAAATGTATAAATTCCAAATGTGTCACCATGTGTATCCAGCCTGATACCCCCCCCCCCCCCCCCCGCAATTACAGAATTCTAATCAGGCTACTAATAAATAATACTAAATATTTCACACCATTCCGCAAGGACAGGTGGTACACGAGTCGCATCAAGTGGTGACGACTTGCTTGAATAAGCAAGCAAGAATTAAAACCTGATGAAGAACAATCAAGTAATAAACATAGTGATCTATGATACTATCAACTAATGCCACTTGCACTCCTTAATTCTCATGATAACATCTTTTTTTTCAAATCATATAGAATTCTAAAATTAAACAACCAGTTATAGAAGGTTTGCTCATTTTGTATATATGTGAAGTTAAGTTCACCAAGCTCAATATAGCACTGCATTGTGTATCTATAGAATACGGAGTAAGCCTACAGTAGTGAACCATATAATAACCACACTCTACACCGTTGCGGTAGACAGCTTGGATGACGTCACCGATGTACACGCTCCGGTATTTTTGGAAGGCAACAGTCGCCGTGAAAGACTGTTCACTGCATGTTTTATACATGCGCTTTCTGTTTCTGTCCGTGTCTGTCTGTCTTTCTCTCAGTGTGACATGTAAGGCCCGCTTTGCCTCTACTTATACGGACCAAACAAGCAAAAAAACTTAAAAAATGAACAAATATGCAGGAAAAAATTGTACAGGTAATAACACAATATTTTTAGGAATATATTTATAATGTCAAAATATAAAAATTAAACAGGGGACAAAAAAGAAACTTAAGCTGCTGTTCCACCAAGATGGTGCTAGCCCCAGCCAATGCCCTTGTGGTCGTTGCTGATCGTTTATGTGTGTTCAAAACCCCATTGCCGGGCCATTGTCGACTGGCCGGTTGTGGGCTGCAGGCCAGGCCTGTAACCTCAAGCCTCAGTCAAGACGGTTCTACCAAGCCGGCTGGCAAGCCATTATGACCACTAAATTGTACAAAGCTGACTGCAAAGCTGTTTGAATAGATATCGAGTTGAGGTTTGCCGAAGACGCCATGAGCTTTCCCGGCACCCGCATTGACAGCGTGCTGCCAACACTGCAACAGACTCCATCAACATTGAATGGGCAGGCCTAGCCAATACCTCAGCGAACAGCGTCAACATGATTGGGCGGCACCCGTGATGTGCTAACCTGCAATCGATGACTGAAAATTCAGACAGTTTGGGTACTCTGGGCAGAATTTTAGCACCAGTATGTGTTATACACATTCAAAACATCAAGGCTTATCTTTATTTACCTTCATTGTTTGGTTAACCATGCAGTTAATGACAGTAGTATTCTACAGATATTTGATGACCTGTCAGATTTCCTGTACAGTTCCCAACATGGTGGTACACTCCTTCACTCAATATCTAGGTTTTGCACAGCTTGAGCAGCAAAGTATATGGTTGAGTGTTCAAGGCATCGCCTATTGAATGAATAGGAAACTCACAAAGCATGATGCCGCCAACGTCTAGCAGACGACAGCAGCAACCCTCCCTGCTGTTTATTGTCCCACTGGTGTAGGCCTGCCGCCTGGCTTGGTTGAACAGGTCCCTGGTGCCTTCTGGGCAGTGTGTGTCTGTGCCCTGTGGTTGCCGGCTGGCTAGAATTAGGTGGGTTGGTGGAACAGCTCAGACAATTCATACAATCTTTGCACATTCCGAGTCCAGTGCTGGGTCGGCCTGACCGGCCTAACCGCCTGTTAAAGGCCTATTTGGTGGAACACCCGCTTAAAGTTGTAGGAATGTCTGCATAAACATAGCAGGGCCATATAAGCATTAATAAACCAGCTTTGCATGCCCAATTTTGTCTTCAAATGGCGATAAAAGGTAAATTATTATGAATTTGAAATATTTCAAAGTGTATAGTAGAGGGAAAATAGACCAGGTAACTAATCTGTGAATGAATACTCACTCACGGACTCAAAAATACGCCTGTCCGCCTAACGGCATGGGGGCAAGTATTTGCCGAGTTCATGAGTTTGTGTTCATTCACAGATTAAATGCCAGATATATTTCCCCCATTTATCTCTCTCACTCTCTCCAAAACATGTAATTTAGTACAGTTCATCGTGAATCTACACTTATATGTTTAGGCCTATAATAATTTTGAACTGATATGCATGTTTACAAAAAACAGAATACCATCCCTGTTGTACATGCATATCGTATGGAGACGACTATGTGACGTTATAATTGGTTCGCTGTACTGGTCCATTAAGTGAGAGGCAGTAGGAGGTCGTGTTAGGTGTCATAACCATCGGACTTTGAACCAATTTGGTCCAGGCACTATTTGTCTACTAGTATGAAGTCGGATATTATCTTCTATGGCAACCTAACCATTTAGAGGCTTGGGAGCTATTTCAGCCTCTACGCTGACTGGGAAATTAAACACGCTTTTTCTTCAGAGCGTTTAGATAGTTTCAATTATCAGCATTTTTACTTAATTTAAATCTACACCCCTCATATAATACCCTTCCTATTAGGTCTACCCTAATTTATATGTTTAGAGTCCCTCTTGGATAGTATGATATATCTTTATTTTTACTTTTTTTTCACAGATTCTCAATATTTGATTGTTTTTACAACCAATATGCCGTGAGGCGATCAATAGAACGAAAAAATTACAACACAAACTCTTAAACTCAGTTAAACTCAGCTATGATTTCTTTTTGGAGGTAAGCTGTTTCAGCTTCTTACCTCAGAGTACCTCACAGTATGGAATATCACAATTATATCAAGGGAAGGACCTGGTATTTGAAAGGTGGGAAACACTCTAAATGCGTAAATAGAGAAAGGCAATGCGCGACCTCATAATATCTCAGTATTTGAAGGTGACACACATGCCCTTTGACCCCGCCCATGTAGGCACACCGATATATTTCATATGTTAAGCTCTAGTTTACACAGAAAACAATCTATTTTAGACTCACTTTTAGGAACGCCCAAGCGATCGGTCTTTGAAGGTGAAGTATTTAGACCTAATTATATTCGCTAGGTTGCATCAAGCATTCGTTTATCGTTCCACTCTGTAGCTGTGGGGGCTTATAGAAGATGAAATAATGAAGTTTATAAATGGATTCAGTGAAATAAGTGAAGGAGCTTTGTGCATGCAACTAGTGACTCATAGACGATGGTCTTCGTGAAATGAGGACGGACTTTAAAAGGGCTAGTTAGACTCACATACAACAGTGGGAGCTAATAATATTTCCATTTCCAATGGACACAGTAGGGCACAGAGTGATTGCTAGTTCCCCCACCATCCGCCAGGACATTGTAAGACAGCGCCATTGTAGACGGGGGACAACCACTAGTATGCGCTGTCATAATCTATGAGACGAGGCTCTTTCATGGCAAATCAGAATAAGTATTTTTCAATAAAATCCATTGATAAGTGGACCCGACACCTGGTGTTTTGTTTAGCATGGTGGGCGGGGAGGGGGGGGGGGGATGGCCGTCTCTATGACACAATAACTATGTGCCCTGTAAGGCCTAGTCACAAACTCTGAACCCGCCTCCAGCAATATGAAGACTAGGAAGTTTGCATGCTGGGTTCCTTTGAACTTAAACGTTCATCCACAATTTCAGAGATGGCAGTTTTCCACTTTTAAATCGAAATCCTTAATTTTATTTACAGTTTATAAGTATAAATTGAGCCTCTTTCACACCAATAAAACAGTGGTTTCAAACACCCTAGACGACATTAGACCCATTCCGTGACCGGCTCTGATGTGTTTTCCATCTCTCTGTGTTTCTCTACATCAAAAAATATCATCCGCGCTTTTTTTCCTGACCCCAATTGACATCCCTGAAAATGAGTTGTATCACAATTGTTTCTGTTTCCTTGAAAATCTTGCGTTTATAAGAGGAACCAGTCCTTTTTAAAACAAATTGTAAAAGTTATATGAAATCATTACACTACTATAGAAGCAATCTCTGGAACCTTCAATTGATTATTGTACGAAATACAGAAACATATGAAGCGTTTGAATCATTAAAAAAATCAAAAATTATGTTAAATCTAACTACAACACCTTACAACTGGATTTATTGTTGTCCCTTATTTTGAAGCTATTAATGTGCTAATTAAAGTTCCCGCTGTATTAAACTTTAGCGCATCAATACCTGATGTTGTATTGCATATAGATCCCCAGGCAACCTACTGGGCACATAGTAATTGTGCTATGTCGACGGCCATCTTCCCCCCCGGCGTCATTTAAAACACCAGATGACGGGACCAGTTCTCAATGGATTTTATCAGAAATATCTTTTGGGACCTATCATGGAGGAACTTAAGCCTCGTCTCAATGTTATCTATAGATTATAACAACTGACAACAGTGGTTGTCCCCTGACTACAGTGGCACTCTCTTTCAAACCAGTTGTACTTCATGTTCCTATTGCAAAAACGACGAAGCAGGCTCATAAAGATCTCTGAAAATAGTTTACAATTGCTAGGTTCATAAAAAGAGTAGGACATTGGTCATGCATATCAGCATTTATAAACCTGTTACTCCGAGGCACAAAAGTATTGCAAATCCTTGTTAGAATAGACCTTACGTTTTAGTTATTTTACCAAAATAAGTACACCACATACAGACTCTACTTCCATAACTGTAGCTTGTAAGAACTAGCAGGGTTGGCGATAGTCCTTACAGAACCGTTCCTTGGGAGGTACTACCACAGTTTAGGTTGTCGAGGTCGGGAGAGATCTTGTGAGGCTGACCCTAGGTCTTCTTCCCTACGGTTCGCAAGACTAGATGAAAGGCAGAATATATCACTTGAAGGGGAATCCCAAGTCTCAACCACCGGTTGATTTCTTGTCCAGGTGCATTTAACTTAGATCTACATGTGTCAAAGGAAATATGGCTGTCACGGCTAAATGTAATATAATGATAGTTATTTCTCATGATAATTCATCTTTATAAAAGGATTTACAATGTACTTATTTATCATATTGCACACCACATGAAAAAGTGAACGACCTCAGCTAATGGATGCATTAAAAAAGTAAATAAGGAATGATTAGAATAATTGGCTACTTTGTTCGTAAGTGTTGTGTATAAGGCCTGGTATTTAGAGCGTCTAGTAGAGAGAACTTGTTATAGTCCTGAGCGTTTAATATGGGACAAAGACCTAGTTTTTTCTAACTTGAAATATGCAAATTTCTGTTATTTCGTGAAAACCTGGGCGATGTATTTAAACAAAACATCATTAGAAAGCTAAGACTTGGGCCTATCTGTTGGTATATATCTGATATACCTGTATTATAGCTAAGATTCCCTGTCATAGATTAAACATTGGAATTTCTTAGGTAAAAAACACTAAAACATGTTGCCTTCCTATCTTCACAGTGATTTAATGAAAAATCTATCGCGATGACCTATAGAAATAAACATCCTATTTTCTTAGCTATATCAAGACAATTAAAATGATACCTATATTGTCAGGATATTTCCTGAGGTACAGGAGCATTATGACAGATGACAAAGAGTCCAAAAGAGCCCTAAAAACGTGATTCTCTGAAATTATTGCATTTTTGGCATATGGCATAGTTAGAAACAGCCAATAATTGCCTCTAAGTAACATTTAATCAATAAGATAACATACGGTAGTATTCTGTGGGGGTTCATCTACAAATCACTCTTCATTTGAAGTATCTATTCTGATTATTCACTGAGATAGGATTGATGGAAAATCAAGTCTTACTTGCTTACTTATAGTGTCAGTGATTCAAGCAGAAATATGACCTCAGGCCAAACTTCTTTGATAAAAGGACAGGTAGCACCACACTTTTAGAATCTTAGACCTGAAAAAGTTCTGTTATGCATTCTTTATGAAGTTCTCTTTATTTCTATTTACTTAATTTTCGAAAATATTATCTTTTACAAATGCTGCATATGGTTTAAAAAATTAGATATTGTGGTTTTACCCATATCAAACGCTCAGTACTATAGTGATAGCTTAATCCTTTAGCCATGATGCCTCCAGGTATTCCCATGCCTACCACAGAAGGATGCCCACAGATATCATAGAGGCATCATTAATACTTGTAAACAAAGTTCAATAGGTAGAGAAATGATAGTTTGAATTCTTAAAAGCCTTGACAAAGTATAAGAGGCAAATAGATTTAGTCAAACAAAACATCACAACGGATTCCCACGGTTCCCTGATGGGTGTGTGTGTGTGTGTGGGGGGGGGGGGGGGGGTCGGTTGTTTCTTCATAGTCTAAATCATTAGAATGTCATAAGTTTTCATGGTAAATTATTCAAATCACGTGACAAATAAACAAGATAAGGTGCCTGCGGTAGGAGGTGTGTTACTGCAGGCAGTGCCTACTGTGTAATGCTGTGCGGGGGAATTGGGTGCTGCAGGAAAAGGGTTAACGCATGTGACGTGTGCCAATTGAGTCAATGTCAAGTCGTCTTCTTCTAAATGTAAGTCAGAAGAGCCTTTTAATATGGTAGAAAAACTTCCCCAGCTGCCTGTAAGTCTCTTCCTCTTGGAGTTATGTGAAATACAGATATCCAGAAAAATATCACAGTCAGAACAGAAGAGCCTTTAAATACCTAGTGTCAGTGGACAAGAACGGGAGCAAAGTTTTATAAAGCCTCAAAAGGGAGTGTTCCACTAACCTTACTGAACGGCGCCGCCCATGTTAACAACTGTCAAGCAGATATATAATAATGGGTGCAGTGGAGCAGATCGCATGCTCAATGGCGGTGACTGTACATTGTTAGAACGGTCAAAGGCAGCTAAAAGCTAATTGAATATCTATAGCCTGGTACCGTGTTTTGTGCAGACGCATGATGGCAAGAAAATGTGGTCACTCTGATGGAACACAACCTTAAGGCGTTGAAATGTTGAAGTTATTGTCACCGATGCAACTCCACCCCGATGAATGTGGCCGATCAGTGACAATCAGTGGCATTTCATATAGGACAATATATCATGATCGTACATGATACAATAGAACTAGTCTGACCACGCCTTTGGTGATACATGACTCGATGCGGATTCCTTTATTCACGGAACTCTAGCGGCCACGTTCGGTAAATAAAGGTCAACTCCATCTAATAGGTTGTTCCATATAAGTATCTGAACAGAGAGGCCATTGTTACGGTGATCAGACTGTAATTGTGCATGACCAGGTATCAGCATGTGTTACACGTTGTGGTTGTATACACACGCACGCAGTGGAATACGCTCATAGACGTGCGCGCACGCATGCGAACAAACATGTGTGTCGTACATATATGCTCACTCACACGCGCATTCATACACCAAGCTACGCACAGTTGTGAGGTGAGGATATTATCATGAAACATCACAAAATTTCATATGATTGTTTGTATGGCATGAGTTGTCTTTGCGGAATGATATCACGAAGTGGAGCCGAGTGATATCTGTAGCAGAAGACAATGAATGCCATGTAAACAATTATATAAATATTTTAAGGCATAACCGTGGCATACATTCACACCATGTTCAGTCTATGGAGATTTATATGATGGGTAGGATAAGACGCAGAAGATGTGTAACCTGCTAGGAAAGATCGACAAGTTTTTATCTAATTATTCATCCAAATCTATCAAGTAATAGATTTTCAACCAATGCCGTGATTTTTGTTTTTTGACAACCTCGTATATATTACACGTAGTTTAATGTATAAGGTTCGTATCACATATAATCAATTACACAGTAAAAAATATGAAGTTAAAAAGAACAAAAGACTGACATAAAATGAAAAGACACAGAGGAATGTTCAGTGGAGGGTGCGACGAAGCATGAATTGGATGTATTTCTATGTCCTTTGCAGTGATATTCACGAATGTTTGCCATGTTATGATATCCATCCGTACATAAACAGCTTCTTAATGATTGCCTAAAAGTCATTGTGGTTGTGAAATATTCTCTTTTATGTAAATTTTATAGAACGAACTATGGTCCTCATGGCTCCCAAGGTAACCTAGTAATTGGCAAGCGTAACTAATTGACGAACTATAGACCTCATGGTTACCAAGGTAACGTAAATAATTAGCCCTGTGATTAGGTCATAGGGGTTGCGAATCACTGTCAAATCGGGACTCCTACAGAAAGATTTATGTACTTTAGACTGGGGTACTTCAAGCCTCGTCCCTAGTCTCACGAAAACCTTACCACGGTACAGGAATTTCAGTGGGAGAAAAAGACAATAAATAGATGGTTTTGTGGACAGGCGGCCGTCGACCACGAGGGGTTGACACGTAGTAAAACATAAAACGTCAGCGGATGTATTACTACTGACATTGTAAACACCCATTGGAGGTATTGAATCTCATGGGATTTTGATATAAAACATGTTTTATTTTGAAGAGGACTTTTGGTGAGACCTGCGTACCATAAGTTGACTCCCTGCTGTGAATTAGGCTAGAACTAGTTGGCTGGCTGATTTGTTAAAGTGGTGTTTTTTTTTTACCCTAGATTGACTTTGTGGACTATTCTTAATGCTCTGATCTGTAGTCGTTATAGTTTGGGGAGCGTTGCTTCTTTAAAGGACTGATTTCACTAACACAAAGTTTTTTTGTCTTGCATGGTCAGTCTGTGTCTTGTAGCACCTTGCTGCATCTTGATGAATCAGGATAAATCCGGTAAGATTTGGTTGTGCACTTTACCCTATGTGTGTAGCCTATATCATCACTGGGAATGTATGGGGACTCGGAGGCTATTCCACTGCCATGATTTAATCAAATATTCGCACACGATTCATCCTGACCTGGTGAATCAACAAATCAGCCTTGATCGGGATATATCGCACGTCCTGTTGGAATCACCCCTTGAGGTTATCACAAGATACATCCATACTTCATAAATTGGAGAGAAAAAATAACCCAAGAACAGCCCTTTTTGTGAACTTACGTAGTCTACTTTAACCCACGTCTCCATGTAACTCATGCTCTCAGATATGAGATAATTCTCCTTGCTGATTCCATGCGAATATCTGCACTGTAATCCTCTCACTCGGTGGAATTAAGCTGACAAAGAGACATTTTTCTTAACGAGATATACGCTTAAACTGCAGCCGATAAACACACAAAAATGACGCTCTAATAATACCTCAGGCGCTGGATGTGCTTAAATTCCAATTCAGTAGACCTTAGTCCTAAAATAGTGGCCAACACTATAGTAGATAGTTGAACCCAATGGGTTCCTCTATATCTGGAGAATCTCTTGAGTACTTATTCTCCTGCTGGTCTAATAATACATTAGTATAGATGACGGTCATCATGCGAGTAACATTATTAGAAGGAGGGTCAACTGGGGGCCGTTGTATAAATATATGATAATCGATGGTTTTGTAGACAGGCGGCCGTAAAACACGAGGGGTTGACGCATAGTGATTCACGAGTGTCAGCGAATGTTACGACGTCAGCCTCGAGTGATTCACAGAGCCACCTGTCTACAAAACCATCAATTGTTTAATCTATTATACATCTTCTCCCATAACTTAAATCCATGAATTGCCATCTTAAAAGGTATGTCAATAGGACCTTTTTTGGCCCTATAGAACATAGGGACTGTTTTCCCGAATACAATGACTTCGGGGCTGTATACCATGGATTTGAATCAGCATACTATTAGTTATCGTATCTAACAGTTTTAAAAAAAAAGGTTGATAGTTTACCGAGTCCCCATACATTCTCAATGGTACTTTGTATACCATGGGTGATAAATTGGAATAAGGAAGCAACTAAGGTTAAGGAGAGGACCGGGTCTATGAGGACATCAGCAACGATATGTGTTTAGTCTCGCTGAATAAATCATGTCTTTCAATGGTGTCCTGATTAAGACCTCTATCATTATGTAGGACATGTCATATTGAAAGTCATCTTGTAATAGGCCTTTTTCCACAGGCCGGTGTCGCACCTTATCTACTTGGTTACACAATGCCTGCAGCCAAACAAACCCTTGGATACATATTCTGTAGCATTGGATGGCTGGTTATATGACGTTTATGATACCCGTTTAGATATTTCCAGAGAAAAAAAGTAATTCCATCATGCTCTATGGTATTTCAACTTTAATTTGGTGGGATAAATATGTATATCTACCTTAATAATTCTTAAAATATGGTTAAAACATCATAGAAACGATTCGCATCACAGGATTTTATTACGAAGTCTCTTGCGAATCATAGCCAATAATATAAAAAGAAACACCAAAAAGTTAGATATTACAGAAAACATACCCAGCTATCTTTAAAAACAGAAAATATATTGGATTATTTCATAGGAATATGTCTGATGCTCATTCTTTTGCGTATATTGTATCAATAGGAAGAGCTCTTTTTTCTAATTTTGAAGGAGTTAAGATTTAGGTTAAAGTGATTACGTTCAACGATAGGTAAATAGTGTGAACTACCTTGTTATAACCAAGGATTTTTTTATATCCCATTTTGTATGTCAAGTTTTGAACAGCTGTAAGGATTGTGCTTTTTGTCTGTCCTTTGTGGTGGTGGGGGTATTTGGTTATAAGGACTGGTAATCAGAGGGTCCCCAGTTCAAACCCCAGACAAGCTGATTAAGGTCATTTTGATCAACACTTGGGGAGGACCTCTAAATTGTCCGTCCTTGTTAGGGTCATAAACAAAGAATTCGTAGTTTTAGCATCAAGAACTACACTAGGACCCTCTTGGGACAAGATAGAAACCAATCCTTCAGATATTCAAGAGCCCCCAAGTTCTAAATTCATTCAATTCAACGCGCAGAACTGGAAGGAATGTACCCGAAAGAAAAGATCTGTATTCCCTCCCCCCAAATCCTCCATTCACAAAAAGGTTACAGACCCGAATTTCTGGTTCACGAGCTTTGTGAATATATTTGTTCTGAACTTGACCTGAGACATGATGTTTATCTACTTTTAGCTGCTATATAAATTGGGTCAATTCAATTCGGTGTGAGACGTGAAGACACAGACTGATAATACCTGTATCACGTCAAGGCCTGATACGACCCGGGTGTATAGGGCTAGATAATTCACCCAACCTCACCTCACAGGGCAATTAGCCCCGACGAACCTTTCATACAATGTTTGGGATCACCTGAAATAAACCAGAGAGATGATGAGACGTGCCGAAATACCTCCTGATCAAGAAGATTCTTTTTATAAGAATTTTATTTAGGCTGGTAATACTCATCAATATACAAGCGGGTTTCCCTGTACCACCATTGATGATTACTACAATCTTCAAAAATGTTTTTCTTGTAGATGTAGAACATATATACAAGACAGTGTGCTGCCTTGTAAGTAACAATTTCCTGTCAGTTCAAACCAGGGCTGCCTTAGTCCCCACGTCCGTTTAATGATATTTAAGTTGATTTGTGAAGACAGTCATAGCCGTCCTTAAGTGTTGAATTAAAATGACCCGTATCATCGCTCGGTCTTCTTGGCTTACAGAAAAGGGTCTTCATTTACGAGCCTAGGTTATTCATTCTAATCCCAAATGAGTAAATTAAATCTTTTTGCCTTGTTTATCCAATCTCAATAGGCAAAACGAGCATAGATTAATCAACGGGTCCCAGATAAACTGGAGTCCCTGTTTTGATCACCAAGAATGTGATGTCAGATGACATGGTTACGGCAGCAGTTGAGAAGAATTTCGTCCCCGTTTCAAGCTAGGATCTCACCGGAAGTGGTCCCCATTGCCTCGTTCACCATAGTACTAATGTTCACTTTAACCACACATAATCAATGTTCTGAGCCCTTTTCAATCAAAGTTCTATTTTGCTCACAGGTATTTCAGAAATAAGATAGTAAGTCAAGATTTTCCCTCTAAACCGTTTGGACTGGTCTTCTAAGTAAATGATAAGGAGTAAGTTAATGGCGGTTTTTAAATATCCGAAATTTTATGTTATAATTCTGGTCTGGTAGGGGGTTTCAACAAATGGAGTCTAGTTTAAGATTGAACAATATCATCTGATCCCTATAGTCTCACGACCTCTCAAAGGGGGACGAGACTGTTGCAGACAACAGCAGACTTTTCCGTTTGCGTTATGTCCCTACACGAATACAGAAGACAACAGGGATGACTGCACGACTACCTGGTGCAGCCGCCGGACGGTTGCCGTCTATCATGTGCTTATAGCAATCGGTGTAATGGAGGAGACAATACACTCATCGGCGGCGGCCGCACGGCGGTGTCAGGGCGATGGCCAATAAAACCTAATGAAATAGCTTTGGTCGGATGTTCTCGTAATTTTTTCGTTCTGCCGGGGTTTTACGTAGAACTCCATGGTTGGGAAAAAAGTTCCGCTTCCCCGTTCTCTCTATTCGTGGTCGCATTACGGTGGCTGGAAGTCACACAAATATTCGGCAAGCCATGTTTAACATCATAGCTTTTGTCGGTTGCCTGCATACATCGACTGACTTGTGGGTCCAGCGGTGTCGGATTAACCGTCTGCACAGTGGAACACTCGCTTTACCAGCTTTAGGCTAAAAAAAGGCATCAAATTTGGGTCCTTCTCTGACATTCTAATAATCTTCTTATATCCAAATAACACCCTTTGGCATTTAATTCTTATCTTTAATGAGGTTTTGTAGCCGTGCATGGCTGTGTCTCACACAGACTGATTTTAACCCTGAGAATGTTGCGTGACTGAAACAAGGGTTCGGCGAGTCTAATTGAATACCATTATCTCTATTTTGGACTTTAAATTTCAGACCAAGTGGAGTTCGTTATACCCCTGAGAATATTTTTAGTCTGAGGGAAATTCTGAAAATAATTCCTTTGTTGATCTCAAAATATACGTATATGAAATATTTGAGACCTGTTGTAAACAGTAGCACCACGATCATAACTTCTCACAGGCCCTATGTTTTTCATCATTAGAATTCTCACTAGTTTATAGGCGGTGAGAAAATTGCTCATTTCCTTTCGGTATAATTATATAATTTGTACATTATTTGTTCTTGTCAAATACCCAACTGGGCGTTGTTGGGTGGGAGGGGAAAACTTTCGAGGTCGTGAGTGAATAATATTAATTCTCAGATTAAACGCCATGTCAGTTCTCCTTTATTATACACCTCCAAAGGTTTTAAAGTAATAACAAATTACCTGTTATCACTATTTTTAAGTCTCCCCATATACATATATCCTTTGTTTAGCGTTAAAGCAGGCCGTGTTTGCCACACTGGGCTTTCTATTACCGCCGGTAAATATGATTATTTAGGGTATACAGAGCAGAGGTCATTAATCATAAGAACAGGTGCATAATTAAGAATTTCAGAGCTTAGACACAGTTGGAGAATTAATGAAAGCGCTTAGAGCCTGTGAGAAGTTCTGAGGCGGGTGCACCCCAGAGTACATTATGTAAAGGAAGCCTCCCGGTTCACAATTGTCCACTCCGCCATCAATGTGGACTTTTGATCCTCAATGTGAACAATAGCACCCAAACCTGAGAGAGAACAAAGGAAACTTTATTCACACTACATTGTTTTCTCCGTCTTTCTGCTGAAATGGTTTGCATATTAAAAGAATCTTTGACTCACCAACACGTGCCACAGGGTCTTACAATATGGGGGGTTTCTTTATTGGCAGTACTTTGTACAGCAGCTAGAACCTATACTTTTTTTGTTAGGTGGACAGGCAGAGTTCCTGCGAAAAAGGCCTTTCTTATTGAAATTAAAGCGAGTCCATCAGTCTCCTCTTTTGACCCCAAGTTACAACTGCCACCATGGTCTCCAGCGTTGTAGTTTTTGTGAATGATCTTGATTTGTAAAAAAAAAAAATTGAAATAAATCAATTAAAAAGATAAGGTTTGTAGTAGAGTAACGTCATCTGTCATTCACAACTACTCATGATATCCTGGACCTTTAAGGCAATATAGAGCCAAGATAGAACGGGATGTGTTTAAAATGGACTGTGCGTGGTCTTTTAATCTTTAATAACATTCTATCCTGTACAGTGTTTGATAAAACCTAGTGTCTGTTTCCTCAAACATAGCATCCCATAAATCAGTACCTAGAGGGTAGCCATTAGTGCTCGATAGGGAGAAATACCCAAAGTTTCTTATATGTATTGTGTTTCTAATACATAACATAGCAAACAGTAAAATATTGTATATTCTATATATTGAGGACCATTGCCACGATTATTATACCGTCACTCAATGTAGCATGAGCTTACGGAGCAGACGCAGTCTTCTTTTCAATTATATTCGCATTCTGATATCGGCGTTGGTATCTGAATTGTGCAAGTGTCAGCCATTTTTAAAAGACCTTTCATAAACCGAAATCTAAAAAAACATGGGAGGCTGGCCTCTGGTCAATCTCATTCAGAGACAAAACCACACACGGGAACCACCTGAAAGGATAGGTCTTTGGATAAAGGTTAAAAAAGTTCCTCTCACAATGGTTACCAAGGTTGTGCTATCCGTCAATAGAGAGTTGATTGTGCAAACAAATATTGTAAGACGAGGTATACCTGCTATCGACCCAAAAAAGTGAAAGTAACCACATAAATAGAACAGACCATGTATATAAAACAGATATGGCAGCTTTCCATTTTCCCAAAGACATCCACGCTTTCGTATTTAGAATACGTAATTCGGTTTCCCTCATATAAAAGATGATAAAGATTACAAAGAATATATTAATTGAACTTTATTCACGCGAAAAAAACCCGCAGTGGTTTGAAAAAAATAGTTTCACTTTTCTTTTTCCTGACTTTCCTGTAAATTAGAGAAAACTGTATTTCTGAGTTTCAGTTAGGAATCACTCCCTATAACACTTTTTTTAATCACACTCTACAAGATATAAAATGGGAAACATCGCCACAGTTGTAGTTCATAAGCCATAGATGTTTAGACACCCAGATGGCAAAACAACAGTGAACAATAGGATTGGCTGTTTATGTGTATGTAGGGCGAAGGCATTTGGATGCCAGACGTATGGTGCCGTCTCGCATAACCAGCGAGAATCACGCGAGATCTCATTAACAACGAGGTTTTTAGATGTCGCCGTTCTACCGGAACTCCTGGGAAAATCAAATTTGGTTCCCTGCTCTATTGACTATTCAGTTAAAAAACACGATTCGGCAAGTATATATCCTATAAACACAGCCCTCTTAGAAATATTGGTAGTGGTACAAAAGCAGTGATTTTGTTGATTTTTGTTATTAAATCGTTTGAATTCGATTAACAATCGTTCATCCATACAGCTGAATTAATAAAATATGATATAAGCTGAGCTTTGAGAAGAGACTTGTAATAATAGACTGTACGTTAGATCAAAGAAACATACAAACAAAACAAAGATACAATTCCATCTTGATATACGTAAGTGCATTGATAACCATAATTACAGGTTCTTTATGATACGTCCAATTTGACGGTCTAACATGTCAAATTGGAGGGAGTAGACGCTCTCCGGTCACGTGTTCATAGGTCACGTGACCAGTAATGGCCGCTGAGGATGAAGGCTAGCAAAGATTGCAGGACGTTAGGGCCCACTAGGCAAAAGGGCGTTAGGACCCAGCCAATACCAGTGGTGAGAAAGCTTCAGTCGTGCCTAGGCCTAGGGCTCACATAAGTTTACAGAATCGTTCTGTGCAAAACCACTTGTTAGCACTAAAAACGGCACAAATAATGCGAAAAATTTATCAAATGTTTTGATGAGTGGGCTCTAGGTTGGCCCGGGCCGATAGTCCCTAGGTGGGCACTAACGCCTCAACGAGTGGGCCCTAACATCCCAACTTACAGGTGGTGGGCCCTAACGTCTACATAATCTGACCAAGACCATGAATACAGATTCACCTGTAAATCGAGATGTTTGACTTGAGTAACCTGAGTCTGCCTGTCTTTGTTCCCGGACAAATTCTGTGATATTCTGTCCCGACTTGCTTCCTCTGTTTTAAACAGAAGTCTCGGCCCAGCTGCAGGTGGCCGTGGTTTCCAGACCCATGTTTCTATGGTTTTATACAGTAAGTTCACTTCCAGATTTTATTGGATTTTTTTTGTTTTTAACAAGTTTTTATTGATTTCACATAACCTTTTCTTTAATCTAGTTTATTGTATCTCTCAATCTTTTTCAGATACATAGTGACAATAATATGATATTATATCACCCCTCGGTAATAAGGTTTTTATGATTTAATGATATTCTGAACAATTTGGAATTCTCAGTTAATTGAATATCGTTTAGTAGAACCCTTTAACTGTGATGTAGGTGTGAACCGAGAGACAAAATAGCGTAGTTTGGAGAGGAGATTGCATTATTCAGTTTTAGTGACGTGGCTGGTACAGGTCCTAACTCCAACAGATGCTACTTTGGAAAATAGATATTGAAAAATAGGGGGGGGGGGGGTTGGTTTCAGTAAATCTTAGGTGTATCATTCACTGAAAGAGAACACAGAAATGTATATGTATCATGTTGTACAGTACTGTATCTGCAAATCAAACCAGCGTTAGCTGATGTGGATATAGTACGCATACACAAGTTTAAAAAAAGACAAATAAAAAACCTCAATTCCAAACAAAAGTTGTCCAGGTTGTAGGTGTCCTCTTTAACTGAGAACAATCATCCAAGTTCCCGGTACAATAAACAAGAAAAAGAATATCAAAGGCCAATCGTTCTCATACCATGTCTATGTGGTGTGGGAACTAAAAGAACTTTCACCTTGGTAAATGTGTCGGGGTGAGATTTCTAGCTAAATTCATCTCGTAGATTCGATCACCATCAAACCAGCAAGTCTAATCGAATATATATGACCTTAAACTACCTGAATAACCAGACAATAACCAACCACTCCTAGCAAATTGGTCTGTAATTACAGAGATACTCCCAGGGTTCAACTGTGCGCCTGTTATGGTGAGATATCTCTATGCTCCTTAGATATCATGTAAAGATTATTACATTGTTGTTTCATGCATGTACCGTGTCAGACCGATATCTATCATCAGCTATATAACTTAACAACAATATTCCTTAGACCAGAACAAATTGAGGGATGATAGAGAAATTGGTTGTGACACAGGTCATGGCACCAAGTACATTCACCCCATGGAGATGAACAAAGTGTTGAGTGATAGCTAAAAAAAAAATAGCCATTTATCATTGAAAAATGTTGACATGAAATACTGACGTGCTTCATGTAGCGTAGTCGTGAATGTGTGCGTTTGGTCAAAGCAGCAGGATCTGACCTTCATAATTCAGAAAGGTTAAACTTAGCTAGCGTTTGTGAGTTTGATAATTCAGAAAGACTGTTTATAGCAAAGTTTGTATTTATAATCAAGAAATACTATACAGGGCTAAGTTTGTAAGATTGGTATTTCATAAAGACTACAAAGCTAGGTGTGTTAACTTGATAATTAGTAGGACCGTTTGTAGCAAAATCTATAAGATTGGTAATCCAGAATGACCGTACATGGCTAAATTTGTAAGATTGGTATTTCATAAAGACCATACATGGCAAGGTCTGTCAGCTTGACCATTGAGAAAGACTGTATGTGGCTAAAACTGCCTGCTTCAACACCAATTTCTGGAGATGCTAGTTCATCAACCAGCTGCCAAAAGGTGCTGTCAGGCCTCTAGATCTTTTTTCTGAATACTTTTAAACTTGACTTTCCTGATTTATTTGGTGTTTCTTCTCTGGTTCTTCACAAGTGAGAGGAACAAGTTTGAGATTTCTATCTTGTTATGTATGTTCCTGTATTGTTAAGCTGGAGCAAGCACCCCTGGATATAAGTACAATTGTTTAGGTGGAGCACCGGGGTGTTTTATGTCATTATCATTATCTTTTTTTATTCAGTCACATAAGAGAAAAGACGTATCATATTCGCCTATATGCGCTCTTCCATGCAATAGTCATGAAATAGGTGTTAAGTGTATACCACAAAGACAAGGCAAATCACAAGCACGATGCATAAGGCATAAGTACAGGTGCAAACAGACACATACCATTTCAACTTTCTATTTTGCGGTTGGTTGACTGTGTATATTATGTGCTCTGCAGAGGGATCAGAATAGTTATGGGGGCGAGGTAAACAATATCAGCTACTTGAATATCTGAATATCTTAATGATATAACTATTGTACTAATTGGCTCAACAGTCTGATGTGCGAAAATGTTTGAGACATCTCGGTCATTCAACTGGAATATTCCATGGCAATGCCGGTAAGCCAACGACCCCGAAGTCTTTACCAAGAAAAAGAATCTGGGCTAATTATCTGCATGTGCATTTGAAGGATTCAATGCAGAATGAAAATTAAGACATGAAGTGTTCTTGGTAATGAACAGTGTCTTCTTGGATGAAAATAGGATTATATCAACAAAGTAGTAACTATTTTAATGAAACCTTAAAGATACTTTTGATACAACTGCACATTACCCCAGATAATTCCCCTTCAAAATACCTTGATCTTTTTATCCATGTCGATATTTCCATGAGTTTAGAGAGAATCAGTGGAACTGCAGGCAACTATGGAAAAGATCCTTCAGCTTATTTTATCATTATTTTTATCAAATGAACTTTTGAGGCATACAGTGATCATCCACTGGACGTTCATCCTCACTGGAGTCTTTAACATTTGTTATCTATGGTATACAAAGAAACCATTAAGACTGTATGAGGACTCAGTAAACCATTAACCGTCGTTTAAAAACTGTGAGATACCATAACTCATGAAGTGTCCAAATCCCCGGCCATCCCCGGCAGATGCTCTGAGGCATCACCCGGGGCGAATGGGTTAAAGGCATATCGACAATTTGGCTTGAGAATTAAAACGGTGAAACCATGTCATTTTTTATGAATATGTAATTTTATTATCTCTAGATGTTGTGTAACACATATTTGATTTTAAAAATCGAGGATCAACGTATTCATTTTTTATTTAGTGATCATTATTATGATAATTCTATAATAGAATATATATAGAATTTCTAAAAAAGTTCCTTTTCACAGAAATTCTTTTTTTTATTTTCGTCATACTGTCACAAAATATAGTCTATGTATAGTACGACATATTTAAGTTTAGAATTCATAGGTCACCGTCCTTGTTTTTGAAAGAATTTACTCATTTGTGACCAGAATGAATAATCTAGGCTTGTAAATGAAGACCTTTCTCTGGACGCCAAGGAGAGCCAGGGACGATGTGGGTCAACTTTATTGAACACTCATAGACATCCTTATGGAAGCTTATACTGTCCTAGTGAATGAATTTAAATATTATTAAACGATAATGCTTGTATGAGGTATTATCGTAAAACTGGATGAAGTTTAATCTTGTCCACCGTATTCCACGACTGGAGTTTGGCAAAGTGCCTTCATGAGGCGAAGCCGAGTGAAGTCCGGAGCCAAAACTTCAGGAGTGGAATGCGGTGGCCAAGATTAAAACGAATCAGGTTTTGATTTTATTCTACCCTATCTCCTCGATTTTGGAATATTACGTGATAACAATGCTGTATGCCACTAGTGGCATATGAAACTCCGTATGCCAGTCAGCGTGGCATACGAAAACCCAATGTTAAGCCTATGGGATTTTATATTAGGGGTAGGATAAAGAAAAGGGTCTACGTGTTGAGCCTAGATTATTCAATGGGCCACAGGTGGTGCCACCGTGAATTGTAGGATATGCCTATGGCATTATGGACGGCTAAGACTTCTGTGAACGAACTTAGATATCAATAAACGATAATGCTTGTATGTGGTATAGAAAAGGGTCTACATGCATGAACCTAGATTATTAAATGGGGCCCCAGATGGTGCCACCGTGAATTTTCTTTTTTTCAAGAATTTCTTTATTGGCCGAGGAGTATACATTTCATAGGACTTTGTTCATTTTTACAATTGTTTGTGTCAATAAAGGGGCCGTTGACACCAGCTGTTTACAATGCAATGGTTTTAATTGCCAGGCCTATACAGTTCGGTAGACAGTGACATCAGATCTCAATATACATTATTACAGTGAATATTTTTTTTAAACTTCTTTATTGCAAACTCTGACACATAGCAAGTTTTTCAGCTACAACAGTGTTGAAACCGAGAAGATATATTCATGATTTTAAACATCGAGATCAAAAGATTTTTTAACAGAGAGTACTTCAATTAGTGTACAAGATGAGGATGATAAGATACGTGAGGTACATTTTACATAACCGGGGCATGCAGCGTCATTACAGCTTCCTTATAAGTTTTTTTAACTCCTCTGCACTGGCGCATGTTTGAATATCTGCGGGCAGATCTTCCCATGCCTTTACTCCCCTCCAGTAAGCTGATTGCTTGACTGAGGTCGATTTCGGACCGGGTGCTTTAAATCTGATTTTGTGATCTGATCTGGTACCAATCCTCCTGTCGTCAACCCATTCTGGTATGAAACTGCACTTATACATAACTAGTAAAATTTGTTGCGTCCTTCTTTCCCATGGTGGGGCCAGGTTGCACTTATTGTATAACTCGGTTGCTGATTTCCCAGCTGTTAATCTGTGTTTTAGGACTGTTCTGACCCCTCGTACGGTGACTGGTCAACTCGTCCCTTAGTCAACACGTCCCTTGGTCAACTCGTGCTTTTTTGGTTAACTCGTCCTTTTCCCTAGTCAACTTGTCCTTTTTGTTTTCTAATTGTCTTACACCTATATATAACTGATTTATATAATAGATAACAACTATATGATGTTAGATAGCAATTGTTTACCTGAATTTGATATTAGTATGAGTACATTCCAATTTCATTTCATAAACATATGAGTACATTCCAATTTCATTTCATAAATTTCAATCATGAAAATACATTTGCACCTGAGTCACATAGTATTTTATCACAGTATGTCACATATTGTACAATACACAATAGTAGGGAACAATGCACATAGTATCACATAGGATTACTCCATGTTTAATGAAAAAGGACGAGTTGACCAGAAAAAGGACGAAAAACCCGAATTGACTAAGGTACGAGTTGACTAAGGCACGAGTTGACTAGCATTCCTCGTAACATACTTTTATGAAGCAGGGTATGCCTTTAAGGGGTGAAGTTGAGACTGCGGCTGCTGTCGTTAACACATCTGTCCGTGTCAGGTGGGAGTGGAGGCTAGCACCCCGTGTCTGAGCCTTGCGTAAGCGCCACTATTTGTGGATCAGGGCCCAGACTGAGGTATTGAGGAGCTGCCAACATGGCACCACTACAGTGACACAACACCACGCCATGGTGGTTTGGCTGAAGGAGCGACAGGTGCAGACCACAGCCCCGGGGTATGACAGAGGCATGGTTGAGAAACACATTCATGCTGGCACGTTATATTTATTATCCAGTGGGATTCGAACATGTCACCTTGTGTTAAAACTAATTTTCCGTTCATTTGAAGCTTGTTTTCACATGTTTCATGTTGGAAATAACATGGTATGGAGATAAGCAATATGCGTCTGATATTTACTTTTATACTAGGAACAATAGTCAACTACACACTAAGTGGAAATAGAATGTTCTAAATGTACTGGGTGAGAATGTGATGAAATATATGTGTGTACTTGTAGTGGAAATAATATTCAAAGAGTGTAGTTGATATATAGAAACAGGGTCGATGTGGGAGCAGCTAATATTGATATGCATCAATTTTGTCGATGCCGAAGAAAATGTGTTGGAATTCCTTTATCTTGGAGTTACTTAAATATGTAATTTATGCACCAATGATCAGGAAATAAGACGTGTTAGATATATGTGATGGGAATTAGAGGTGTATAGGAAAACTTGATAATATCCTTTAAGTTATATCGCTGTAAAATGATCTAAATATATTTCTAATATTGGACAACAAATGAAGGACACTGTGTCTGGGTATTTAGGTAAAGTTACTACAATCTCCGGAGTAAAATGAGAAAATGATGAAGTTTGGTATAAAATCGGCCTGTTTCCCAATGCTTAATGCCTTATCCAAGGCAATTCGATAATTTTCTAGCAAATCAGGTGCATCAGGGAATTTTCCTCCCCATATTTGTCCTTGTAGGTTGCCAGCAGACACATATGGCAGGAATGCCAAGCTTTCTGCTAGACTAGACGCATTCTATTCAATGTTTTGTAACATTAATGGCCCTTCACCACATCACAAGTGAGAAATAACGTGAGTTGTTTCAGTCTTGAGTGATTAGTCATGGTCAACTGGGCATGCCTCTAAGACCCTGAGGCCATATGTGACCCCTCTAATCTGTGTGGATAGGTGGGCAGAGTGGTGGATTGGGGGGGGGGGGGGGGCAGGTTGGTAGATAGGTGGGCAGAGTGGTGAATAGGTAGTTTGGTGGGTGTTTAGGTAGGTTGCTGGGTGAGTGGGCAGGTTAGTGGATTGTTGAGCAAGTATATATGTATCACATCTTTTAAAGTCTCAAATGTGAAACTACACAGACAGTCCTGTGATATACGACCCGTCAACCTAATGAAGAAAACGAAAGCAAAGCTGTGTACATAGACGTAGTAATGAGGGTAATTAGGCCAGCTAATTCTCATTCTCAATAGAATGTCTTAGCTTATGGGGGGATAATGCAGATTACTTTCCTCATTTATGTATAGGTGCTTGTGTGTCTTTCTCCGTCTGCATTGTCTTGTACTTTTTGTATACCTGACCATATGATTTGAAAGATCAAGGCTATTTGCCTTGAATGTCAGTCTCCTGGTCAATAAACTTTTTTTTAAAACTTTAAATAGAAATGGTTCTTTTTTAAAAATAAATATATAGTTTCAACATGAAAGGCATACAAGTCATTAATGCAGTTTCTACCATCAACTGCAGGAGTTTTGTACATGTCTTATTAGTCTGTAGATTCTTTGATGGTATTAGGCTTGTAAACCATACCTGATAAAATTATTTCACAGGAGATAGAACAGCAAATATTGCGAGGGCTTAATACAAACAGTCCCAAACATTGAATTTCATCTGTCATATTTATAAATAAGTATTATATATCTATTATTCATTATTAGCGAAAAGTGTGTAATGCGAATAGTGGTAATCCTGACAGAGAAATCACTGTTTGTCATTTCCTGATATATGTTCACCGACCATAATGCAAGACCGTCTTATATGCGAATTGCATTCAAATAGATGAAATGTTGTTGTGGTTGGCACATGCTTTAGAGGAAAGAACCTGGTTGACCTACAGCTCATTACCTTGGGCAACACTACACTGTGACGTCCTTTGATAAACCAGTTGGATCACTGGGATGATTATAGAGGGGAACACGGAGCATAGGCGTGCTACGTCTGATCTACAGCTCACATAGGCAACAGTACATGCTGATGGCCTTTGATAACCCAAATAGAACACTCGGATGATTTTAGATATTTGTATTCTCACGATTCACTATTCGAGGTTGGACGCTATTGAGTTTTGTGAGCCCTCAAGCATGTGGCCTCCTTACCCTGGAAACCTGGCCTATGTACTCATCACATATCAGACTAGATAACGCCCACCATTTTTCTGGTACATAGTGGGTAACGGCCGCCATTTATCTGATGCTTTAAGCGTTTGAGTTGGTTCCTTGTCCAATACCATATGCAGGTTCCACAGTCAATCACTAGGGGGCATGGCAAACTTTTGGCTGGTTCCTCCCTCCGCTGCGAATAAGGAGGGAACCATCATAAGTTCAAGGTCACTCACTCGTTGATCTGGTTGGGCGTTACCTGTCCCATTGTTCATTGGGACAGGGAATCAGTCTAGTGGGTTCCTGTGGCTCCTACCATGTGGACTTCTACCTCTTAGTGAGGGGCAGGAGCCGAAGCGGGCCACATCTGACGAGCGGAGGTGGGCAGCAGGAGCAGGCCCCCCTGTATGTAGCCTGGCCTACTTGCTCACTCACATATAACGCCAGGTAACGCCCGCCATTTTGTTGTGCATTTTGGGTAACAACCGCCATTTTCACGCTGGTTTACCCGTTTTCCTTTATCATATATTTCCATGCATTTCAAACAGTTCTAGATAAGTTATTTGAGAAACCTCATGTTGCAGAGAAGTTGTGCGGGTTCTCCTTGCCATCGCAAATCAGCAGGGAACCAGCAAAAGTCTAGGAGCGATCAAACATTGCTCTTGGCACAGGGACCCTGTATGCAGAAAGCATGCAGGGAGGACACTCTACTGTAGTGGCCACCGACTCTGTTCCAACTAGGAGGTTAGTTGGGTTCAGTCACAGGCAGTATTAGACTGCCCCAATGAACAATGGGGCAAGCAATACCCAGCAAGAGTAACGTGTGAGTGACCTTAAACTTTCGCTGGTTCTACCCTCATTTACAGTGGCAAAAAATGAAATAATAACATGAAGGAATGACAAAAGATCTCCAGGGAGAGTGGCAGACCGCTAGTCGGTCAAGATGGCTGCGGATATAACCCGACGAGAGCTAACGTAGTGTAGCTCTGACGGCCAGTGTAACTCTACTCGGCAATTAGGAGCTAATGTTAGTTCCATTTTCAATGGTTGAGGGCGGTACTGTCAAAGACCTGTCAAAAAGTATGCCACACTCTGAGGCAGCACTGTTCTTAACCATTTGATTCCAAGGCGAATCACATCATGATGCCTCCAGGCATTCCCAGGCGAACCACATCATGATGCCTCCAGGCATTCCAAGGAGAACCGCAGCATGATGTCTCAAGGCATCATTGGTAATTATGTACAAAATGCAATATAAGGAGAAATTAGGCTAACTGGTCGACCAAAAATGTACATCTCAGCTCAGCAGCCGTTTTCCTTATAGATATAGGTTGAATCTTTCTGATTTTTTGATAGTCAGTTTCCTGAGGCAAAATGCAGTAAAAATAAGTAATAGAACAGCCAGTGTTTGTAAAATCCATGTCAATGCATTCTGCAGGCGCCAAAAATAACAAAAAAACTGGTTTCAAAAGTGCAGGAAATCCTTCACAGGGGATTGCCAGGAACCAGCTTATCAAATATGGCCGACATGAGTTGGAAGTGTTGAAATGTGGTTAAATGAGTTGTACAAAAAGGCTCCCGAAAGTAACACAAAGGAACAAAATAGGAGATTTATCATCAAAAAGGAATAATTATACACTCCTGAAAGTAAGGGAGCATAAACATGCACTTACATTGACAGTATTACAGAGAACCATGGACCTGGTATTTTGTACTATGGGAATAAGCGGTTGTGCTCTCTGACTGTCCGCTAGGCAGTCAAAGTCTCTTGGACTACATGCAGTATGATGGTGTGTCACAGAATTTGCTTCTGCGTGGAATGGGTTAAGGATCCATGTCAGTTAAAACAGCAGCACTTTCTTGGTCTTCACGATACATCAGACCATCTTACGAGGGTGGTTGTTGCCCATTAGATTTTAGGTCAACTCTCGACTGTAGAACCGTCCCACTACTCTATTCCTTAAATGGTAGTTAATACGGGGGGACAAGTCCATGCAGTTACTGTTACTCTCCTAGCACAGATCCCATATCGCAAGTGAGCGAAATCACCATCTAGATTCTGCTAAACGAAAGCTACAAAGTTCACGTGCTGGGCTCCTGCGCCTCTTACTAATAGTAGGAGTTGGCAAAGAAACCCAGTGTGGAAAGCAATCATATCATCTGGCCCAGATTAGGAGGTTTTGATGTATGCAGATATCCCCCAGGTTCATGTACCTCATACTTCATATTAGCAGCCCAAGGCACTACCCACATCTACATACCTATCAAACCCTTCATGTGTTACAGTCTGTTAGTCACGGCTAGTCCCGGTCTGTTGGGCAGTTGACAAGGAGTTGATTCCTCTTCTGTGTCACAATTCACCTAACATTACTAACGGAAATAGCGGTGTAGAAATAGGATATGTACATGGTATCGGGAGGCATAGTCAAGGTAGAATATAGGAATCTGTTTAGTGTTGAAAATACCAATCGAGTTCGAAAAGTGAAACATTCGCCCACAGGTATATAAATAGAGTAATGAGGTATATCGACCCCCTCCCCCCCCCCCCCGATACATTTTTATTAGGTCGCATAAAAGAAAAAGACGTTTACAATCACACACCCACACAGGTGCTTAGAGAGTAGAGACCTGATCTATGATCCATTTCTATGGTGGGTTTGCTCGTTGTCAACTTGAACAATTACCTTCCTGGAGACACTATAGCAACATGGTTTAAAACTGACAAGAAACTGTCACTTTCAAGGTAGCATCGGCTTGCCATAGTGGTGTTATTGCCCCGTCTTCTGAATCTTTGATATTTGGCAGGAGGAGGAAAAGGTGAATGGAACCAGGAATGGTGAATGATGGCGATCAGGTGTGCCCTGTATCTGCCAGTCTGCGCGCCATATTCCCACATATGCTGCAGACACTTGTATATGCAACAGCTGCACTTGCATCTAAACATCGGGCAAAATCAATATGTCAGCCACACAGCTGTCAAAGTAGAGAGCCAGGGTTTTATCAATGATGCCAGAAACCTCACAATTCCTTCTTTTAGGGTGAACACTTTTATATCCCCCTTTAACACATTAAGTAATGTTCTTTTTTTATGCTGCTCAACCAAAGGTATGATGTGAAACACAATTCCAACTTAGCGCACTGTGAACCATGTAAAAAACTGTTAACTTAAAAAGACGAAACCTGTGGAGCACTTTGGACATGAGTTCTGAGTAAACAGTGAATGAAAAACAAAATGGTATTTGTAAAGTAGAAAACAGGAGTGTGTGGAAATGAGGTCTCTCTCACCATATGCATAATTGAGAATGGGGAAGGGTCTGAAGATCAGATTAGGATAGATCTGATATCCACCCTAATTTTATTTTATTTTTTTCCCTACACTCTCCCTCCGAACGAAACATCCGTTTGGAGGACGTGGAGACAGTCAAAACGGTTTCCAGGGCTCCCCCAACATTGTTGACTCTTTTCACAATGGTTGCTACGTTATTACATGGCAACAGGCGGGTATCAGATCGAATTCTGGTCAAATTCAAGGTAGTGTCGGCCGCAGTGGAGGTGTTCAAGCCTCGTCCCATAATATCCACCCTAATTTTGTATTGTTGTCAATTTTATTAATACCTATGTAATGCACTACATTTGTAATAATTGTGTACAAGTACATGGTTGGGGTGGAGAGTTTGTATTTGTGAATATGAACATGTATGATATAGATAACAGAAATGAGATAAACGTTCTGAAAAAAATACAGTTCCAGGTGTAGCCACCTCCTTAATTTCATTTTCCTTCCTCTTTTAGTTTTAGCACATTTACAAGAACCATCCAACAGCTACCTTTCTCGTTCACATATATACTGAGGATGATATTTCACTCAAAATCAGACAAGTTATATTTAATCGTTGTTTTATTATATCAGGGTTAATACAAGTACAAGAGAATGTGGAGAAGTTGTTGAGTGATAGTTTTGGGTATGATTGCCCTTCCCATTAATTTCTCATCAACCTGGTTAGAATAGCATATCAAATTCAGTAATGTTCGTATCATAATATATGCAAATGTACATGTTCATATAAACATGGAAGAAAATGGTTTAAAACGAGTCTCTAAATAGTTGTTCCAGAATTAAGAAAATATGAGAAATCACCTTGGGCTAGGGGTATTAAAGCATGGGACTCCTTGGATGCAGATAGACAATTGCTGGAAACTATGCCAGTGTTCAAGCATGCTATACAGGTTACCTATTTTTCTTCATCAAATCAACCCATCTCATTATTCCCATGCATCACCTTATCTCTAATAGACGACCATCATGTAAGGGCTACTTTGTGTCGCATGTAAGAGCCTAGGTAGGAGGAAGAATTGATTGTAATCAGATGTTGTTTTGCTACTAAAAAATAAATAAATGTTTCATTGAATATGTTTGACCCTTTTTTCAAGGTTAGTTTATAATCTAAATAGGTATGAACAAAAAATACATTGGATAGTCTAACAAAAATACTCTATGGGTTAGTTTCAGTGAGTTTATCGACTTTTAAATAAGTCTTGATTTTGTAAAAACAGCATGTATTTAAACTTGGATGGCTACAATACTCATTTAGTTCACACCTTAGCTGAGTCGTCGACAAAAAAGGACAACAAAATGCATTTTACAAAAGCTAACTATACACGATGTACTACTGTCAAAAAGACCTGTTAAATAATGGCAGCTGCTGGCACATTTGACTGCGTTTATATAAGCAATCTAATTTGAATAACGTTTTTCATTCTCTGTTATGTCAGAAAACAATAACTGTGGGCCTTCCATGTGAATAACAACAGACAATGGTTCTTGATGCATATCGGCGAAATCGCAAAATTGGCATCTGTTTCTGAAATAAAAACCTAGTTCCAACGTTTAATATGTAGCAGGAAATATAGGACTTTTAATTATCAACATATAGGAATATTGACAAGAATAGTCATATTGCTTGATAGACTGCCACTAAACCTTTGAGGAACCTTAAAGATGAAAAATATCACTAGGTGTCGCTCGGGGTAGATTTTTCAACATTCAAATAGGATTGGTGGTAAATATTTATTGTTTACTTGATCTTGAAATACATAACTGCAATAAACAGATCATTAAATAGGTCACCACACCTAAGCAGTTGTGGTATATAAATGTTTGGAGAGTGTAAAGTGTGGATTCCACGGAGCTACCGATCTATGGCGAAACCTGCTGAAAGGGAGAATGGTTGGGATCAGCAAAAAATGGAAAAGATCTTATAAGCATAGCTGGCGATGAAAGCATCCATTTTTTTCTAATAGTTTAAGGTGCTAATGTCATGTATCATGCGAGTACACTAACCATGTAGAGATATTATATGATATACTACAATATATTCCGAAGAGACCAGAAACTTTCTGATGAAACATTAGTTTGCTTATATCAGAACTTAAAGAGAACCTATGCAGTGGTGACAAAGAAATTTTAGGAAAGTGTAAGGAAAACTTACACAGTAGTGGGAAATAAGTGTTAGGAGAGTGCTCGTAGAGTAATGACAGCTTCACTCCGATTTCACTCCCGATGTGGTCAAGATGTGCTCCAGTTTAGGTCCCTGCACCAAAACTGGCCTGGTCTCTGTCTGGTCTCTGTCTGGAGGCAATCGGCGCAATGGAATAGGGTATGTGGTGCATCGGGACCAAAACTGGAGTAGATCTTGACCACATCGGGATTGAAAACGGTGACACTGGCAAACTGTGCCTCCCATTATGAAGTATTGTGACCGACGGCGATGTGTTTTTCAGGTTTTCTCAGTCTCTGATTAAGTAGTAAATCACACAGGAAAAATATTTCCAATTTTCCTCTGTCTCGAAATGATCTCTCTGCCCTGACTCGTAAACCTGCCTGGTCATACGACCCAGATAAATCAGCATCAGCTTCTATGCAGGTGTCCAAAGCTGCTGAAGAATGCCATTTCATGTTTAAACTCATTTAGTGAACAAGTGGAGCATGTCCAGTCTAGGTTACTCTGTATCAAATCGTGCCCAACTCGCGTGGCCACACAAGTGTATCGTGAGTTCTTAACGGCCAGGTTAGTTACAAATAAAGCTTTTCTTTGTTTGTTCAACCAATTCTACCACAAGGAGTTGTTCTTCCCTTGGAATTGGAAGTGCATAAGCATTGGTAGATGATTTAGGAACTTACAAGTATAATGAAATAGGTATAAGATGATTATTTTAGTGAGAGAGGAATGAGTAAGATTGGGTTTGGTGAAAAGTATGGAAATGACCTGTAATGGTTGACCGGACGTAAAACCAACCAAACAAACCATGAACCTTAGAGTTCGCTGTTTGAACTCAGTCAACCATTGGAGTGTGTCCAGTCGAGGTTAGTCTAAGTTATACTGTGCTTAAAGACAAATGCTGGTAGCTTGGTAATTTCTAAATTCTAAATTGATTTTTGCAAATAACTCTGGATGACATAAGTTCCATATATCAGCAAATAGAAAAGGCAAAAAAATTGGCATTTCACCATGCTAACTTCTATGGGAAGGCCATCTGAAAATGTAAATCCTTAACTATTGGTGTCTATGGGAAACTGCATTATTTTGACTTTGTTTCTAAATGACACTAATGTTCTATTGCTATCTTAAAATAATTCTGGATTATGATAGTAAGGTAAATGCTTATCTATTGTTGTCTATGGGAAATAGATTGGCCGCCACCTCTGTCTACACTACGTTCCAACTAAGAAGTTGGTAACGTTAAACCACGGAAGTGTCCATGGATTCTCACTCTCAAACCAGACAAATTTGTTCTACATGTGTTTTGAGATCCCAAATACTTGCAAAAAAAAATTCATATGTTAATAAATTGATAAAGAACCTTATCTCTGTGGCCACTTTATCAAAAATACACTTAAAAAAATATGAGAACATGGAAAAGTGACTTCCAGGGTAAGAATGTGGGTCATGGCAGGGTCAAGGGGGCGTGGCAGGGCAGCAAATAACAAGAAGCACCTTCCTACTCTGGTGGAACCCGAATTGAACAACCTTGACTTAAATTGCACTCGCCTAGCTGATCTTCCTACTACCAGAGTCAGAATATCTGCTGGAAGAGTGAATCATTCAGCCAGCAGATCTTTTGTCGAGGTAGTGTCTTTAACAACAGGCTATTGTTGTGGTTGGAGATTGTGTTACTCTCAAAGCCCCTTGTCGAGACAGGGGTTGGTCACAGACTAGAGAGATATCTATTTTTACTCCCCACTGCAATGGCATGAAATACCCGCTACCACGCCATGTCAAGGCCCCTGTCAATTTAATGTGACCAGAGCTAACGTAGTGTAGCTCGGGTGGCCAGTGTATATGGGAAACTGCTATATTATCATAAACCAGATGGCGGCACCGGTATTAAAGTTAGTAGACACAGGGGGCACTGCAATACCTACCCTATTTTGTCTTTAGGACATGCCGAACTCAAGTCTTCGTGTTGAGTCCTTGGGTCACATAAGTCTGTAACAGTAGAGATAGGAGTATTGCTGCAACAATATTTTAAGAAACGTCACGAAATTTCATGTAATTGTTTATATGACATGAGTTTTCTTTCCGAAATAACATCACGAAGTAGAGCTGAGTGATATCTGTAGCAGAAGACAACGAATGCCATATAAACAATTATATAGCTTTGAGTAACGTTTAGATTTTATCCTACTACGATGTTTTCAATTACATATGTCATCACCCGTGGCATTCAGTCAAACCATACTAATAACTAATACAGTCACACTATACTAAGTCTATGGAGATTTATATGAGAGGTAGGATAGATATGAAGGAGTGTAAATCTGGAATGCTCTTAGCTCCGATACTTAGAGGGGACCATTCTAAAGCAAACGTTAATTAAGAACTGTTAACTAACAGTCTTATTTTATAAACGATTTGATCACAAGATCATCTCTCCTTTTTTATAGCATAACTGGTACTCGTGAGGACTTAATATAAGGTTTTTGGTGTGTTACATGCGTATGAATGATGTACCTGTTGTTGTATAAGGTCCTGTCCTATACCTGTCAATGTTTTTTCCTCCTGACAACTGTAAGAAAGAACGCCAACAGGCGATTGCTGCCGTCATAAATCTTTATTGAATTTAAAATAAAGATTAGAAAAATAAATGCGCCATAAACCTCAAAGGGGCAATATATCACCAGACAGAACTAATAGCATCAATCTTCATACACACCAGCTACTATCATCCTGTAGTATTGAAACCTCACGGGTACAACTTTTGTGTTTGCAGCAGCTATTTGTTCAGACTTCCTATAGGAATATATGTGTCCTATATAGCCATTATCTCTCCATTGAAGGCGCCGTTCTATGACCTTAGCAGGTGGTATGTGTAGGCGCCATAAACCCCGCGTAACTACAAAGGTTTATTACCCAATCTGAAAGAATAAATAGACACAAACTCGTTATTTTTGGTTTTCTATATAAGGGCCTTCAGTGTACCCATTGTAACTGGACACAACTTCTTGAATACACTGTCCATGCTTTTGTATAAATACACAAAAGTGACTAGTGGCGGTGATCTACGAGTAGTTTACGCGTAGTAATATCCGAGCAACAGTGAAGATATTCATTACCTATCATAAAACCTTGCAAAGATTTTAGAGCTTCCCTTTGACCCCTTGATTCCCCACTATAATACGTATGTAATGCATTAACTATATATTTCACCGAAAAATATTTCAAAGTTTTTTCTGACCCCAACCGACATCAGTCTGTTATATGAACCCTGCTTACAAGAAATCCACACATACTGAACGCCCTCTGCCCTCTCTCTCTCTGTTTTGCAGATGGGGAGTGCGAAGGGTGCGGCGTTCGAGGCCTTCCCGTGGGAGGAGAAGGAGACGAAGGTGAGCCCGCTGGAGGAGCTGATCGACGTGCTGAAGCGGGCGCTGGAGTGGCTGCTCAGCTGTATGACGTGTGGCTGTTACCCGCGCCCCGCAGACTCGTCGGCCACCGAGGTCTACCAGGCCGAGCTCATGGAGGAGGAGCGCGACGCAGTGTCCTCACTCCTCAACTACCTCGACTCAGGTGAGCTATACTCAGGAAAAAGATTTAACACTTTCCATACCCACTCCTCAACTATCTAGACTCAGGTGAGCAATGCTCAGAAAGATTTAACACTTTCCATACCCACTCGTCAACTATCTCGACTCAAGTGGGCAATACTCAAAAAGATTTAACACTTTCCATACCCACTCCTCAACTACCTCGACTCAGGTGAGCTATACTCAGGAAAAAGATTTAACACTTTCCATACCCACTCCTCAACTATCTAGACTCAGGTGAGCTATACTCAGGAAAAAGATTTAACACTTTCCATACTCACTCGTCAACTATCTAGACTCAAGTGGGCAATACTCAAAAAGATTTAACACTTTCCATACCCACTCCTCAACTACCTCGACTCAGGTGAGCTATACTCAGGAAAAAGATTTAACACTTTCCATATTCACTCCTCAACTATCTAGACTCAGGTGAGCTATACTCAAAAAGATTTAACACTTTCCATACCCACTCCTCAACTATCTAGACTCAGGTGAGCTATACTCAAAAAGATTTAACACTTTTCATACCCACTCCTCAACTATCTAGACTCAGGTGAGCTATACTCAAAAAGATTTAACACTTTCCATACCCACTCCTCAACTATCTAGACTCAGGTGAGCTATACTCAAAAAGATTTAACACTTTCCTTACCCACTCCTCAACTATCTAGACTCAGGTGAGCTATACTCAGAAAGATTAAACACTTTCCTTACCCACTCCTCAACTCTCTAGACTCAGGTGAGCTATACTCAGAAAGATTAAATACTTTCCTTACCCACTCCTCAACTATCTAGACTCAGGTGAGCTATACTCAGAAATAATAAACACTTTCCTTACCCACTCCTCAACTATCTAGACTCAGGTGAGCAATACTCACAATTTTTTTTCAACGAGTACAGAACTCCTTTATTCAAAATCCTAATCTTGTTTATATGTGCTTGTTCATCCTCACAAGTAAACATCAGTCAATGATGACAAACGTTCGACATATCCTCTTTCTTCAAATATCATATGATAACTACTTGTGCAAATTGTGTGAAAAACAAAATAAATCTGGTATCTCATCTTAGGCTCTGACAAGAGAACCAACCCGACACAGGATTGAGGTCGGATGCCCCTTATATTGGTATCTATAACAAACAAGGTATTTTAACACTCCCCACCAAAGGACTGTTATCGCTATTTTTATTATAACCCTGTTTTGTATAGCAAAGAAATGTCTGTACATGGAACACGAGGATACCGATAAAAGAAATTTTCATTTAAAATTTTTTTTTTAAATTTTATCTAATAGTGCAAAAATCGCTTTCTCATCCCATGAACTTAAACTTACAATATGAGGAATTTGTTTTTATCTCCAGTTTCTGTCGTTTTCTGTTAAAAACAAAACAAAAACAAAGAAGTATTCAAACAGAGTTAACACTTTCCTTACCGGACATTGTAGCTGGTGCACATCCTTAAATGCTGCATGCCTGACGCCTGGCCACCTCTGTAGTGCAGGCCTATGCTGGAATTGTTGAGAAAATGTTTTGTTTTCCACCATTTTTAAAGTTGTCTTTCAATGTTCTCATAGTGATGAATATAAGATTATTGATGAATTAATACTATAAAGGTGTGTTACATAATCTCTGAAATAATTATAAAGATCCATGCTGAATCAGATGAGATATGTGACATTATAACAAAAATAGGAAAATGATGCCTTAAGACACCATTTGCACCAGCCATGGGAGTGCCTTGGGGCATTTTTGCTAAGCAAAGGGTTAAACACTAAGTCAAGCCCGTATTTCCCAGGCAAACTCAATCTCAACAGGACGTAACTAGCCTACCGAGACGTAAAACTACACAAACAAACAAACAATTCCAGGCATACCACCCCATGTTAACAATAGGCAAAGCTAGAAAAGGCCCTTGGACATAGTAAGGTATGGGAAGAGAAATGTAAATCTGACCAGCCGTTAAATCATCCAACCAAACCAAATGTAAATCTAATTGAGATTACTTTCAAATTACCTCAATAAATAATTGTTTGAGGAAACCAGCTTCTCCCTGGCCGTCCATGTCTTTTTTGTTTTTGTTACCGGTATCGCAGTTTCATTTCTTTTAGATATATTTATATAAACATAAAAGTTTCAATACTGCATATTGATATTCCAATAGATATTGAAATATCAACGAAGAACTCCATCCTACGATTATAGCTTACTATGTGTTTCCCTCGTGTTCTCTGTCTCTCATGGGCAGCATATTCCATATGAGAAATATTCCCACTTTCTTTCTGACCCCGAATGTCCTAGTAGATAACAAGGTCAACAATGGGGGACTGCAAGCTGAATTCCGTCGCAAACCTATAAATAACTCAATTCAGAAGATGGGACGACATTTCGGCTAACTGTGATAAGGTTAAACTGTATCACTCGTGACACAACTTCATATATTACGTAATTTTACGAAATTTTACGTATACTCCTTCTTTGTTCTATTGCGTACAAGATTTAAAGGGGTGTGTGTGTGCGTGCGTGCGTGCGTGCGTGCGTGCGTGCGTGCGTGCGTGCGTGTGTAAATACTTGATAAATTCTGCGTACATACTTTATGGATGGCACCTAAGTGATATAAATTTAAGTCCTTCTCCCTCCCTCCCTCCCTCCCTCCCTCCCTCCCTCCCTCCCTCCCTCCCTCCCTCCCTCCCTCCCTCCCTCCCTCCCTCCCTCCCTCCCTCCCTCCCTCCCTCCCTCCCTCCCTCCCTCCCTCCCTCCCTCCCCCATTTTTAACTTCCAAAGTGATTTCCCTGTGTACGGTGAAGGGGAAAGCTCTTTTGTCCATCTCTCTCTTATGTTCCTTTTTTATTTAAAAAAAAAGAAGAAAAGAAAGTGATATCTATCGTGATTGAATTTGCCCTTGATGATGAGTAGAAATATGGCTATACTTTCAGATGCTATGAGGAAGGACCCGTCAATAAATGATGAGCGTCTGCGCGCTCTCTGTATTCTCACCTACTCCGGCAACTCGGAGTTACAGAGGTCTGCAGCGCTCTGCTTCGCCGAGCTCAGTGATAAAAGTAAGACTTGTGTGTTTTCTGGTCAAAAACCGCCATCAAAATACCAACAACAACAATAATTCTAAAAAGGCATATACGAAAGTACCTGTAGAGCACCCATTAGTTGAGGCTTGTGTTGTTGGGTGTTACCCATAATGCTGGAATGTATATGTAATATGTAATGTTACTTTCGTAATATGTAATATGTAATATGTAATGTTACTTTCGCTAACACTACCGCATTCGCTCTACGAGCTCATGCGGTAGTGTTAGCGAAAGTAATGCGGGACGAGGACCCGTCCCAATTAGGTTAACTAGTTTCCCTAAAGTACCATGGTTATTATCTCACCCCTGGTACAAGTTTAGCCATAGGAATATCATTAGAAAAGAATATACAACGATCACTCCCGTAAATAACAATACTACGCCACGGTAGTGGTGTAGGGAATGTGAGATGACGTTGTATGGATTAGCTAAGTATATTCTAATTATTCTGATATTGTGATGCTTTTTTAATGTCATAGAAAGGAGTGAGGTAAATCCAGAACCGCACTCGAATCGTAAAATACACAATACTCCACTTGTTTGGATGTCACTCAGCGAATCGTCGCTCGGCTTCGTCTCAATCACTACTGCGGCACATCCAAACTTGTGAAGTATTGTCTATTTTTATGGTTCTCGATGCAGTTCTATGTAATATTATACGGTAGCACATACGATATTACGGCATTATTCTAGTATAATACTTTTACCTTCTCTCTACACAGTCCAGACCCCTGTCACTCCGGAGATGCTGCAGCCCCTAGTCATCCTGCTGAAGTCACGTGATACGCAGGTGCTGAAGGCAGCGTCTCTTGCCGTAAGCAACTTTGCCCTGAATGGTCCAGGTACGTCCAATGTGTTCTGTTTGCCTTCACTGTTTACTCGCGGTGTGTTTACTATTACTATGGATCTTGTTATCCATTTTTGTAACCACTCGTTGAGAAAAAAATGACCTCGTAAAAACTAAACAACATAATACTGATGAGTGGTTTCTGGTTATCTCCCTTCACGTTGTATTAAGATGATGCAGATATAAGATTAATGATCCAGTATATGATATGGTTGTACTTACACAGATGAGAATAGATCACAGATCGTCAAGTCCGGGTACCTGCCGCCCCTCATCGACCTGCTGTCGTTTGGCAACTTGGAGGTGACGTGCAACGCCTGCGGCTGCCTCACCCGCCTGGCTACAAATGGTATGACCCCCTCCCAACATCTTCTCATTGTGTGTCATAGATACATTTCTTTTCAATAAACGCTGAGCAAATTTTTTTAATAAGTTTATAATGATAATCGATCAAGTCCATGTGATGGACGTAACGTCGGTTCTGGTAATAAAGCTTACACTTCATTAAGATCTATAAGGTGGTTGTACTATGAAAAACAATAACAACATGAAAATGTTGTTTGAAACTATTCCAAAGAAAGATATCATCATGTTTTGAAAGAGACAAATCTGTTGTACGTTTATAAGGTATTTGAAAACATTGAAAAGAATTGACTGAAATAAGTCTACAAAAGTAAAAAGCTAAATCATTGATGGTCCCAATATACCCTCAGGGTCCCCTGGGACTTTAAACCACAAACAAACAAACAATTCCATATTCTAAAATAAAGATAATATTAACTGTTCAACTAATTTGAAAGAAGCTACTAAATCATTTGTCCATAGCCTCAATGTTGACGGGCTACGTATTATATATAAAGTACGGTATAAAGTTTGTCAGGTGAAAACTGAATTATGACGTGTACATATACAGTTTAAGTATATGAAATCGAACCCTTTTTCTGTCTAGATGAACACAAGCAGGCCATCTTCGACGCAGGAGGGATACCAGCCATTCTCAACATTGCTCGTTCAACAAAAGATGTACGTGTACAACGTAATTCCTGTGGCGCCCTGCTCAACCTCACCCACCTACGTGAGTTATTTCCTTATCACAACCTCACCCACCTACGTGAGTTACTTACTTATCACAACCTCACCCACCTACGTGAGTTATTTACTTATCACAACCTCACCCACCTACGTGAGTTATTTACTTATCACAACCTCACCCACCTACGTGAGTTATTTACTTATCACAACCTCACCCACCTACGTGAGTTACTTACTTATCACAACCTCACCCACCTCCGTGAGTTATTTACATATCACAACCTCACCCACCTACGTGAGTTATTTACTTATCACAACCTCACCCACCTACGTGAGTTATTTACTTATCACAACATCACCCACCAAAATTACAAAGGCAATTCCATCTTAAGAAGGAACTGCATCGAGATCCATAGATGCCTCGCGAGATTATGTAGCAAACCAAAATAAATGGCATATTTTCAGTTGCTATGGATCGAGTGCGGTTCAGATTTGATCTTATCCCTATCATTGAGTAATTGGCTAATTTTTGTGACACAATCCCCCGTTGGATATTTTTTCTAAATACTTCATGAGCGTTGAGTTCGAGTTGTCAATGGGGAAAAATACCAGGGATGAGATAATTGTCAGGTTGCTGGTTCAGTGACCAGTGGAGGGAAACTGTTCCAGTGAGAGAAAGTCAAAGTATCGAGGTAAGGCTCCGAAAAATTGCTTCCAAAGGCCTTGGCTGTGGGCAGTTATTTTTCCAAGCCTTAGCAAGTACCTTTGGCTTTCTCTCTCCAGGAACTTGGTTTCTCTATTCCTATATACCTTCAAATGTAGTTTAATAACGATAAATGGCGTTATTTGCTTACCCGCCTTCAAAAGCGAAGCCAGATCCCTCCTTATTGACACTCTATATTTTCTTCCCACTGCGCTTTTCATACAAATTTTGTAAGAGACGATTTGATTGGTCTAAACACCAACCTTGGGTAGTAAACTTTAGCCTTGGGTAGTAAACGTCAGCCTCGGGTAGTAAACGTAAGTTATTCCACATCCTAACGTGCTGTAACCATAGAGTGTTCGGCCATAGGTATATATAGGAATAATAGAGGGAAACTATGTTCCGGTGAAAGGAAGTCAAAGTTACGAGGTAAGGCTTGGAAAAATTACTGCCCAAGGCCTTGACCGCAGGCAGTAATTTTTCCAAGCCTTACCGAGTAATTTTGACTTCCTTTCACTGGTACTTGGTTTCCCTATTCCTATATACCTTCAAATGTGGTTTAATAACGATAATTAGCGTTATTTGCTCATCCACCATCAAACCTGAAGCCAGATCCAACCTTATCGAGTAACTTGACACTTTATGTTTACTCCCCACTGCGCTTTTCACATGAATTTTGTAAGAGACAATCTGATTGGTCTAAATGTCAACCTTGGGTAGTATACGGCAACCTTGGGTAGTATACTGCAACCTTGGGTAGTATCCATAAGTTACTCCACCCCCCAGAACGTGGTGTAAGCATAGAGTGTACAGCCATAGGTATATAGGAATAGACGCACTCTGTCATGGCTGGCTTCATCTCCCCTCACAGAAACCATTCGTGACGAGCTCGTCCAGGAGGGGTCGCTGCCCATCCTGGTGGAGGCACTACATGGCAAGGACCCGGACGTTCAATATTACTCCGCGGCTGCCCTCAGTAACCTCGCCGTCAACGAACGCCACCGCGCCATGATGGTGGCCATCGGCCAGTATGACGTCATCAAACGTCTGCTGGTGCTGCTCAAGTCCAAACACATGAAGGTATGGTGTGTGTGCTCCGCCGGCTGTCCCTGTACTCTGTCATATTTTACACGTTTAGTTCATGTATTTGTAATGCAGAGGCCCTAAATGTAAGGGGAGACTAGTGGTAGCAACGTTTGTCCTTCATTAGAATAAATAGGGACAGATTAACTTTGCTTATAAATAGTCCCTAGAACCAAATATGGATAATTTTGTTGTGGTCACTTCAATGAATTATAGCATACCGTATGTTAGAATTTTTTTAAGTCAATAGAAATATTGAGAATGTTATGATAAGATTTGAAGATTTTTTTGTAGGCCCTAGTTGCAAATTGATATTCAAATGAGGTATTCATACCGCAAAACAATACTGATTTATCCGTCGTATTTATCACCAGTAGACGTTATGAAACGGGTAAAGGTCATCACTCAGAATCTGTAGAATCTGCCTGCTAATCTAAGATAATCCGCGGCGTAATCTCCCCGTACTATACACCGAGTTCAAGGAGATCTGAAGACAAGATTTGAAGACAAGAATAGTCTTCAATCTTGACCAAGAATTGTATAAAGCGATTGCATAATTTTCAATGGAGAATCACTCTAGCGAGGCGTAGTGGTGTCCGTGCTAAAACCCCTCCCAATGTTACGAGGGGTGTACGACACACAGCTTACCCTGCTCTCCTGGTTAACCGTCAGGGACTTACTGGGTGGTCCAGTACGACCCGTAAAAGGCGACACCAGTCGAGGGCCGACCTTCGTGCTATTCGAGGCATTGATAATGCACAGCCACACCACCGAGGGCGCCACATGTTCGGCGTCCGGGACTAATGGCGGTGTACATATTTGAAGGACTATGTGCCGTTTGTGGGAGTTGTGTCAGTGAACAAACAGGGATGGTTTAATCAATCCGAGAATAATCTAAAGGGAAAATTACTGAAATTAAAGTGAAAGAAACACAAAAAACAGACACAGTTGATTTCATTTTTAATTTTTTTGTATCGCAACCAAGATGACAATTTTATGGTGTATTATACAGTATCAGCGGGTAACACGACGTTTCGTCCTAATTCATAGCACTACTGAATTATTTTTTACTGAAACAAAGAGAATTATATTCTAGTCTCCCATTCCATTTGGGCCCCTGTAGTAGTATCGTATAGTTACTAATAATTCACAACTTGGAATGAAGTATTGCCGTTTTTCAATAGGTTACGTGCAGTTGTTAATTTTGTTTTCTGATTACATTTGATTTTATTCAGTGCATGTGACACAGCATCAACCTCACTACAATTAGGGAGATTTGAAATTAAACAAAACGATTTTGTTATATTCCTGTATTTGATACATGCATTTTGTTTTTTCCTCATTGCTTTATATGTTTTTGCACATTAGAATTGTCACAACACAAGTAGAAAGTATCAGATTTGTTTGCCTTTGAATATACTTTATACTTATAATATTTTACAGTTAATATTCGTATTACTTATGTGTGTCGTAGGTTAGATACCAGGCATGCCTTGCCCTCAGGAATCTGGCCTCAGACGGTGAGTTTTCCAGTCTTCTTGTTTGATTGCATTTTTTCTGATTGGTATTTTATAACCAATATCTGAATGCAATTTTGCTGTTAACACTTTGACTATCAAATATTTGTCTACATTTCCTTACCGGTTTTTTTTTTTTTTTTTTTTTTTTTTTTTACATTTCCTTACCGAGTAATTATTTATTTTCTACCAAGGATAATACTTTAGGTCGATAGTCCTTGTGTTAACAAGGTATTACTGAGGGGTCATTGTTGGACAATTTCAAAGAAAAAATGCTTTGATTGATGAGAATTCTTATTAAATAAATGAGTCGAGGGACTGGTCCATGATTTATTGAGTTTCTTTCTACTACTAACAAAATCATGGGATATCTCTTTTCCACATGCAACCAGGTCAAAACCAAGAAATCACCATGAGGGTGAGGTAATAATAATAAGAAAATTGTACACAAAAGTCATGGGGTACCAAATTTTCAGTGGGGACGAGGCATGTCATGCAAAAAACAAAAGGGTTTCATTCGGAAATCCTCTAAATAATAACATATTTTGGTCTCTGAGCTTTACTTTACATGTACAGTGTTGTGGAGATAAATGTATGCAAGGAGTCGGAGGAGGGCCAAAATCTTACAATTACACCGGGTATTACAACTGTGTCATTTCCCTGTTATCAATAAGCAAACATGGCACATGGTGTCAGTGCTACTGAATTAAGTATGATAGATTGTGAAAAAAAACTCTGAATCAAGAAGAAGAGAGACTGGAAAACAGTTAGACGTCCATTATGGACTGCTGTATTGAATTTCTGGCATCGAATTAAGGCTGACACATAGTTCGCAAATATCATTTGCTGGTAAATTAAATCTTATACACTGTTGACAGATGGTGTCTGGTGGTAAATTAAATTCATACACTCTTGACAACTGTTGCCTGCTGTCTGTCCTTGTAGCCGACAATCAGATCCTCATCGTGAAGCTGAAGGGCTTGCCAAAGTTACATGACCTGGTGAGGATAGCTGACGGGCAGATGTTGACGGCGGCTCTGGCCTGCCTTAGGAACCTCTCTATCCACAAAGCCAACGAGGTAAGGGACCCGCTGTGTGATGAGATGAATGACCTTCTCTGATGAGATGAATGACCCTCTGTGTGATGAGATGAATGACCTTCTCTGATGAGATAAATAACCTTCTGTGTGATAAGATAAATGACCTTCTCTGATGTGATGTGACCCTCTCTGATGAGATGAATGACCTTCTCCGATGAGATGTGACCTTTTATGTGATGAGATACATGACCTTTTGTCATGAGATAAATTACCTTTTATAGTTAGAGTGACATTCTGCGATGATATGAATGACTTCAAATTATGAAATGAGTGACTCTCTGTGGCAAAATAAGTCACCTTCTATGAAGAGATAAATGACCTTTTGTGGTGAGATAGATGACATTCTTTGACAAAGTAATATTAAGTGACCTATGATAAGAAAAGTGACATTCTTTGATGAAATAAGTGACCTTCTTTGATAAGATGAGCGACTTTTTGTGACGGAATAAGAGACACATGTGTCGTGGGAATTTAATTTTAAAGAACTCCCACCTTGGAAAATGTATAGTGCAGGGATTTCTAACTAAATCCTTCTCATATATTCGATCAGCACCCCTTAGGTGTACAAGTAGTGAGAAATGCTGAACCTTGAGAAAGTCTGCAAATCACCCGTAATAGTTGACTGTATATAAAATTAAACAAACTAACAAAAATACAAAATAAGCAACCTTCTGTGACAAGGTGAATGACCTTCTGTGATGATATAACGGACCCATGAAGAGATAAATGACCTTCTATGATGAGATACGTGACCTTCTAAGTGATCTTCTGTGATAAGAATGACATTGTATGACAAGATGAGTGATCTTCTGTGATGATAAAGGGACCCATCAAGAGATAAATGACATTCCATGATGAGATAAGTGACACTTTGTGGTCAGAGAAGTGACCTTCTATGACCTGTTAAAGGCATATCCTACAATTCACGGTGGCGCCACCTGGTGATTTTTAAATATTCCCATTCATCCATTGAAATTGGTAATTTGTTCAGCTATAACGATTAATAAGACTTGTATTCTACCCCTAGCAGATCATTGTGCTTTTCTGGTAGAAGGGTCTACAGAGAACGTAAAAATGATGTTAAATAGGAATATTTATAAAATTTTAAGAACTACATTGGGTAAAAGGGCTTATGAGGGAGAACGACTTATAAGTATCAACAGAATGTTGCATGAATGCAAAATAGTGCATCCAAATATAAGGAGGAAAGTTTTATTGTTGGGTATAATACGTAGCCTGTACAGGACAGGTGGTTTAAAGAAAATAGCACCCTTGGGGGACAATAGGCGTAAAACTAGGGCATCGAATAAGGAGAATTTGATTTTGAACCGACCTAAGAAAGAAAAGTATAGGAAATCAGCTTTTTATCAAGGGATAACAATTTGGAACTCGTCAGATGCTATCTACCAAAAAACTGGATCAAAAAAGGAATTTAAAAAGGCGGTTATGAATAAATTATAAGTAACAATGAGAGGACATCAGATATATTTAGGTATAAATTGTATAAGTCCAATGTGGTGAAGAACGACTAACTCCGTGTTAACTCAATGAGGAAGACTACTCCATATACTTCAGTGACAGAAAATTTTATTCTATTATGGGTCAACGTTTCGGTCCTTACGGACCTTCATCAGGACCAAGAATTGTATAAGTGTATTGATTGTGTACCATGTACCACTGTAATAACTGAATCATCAATAGTCACTGGACAGGAAGTCAGAGTCAAACTCTATGTATGATGCCCATATGATAAATTACTCTGTACATAAAATGAGTATTACCTGTCTTTCACCGAAAATTTATTGTATTGTGTATGTATATTCACGGACTTATATCTATGGATAGGAAACGCGGGCCATTCCCGTGTTTGTTCAACGATCTGTTGGACTCGGCTACGCTTGAGTGCGTTTCGCGGGTATAGCGCTAATTTCCGTATGATCCGGTAGGAAAAATTCGGCGATGGTTCCATTTTAAGCCACCAGGGTTGAAAGTGGCGCTGCTGATGTTTTTTGTTTGTTTATTTTTAATTGAGGAAGCTCTTTCTTTATTTCACTCGTAATACATACATTCATTCTTTCCTGAGTGTAAAATCATGACTGGTTGACAGGGAACATTTTTGAAACTTTGACTTTTCACAGTCAAACCCTCCAAAATCAGTCATTTCTCAGTGGCGCCATCATCTAAAGTCACCCAAACTCTGCCAATTGTTTGGAAACTCCCAGAAGGGCTAGGAATATAATTTGAACTGTTCTGAGTAGGTTGCACATTGGGGAAGACAGCTAAATACTTAAGCAAGGCCTGGTTGACAGGGAACATTTTTGAAACTTTGACTTTTCACAGGTGAACCCCCCAAAATCAGTCACTTCTCAGTGGCGCCATCATCTAAAGTCACTGAAACTCTGCCAATTGTTTGGACTCTCCCAGAAGGGCTAGGAATATAATTTGAAATGTTCTGAGTAAGTTGCACATTGGGGAAGACAGCTAAATACTTAAGCAAGGCCTGGTTGACAGGGAACATTTTTGAAACTTTGACTTTTCACAGTCAAACCCTCCAAAATCAGTCATTTCTCAGTGGCGCCATCATCTAAATTCACCCAAACTCTGCCAATTGTTTGGAAACTCCAAGAAGGGCTAGGAATATGATCTGAACTGTTCTGAGTAGGTTTCACATTGGGGAAGACAGCTAAATACTTAAGCAAGGCCTGGTTGACAGGGAACATTTTTGAAACTTTGACTTTTCACAGTCAAACCCTCCAAAATCAGTCATTTCTCAGTGGCGCCATCATCTAAAGTCACCCAAACTCTGCCAATTGTTTGGAAACTCCCAGAAGGGCTAGGAATATGATTTGAACTGTTCTGAGTAGGTTTCACATTGGGGAAGACAGCTAAATACTTAAGCAAGGCCTGGTTGACAGGGAATATTTTTGAAACTTTGACTTTTCACAGTCAAACCCTCCAAAATCAGTCATTTCTCAGTGGCGCCATCATCTAAAGTCACTGAAACTCTGCCAATTGTTTGGACTCTCCCAGAAGGGCTAGGAATATAATTTGAACTGTTCTGAGTAGGTTGCACATTGGGGAAGACAGCTAAATACTTAAGCAAGGCCTGGTTGACAGGGAACATTTTTGAAACTTTGAACTTTGTGTATAATCATGACTTACATTCCTAAGGTGTTTATTTGTAATCCTTTATTTTATTTGAAAAGTCAAAGTTTCAAAAATATTCCCTGTCAACCAGGCCTTGCTTAAGTATTTAGCTGTCTTCCCCAATGTGCAACCTACTCAGAACAGTTCAAATTATATTTCTAGCCCTTCTGGGAGTTTCCAAACAATTGGCAGAGTTTGGGTGACTTTAGATGATGGCGCCACTGAAAAATGACTGATTTTGGAGGGTTTAACTGTGAAAAGTCAAAGTTTCAAAAATGTTCCCTGTCAACCAGGCCTTGCTTAAGTATTTAGCTGTCTTCCCCAATGTGCAACCTACTCAGAACAGTTCAAATTATATTCCTAGCCCTTCTGGGAGAGTCCAAACAATTGGCATAGTTTCAGTGACTTTAGATGATGGCGCCACTGAGAAATGACTGATTTTGGGGGGTTCACCTGTGAAAAGTCAAAGTTTCAAAAATGTTCCCTGTCAACCAGGCCTTGCTTAAGTATTTAGCTGTCTTCCCCAATGTGCAACCTACTCAGAACAGTTCAAATTATATTCCTAGCCCTTCTGGGAGTTTCCAAACAATTGGCAGAGTTTGGGTGACTTTAGATGATGGCGCCACTGAGAAATGACTGATTTTGGAGGGTTTGACTGTGAAAAGTCAAAGTTTCAAAAATGTTCCCTGTCAACCAGGCCTTGCTCAAGTATTTAGCTGTCTTCCCCAATGTGAAACCTACTCAGAACAGTTCAAATTATATTCCTAGCCTTTCTGGGAGTTTCCAAACAATTGGCAGAGTTTGGGTGACTTTAGATGATGGCGCCACTGAGAAATGACTGATTTTGGAGGGTTTGACTGTGAAAAGTCAAAGTTTCAAAAATATTCCCTGTCAACCAGGCCTTGCTTAAGTATTTAGCTGTCTTCCCCAATGTGAAACCTACTCAGAACAGTTCAAATTATATTCCTAGCCCTTCTGGGAGTTTCCAAACAATTGGCAGAGTTTGGGTGACTTTAGATGATGGCGCCACTGAGAAATGACTGATTTTGGAGGGTTTGACTGTGAAAAGTCAAAGTTTCAAAAATGTTCCCTGTCAACCAGGCCTTGCTCAAGTATTTAGCTGTCTTCCCCAATGTGAAACCTACTCAGAACAGTTCAAATTATATTCCTAGCCTTTCTGGGAGTTTCCAAACAATTGGCAGAGTTTGGGTGACTTTAGATGATGGCGCCACTGAGAAATGACTGATTTTGGAGGGTTTGACTGTGAAAAGTCAAAGTTTCAAAAATATTCCCTGTCAACCAGGCCTTGCTTAAGTATTTAGCTGTCTTCCCCAATGTGCAACCTACTCAGAACAGTTCAAATTATATTCCTAGCCCTTCTGGGAGAGTCCAAACAATTGGCAGAGTTTGGGTGACTTTAGATGATGGCGCCACTGAGAAATGACTGATTTTGGAGGGTTTGACTGTGAAAAGTCAAAGGTTTAAAAGTGTTCCCTGTCAACCAGGCCTTGCTCAAGTATTTAGCTGTCTTCCCCAATGTGCAACCTACTCAGAACAGTTCAAATTATATTCCTAGCCCTTCTGGGAGTTTCCAAACAATTGGCAGAGTTTGGGTGACTTTAGATGATGGCGCCACTGAGAAATGACTGATTTTGGAGGGTTTGACTGTGAAAAGTCAAAGTTTCAAAAATGTTCCCTGTCAACCAGGCCTTGCTCAAGTATTTAGCTGTCTTCCCCAATGTGAAACCTACTCAGAACAGTTCAAATTATATTCCTAGCCTTTCTGGGAGTTTCCAAACAATTGGCAGAGTTTGGGTGACTTTAGATGATGGCGCCACTGAGAAATGACTGATTTTGGAGGGTTTGACTGTGAAAAGTCAAAGTTTCAAAAATGTTCCCTGTCAACCAGGCCTTGCTTAAGTATTTAGCTGTCTTCCCCAATGTGAAACCTACTCAGAACAGTTCAAATCATATTCCTAGCCCTTCTGGGAGTTTCCAAACAATTGGCAGAGTTTGGGTGACTTAAGATGATGGCGCTACTGAAAAATGACTGATTTGGAGGGTTTGACTGTGAAAAGTCAAAGTTTCAAAAATGTTCCCTGTCAACCAGGCCTTGCTTAAGTATTTAGCTGTCTTCCCCAATGTGCAACCTACTCAGAACAGTTCAAATTATATTCCTAGCCCTTCTGGGAGTTTCCAAACAATTGGCAGAGTTTGGGTGATTTTGGTCATGGTACCCCTCAGAAATCACCCATTTTCTAAAAGTCACCCTTGAAAACTCCAAAATTTGAAAATATTCCCAATCTAACAGGCCTAATCAAACCATTTAGCTGTGTTCCGAATTAGAAAACTACTCAGAATAGTTGGAATTACAGTTCTATGCCTTCTGATGGTTAAAACTACCTGCTGCTACTGTGGTGCCGCCCTGGTGGCAAAAACGGGAACTCGAGAACAATAGCGAGTCATAGATAGATAAGCCAGCAGGCCTGGGTTGCCAATCCAGGTCATCCAAGTCCGTGGTATATTGTATGTATATCTGTTCTTGTTTTTCGTGAATGGAAGACCGAATCTTGTATTCGAAATCATGAAAATAAAACCCTTTTCAAAAACAAAAACAAAAGTAGCACATTGCAAACTCTAAAGAGCAAAATTTAAGTTTAGCCTAGTTTGACTTAATCCAATAGGTAAAATAGGTCCATTTTTATTTGCTTGATTTATAGGAAATGTACTGAAAAATTATTTCAAAAACAAGGACGGTGGAACTATACATAAACTATATTCTGTGAAAGTTTGAGGAAAATTACATGGGTTTTACTATGTGAAAAACAACTTTTTAGAATCTCTATATATTCTAATATAAAATTATCATAATATTGATCTATAAATCAAAATCTAGCACGGTGACCCCCAATTTTTAAGTCAGATATATGCTCTACAATACTTAGAGATCATCGTAATCAATTTTCAGAAAAATAGCATGGGTTTTAATTTTCACGCCAAATTGTCCGATATGCCTTTAAATGGCATGAGACCATGTGGCTGACCTATGTGGCTGTCAGGGTATGAGAGAAACTTGAACTTAAGCTTTCTTATTCTCATTCCCCAGGCGGGCATCATCTCTGAGACGTTCCTGTCGGAGCTGAGACGGCTCGTGGCCAACGCCTCCAACCCGGAGGCCCAGGTGCACGCGGCCGGCACTATACGGAACCTGGCCGCCGGCGAGGAGATCGAGGTACGTGAAACTCGGCTTGAAGAGTGACCTGTAGACATTCTGTGAAAATACAGTAGGATCATGTTAGGTGGGGTACCCTCTGTTCTGGGCGAGAGTTCACCGTATTCCAGGGTGATCAACTCTCTACTAATAGGATTTCATTCCACTCTAAATATATATTGTCCCGAGGTATTTATAGATGTATGATGATGAAAATATAATAAATTAAAAGTCTCAGCACATATTTTTTATTTCTTTTCCTTCTAAAGTCTATCGATTATAACAACCGATCATCCAGGCAACAAGATAACACTAACTTATGCACTCTTTATAGAAACACTGATAAATACAATGAGTTTGTGCAGTTTCAGGATCATTTCTCGTTCTTCTGATAATTACATGGCCAACATTGATTATCAGAACTTTGCGTACTTCTCTGAAAATGATATACACTGGTATTATGAACGTATTACGCATCATTTAATGCTAAGAAATACGTTGCCAGGTCTATGTTTGGCTGTGTGGAGGCACTCATTCAAAGATGGCCGCCTCCGTAACACAATAGCTCTGTGCCCTATACGTGTTGTATTTGTGGTTGTAGAGTATGACGCGCAGCGGGTGTGTGGAGGCACTCATTGAGAGATGGCCGCCTCCCTAACACCATAGCTATGTGGCCTATACGTGTTGTATGTGTGGTTTTAGAGCAAAACACTCATTGAGAGATGGCCGCCTCCCTAACACAATAGCTGTGTGCCCTATATGTGTTCTGTGTGTGGTTTTAGTGCCCTATACGTGTTGTATTTGTGGTTGTAGAGTATGACGCGCAGTGGCTGTGTGGAGGCGCTCATTGAGAGATGGACATCTCCCTAACCTAATAGCTCTGTGGCCTATACGTGTTCTATGTGTGGTTTTAGTGCCCTATACGTTTTATGTGTGTGGTTTTAGTGCCCTATACGTGTTTTGTGTGTGGTTGTAGAGTATGACGCGCAGTGGGTGTGTGGAGGCGCTCATCGAGGTGCTGCTCGACGTGAGGACGCCCGACACCGTTTTGTCTGAAGTCACCGCAGCCGTCGCCGTGCTCTCTGACGAAGGTAGGTTTTATCTCGTTTATTACATACTATATACCCATGTTGTGTATACCGTAAATACGCTCCGTTTTGCCATATAACGTAAACATACCGTCAAAATACGGAACACTGTTCCGTACGAGACGACTAAAATACGAGTTGTTATACCAAAATAAGGTAATTATTTTGATCAATTTCTGGTATTTAATAAATATAGAACAACCTTCCACAACAAGCTACAAACACGATGAAAACTTACGGTTTCTACGGTCAGTAGCTCCTTTTTTTTACCAGGGTTTTAAACAATTGCCTTCGTTGTTGCTTTCTGTGTCGTCGAGTCTAGTTGTATCCGAATCATATTCCCTCTGTATGCTAGGCTACACTTGGACCCATTTGTTTTAGATTCATACTCTCTCATTTTTAACTTGGCATCACTACAAAACCTGTGCGGTGGAGCAGGCCACATGCTCACTGCCGGCGGCTGTACAGCCAAAACCTGCTAAAACTGATCCGTGTGATCACCATACGGGCGCCAGTATCAAATGAGCCCTGCCTTATAAGCATGTTTGGAAGATGCCTGGTGGAGTCGAAATCTGGCCTATCGAGTGGAATACACCTCATATTGATGACCTATTCCTTTAACCTATTTGTGATAGATGATGCCATAAATTATCATTTCCACAAGATGTGGTTGTAATATCTTAAAATAAGATTTACATATTATAATTATGTAATGTACAAATTGATAACGCTAAATATGTCTTAAATCATTGACAATTATTTTTTAAGAGTACAGTCCAGTGTAGCCATGTCCTAAATTTGATTTCGCTGCGTAAGAGTGTCGTCCAGTGTAGCCACGTCCTAAATTTGATTTTTAATCATTGACAAATAATTAAAGAATGTTTCTCAAATAAAAAAACCCAGGAATATTTGATCCAGAAAGTACTTACAGAGCGAGGGGATACCGCGGGTTAAACCTTTTCAGAAATTGTATATACATATTTCATGGATTGGCTCAGATAACGTTGTGAAGCACATGACGTGAATGGAAACTTTTCTTCACTACTAAACAGAGTCGAGTAAGCGCAAACTGCTGAACACGGGGAACGGGAGGGCGCTGTCCCGGCTGATCGACCTGGCCGTGAAGAGTCAGCTGCTGGACATCAGGTACAACTGTGCCGGCACCATCGGCCAGCTCGCCCTCACAGGTACGTCCCGCCTACTGCTATATACCTATAGGCGAATGGCTTACTTCTAATGACCAGAAGGACAAATTCCGTTCGTCTCCGAGTGATGAAATGATACTCATACGTCCCTCCGTACCACGTGATCACTGTCATTCTATCATTCTGCTATTTAGTGAGTTGTAAAATGGCATTCTTAATGATTTTTAGAATATGATAATAAAGAGACACAGTGAGTATGACTGAATTATTTTGGTCAGAAATACTCACCGAGTTCGAAGAATGAGGTGAGTATTTCTGACCAAAATATCTCTGAACGGATTCCATTCAGCCACATTAACTTTGTCTCTATATATTATTATGTATCCAGGTTCTATATAATGTAAACGCACACCGTTTCGACACTTGACGTAGAAATATCGTATGGAACCCTGTACGTCCCGCCTATTACACACCATCAAATCATCGATAAAGCGCGCAAATATGTAATACACATGGTGTACAGATGATAAGGCTTGACTGTTTTAAAATCAGGTGTAAATTATGTCTATGACCAAGATATTGGAAAGAGCTGCAATATAGCAGGAAACTGCGCTATGTAATGTTTGTCTATGACCGAGCTATAGGGAAGGGCTACTTTTTAATCTATGTGGATGAACAAACTATGAAAGAGGGGCTATGCATGCAGTGTAGCAGGGTATGATGCTATATGATCTATGTCTATGACCAAGCTAGATGAAATGGCTGCAGTATAGCGGGGAATAATACGATGTAATTCATGTATATGACTGTCCCATAACAAGGGCTGCAGTATCGCAGGGTACGAGACTGCAACCTATGTCTATGATCAAGCTTTAGGGCACAGTGTGATGGCTAGTCCCACATCATACGCCAGGGAATTGTAATATAACGCCACTATAGTCGGGGGACAACCACTATTTTCCTGCTGTCATAATCTATAGATAATCATGAGATGAGACTAAAACCCCAGAAATATTTCTAATAAAATCCATTGATAGTTGGACCTGCCACCTTGTGTTTTGTTTAGATTTGGGGGGCAAGATAGCAGCCTATATTATACACCGGCAACCAGAGCTACACAAAATTAGCTCTGGTCGGGTTAAATAAGCGGCCTCCTTGACCCAGTAGTGGAACCCGTTTGTTACTCTCCAACCAGATCATTCGTACTGCTTGGAGAGTATGTTATGTCATAACCTCGACGCCAATTATTCATTTTCTTATTTCCTTTCCTGTGTATTATTTCATGATATATTGAACGTGAATCTTGGTATCTTTTTCAATTTATTAGCAATGGATATTTCATATTAAGTATATCTGCTTTTATAGTATACATAGAATAGAACTCGGCTGGAGGCGAACACGAAGGGGATACCGTGTGTGATTTAACCCGACCAACCCCTATATCGTAGAAGGGGTTGGTTGCCAATCTACCTATATTATAACGCAATAGCTATGTGCCCTTTAGGAAAGAGCAGCAGGATTACAAGGTCTAGGTTTCAGGCCCAGTTGTGACGTTGCTGCTGCTGTTCATACTTGTCTATCATCCTCCTTTCAAACTCTTACTATTAGGCACAGTTTGAGGAACCAGTTCTGAGTTCTGTTTAATTTTCAGAAATCCCCTCGCGAACACTGGAGCGGTGTGAGGGGGCTCTGCTGAACTACCTGGACCTGTACGTTCACAGTGAGGACGACAGCTTCATCCACATCTCACTGTGGACCCTCCTGCAGCTTCTCTCATGTAAGTAGTGACTCTCCATACTGCCTACATCCAAGCCTCAACAGGAGAGGAAAATTCGCAATTTACCTGTCTATGAATAGGTCACTCTGCATACCTCATAGAAGGAGGAAAGCCCCAAATTTCAAGCAAAAGATAGAATGAATTAGAAGAAAACACTTGAAAGTCGTTAAAACCTGAAAGGAAAGTTACATGTATGATCAATCATTCGAATTGCATCCATCTTTTTTTTTTTTTTTTTTTTTATAGATATTGCCGAAAATATTGAGAAGAGTTGACTTTTTTTAACACGATCTTAGCTCTAATTATTTTTACAGATAACAGCTATATCACAATATCTATTTGTAAAATGTTTCGTCTCTTTATGATTTATTTACCATAATTTATTCTTTTCTACTGTCAGATGAAAAGATGCGAGTGTCAGTGAAATCTCACAGACTGACCCAGTCAGTGGAAGAGCTCCTCCAATCAAGTCACTCAGCAACCATCAAGGAACTAGCGGACACTGTCCAAAAGAAGTTGCAAGCTTAGCGCTGATTGGCTAAACTCAGGACGCCTTGCGTAGAAGGGTTTTCCTTGCGCTGACTTTCGCACAAGATATAAAGGTTCCACATCCAATAAGGCGACACTTAGGTAAAGAAATGTCGACATGCTGCCTTATATTACAATTTGTTCATCAACAATTTTTTTTATCAATGATGAATCTCCCCCGAACAAAAAAAAACTGATAATGAAAGTGGATTAGAATTTGTATATGGTTCCTTTTGATCCTGTATTACATATATACATACATTTGTTTAGAAATTTCTTTTTGGATATTGTGACATTTTTCCATTGAGGATGGTATTCATACATACGCTAACGTTTCCACAGTCTTATAGCTTCATGAAACCAATCATCTCCTGAAACCAAACATTGTCGACAAATGTAGTTTTCTTTGAGACGCCGGTCCCAATTTATCCAGAAAAAACATGGATTCTAATTCATCCTCATTCTAATCACAGACTTGGATCCCTGTTCTAATTGATATTCACGGTGTTTAACAATTTTAACAAGTAGGCATGTTGCTTCCACTAAGTCATTTATTAGCGATGATATGAGAGTGCAAATATCCGGACGATATGCCAGTTAGACATTTTTATGCTCTGCTATAAGAGTATACTTGAGTGGGTGGTTACTGCGAGAGCAACCCAATGTGTGACAAATTAGGGATAATTGCTAGTGAAACAACCGATAAATTATAGAAAGAAATACTCATAAACTAGTGAGGTAAAGACCCATGGAGTGCTACCTCAAGGTATTGTTTTTCTTATTGGTTATCTAAGGGTGACCTTGCAGAATACATTTTTTAATATTGAATTATTTTTACGTCAGCCATGGGAATAATGCATGACGTGAACACCGAGTTATAAATGAAAGTCTTCAGGGAGGCAAGTTTTCTAACAAATGACGGAATTCCGATATTTCATATACATCGGCAACACTAGAATATATATTAATTTATAGCCTTTTTGTTCCGAAATAATGTCCTAATTGATTCATTTTTTATAACTGTTTTAAATTTCCTACATTTTCCTAGTTCCGACTCTCATCCCTGAGTGTTAAATATAATTTATTTGAGTAAGAATCTAATGGGTATGGTGTATTGCCAACCACTGGAATACTATGCCGGAATGTCTAAATGATGCGGGTTTGTAGAATCAAGAATCACAGTTGTGAAAACAAGCCAACATAAACTTAAAAATAACAATAACAAATCCAGCATATTACACACAAATTGAAAATCAAACCCTACATAGTACACCAAAATTGGGGAAACAATCCAACAAGGTAGACGAAAACACTATTGAGGCCCCTCTGAGGAATTATCTCCCTAATATTAAAATGCCAGGTTTCCTTTCGAATTTGGTTTGAGTCGAGGGATCATTGTTTCTCTCGATTGGCAAATCTGAATATATATTTGATATCTTAGATTTGATATGCAATTTATTTTGGGAGACTGCCTGGCGATATTGGTTTGACAGATGAAGGGAAACTTATAAGGGAAATACATCTTTGAAACATTTACTCTTTCACTGCCAGCTAAAAGAATCAGTAACGAATCTTGGTCACATTATCAAATTTGAACTATTCATGGTAATCTTCTACTCAAGTGCATTTTGATTTTTTTTCTCTAATTTCTATTCATATTATTTGCGTTTCTTTAAAAGGAACTGCAATGTTATGCTATAGGATGTTACAGGTATGATATTGTACCCGCTCTATTAAATAGTGGCTCTTTTAACTTTACCATTGTAACTTAAACGTATCTTTTGCATCGTGAAATCTTTGTTCTTATTGGATACACTATTTCTGGGGTAGTGAACTGAAACATTTTCGGGTAAATGTTATATTAAATGTTAGAATCTAAGTATTCTTGGTTAACCATGAGGGACCACAATCTAATAGCAGATATTGCTGTGTAGTTATAGATATTTATTCAGTAGGATGTGCATGCTTGTGTTCAGAGGGTTGGGTATTACTAACAAGGCAGAATGTTGGTGCCAATATGAGAGGTCATCAAAATGACTGTTTCTACTACAGTAGTGAGCCATTGAGAAGGGGCCATCCATAAGGAATGTACGCAGTCTGAGGATGGGGTAAACAATTTTGGAAATTGTCCCTGCCTCCCTTCTTCATTTTATTGCATGCAAATTGGAGAGTGTGATGGGGGGAGGTCACTTCTGTTAACTTAAAAGATTTTGCCTACGTACTTCATAGATGGCCCCTGCCATATTGTTTTTCTTACTGGGAACATAAACGCCAAATCACGCTTTGTGATAATAAGCATAGCCGTTTTTCTTTTCATTGAATATGAATGTACAGGGAACTTATTCAGAAACAACTCTTGTCTATGTGTTTGCAGTGTCTTCACCTGTCATTGGTCACCCTTGTATTTGGATCAGTGAGAATAGGTACAATCTCTAAAAATATGTATTCAGAAAAACAACCATCACATTATGAACCCGCAAACCATGGGGATTCTAATCTGGAGTTCAATCTTAGCTTCATGGCCATTTCGATCATATAAGGCATAGCATTATTTCTGCGACAAAGGCATCTGAATTCCTTTAAATGTGTTGAATACACATTCATGGAATTCACATGGCTCTTGACTAAAGCATGCACATTTTTCTATGGTGCCACAGAGGCGATCGTAGTGAGCTTCTCAGAACAAATCAAAACAAGTTTGAACAAAAAGATATGTCCATAAGTATTGTTTTCTGCCTAACTGAGCTTTTTTTCATAGTCTTCATTTGAACGAATCCACTTGGAGACAGTCAATGGAAACAATCACCGAACATACACATTGAAGCCTCAGTCCCTCTGGCATCATCAACGTTTCGTCGTTTCGCATTTCGTTAATACTCTGGTCGGTCAGGATGACTCCAACTAGTGACGGTTCATTAAGTGAGGATAAGTTACAGACACAAGCGTGTTTACTGCTTGCCATTGTTAGTGTCCATTTTCAGGTGTTGGACTAGTCATGATGGTTCAGTGGACTTCCATTGATAGTGCAATGTCAGACTGGTGTATCTGTAGGTTTTACGTCCTGCCTGTTCTCAACAAGGATGGGATATTTATTTATGTGTTCACTTATTTATCACGATAGTGATTCACCCAGGTCACAGTAGGCAATTGTAAGCGAAAACGTACTGAGTGAACCTGTAGTAATACCATTCTCGGTTTCTTGTGATATAAATAAGACGGAGAGGCATAGTCTCGTGACAAGATACCGGGACTTACAGGCTCATTCACTAAGTTTTCTTATTATTCTTTCTATCAAATTAATGAGAAAACACCATTTTATTCACTTACTAAGTTGTCGATTGACAGCCATTCACTACGGGCACAGTGTACCCGAACATCATTCATACTTCACCCTAGCAGCGGGCAGTATTTCATAGACGTTCCTACACAGGTAGAAGATAATAGCAGCATTGATTAGCATCTTGTAAGATGGAAACAGGTTTATTGTAAATACAGACAGTATTGTCTGTGTGCTGTAAAGGCAATTGTTCCCGTTGTATTCTTCAGGAGATAATTAGTTTATAAAAAATTAGGCCTTGCATTGACCCACACTAAACTATTCATAGCTAAGTGATTGTAAGTATATGTTCTATGGACCTCTCATGGAAAGGTTATATTACACTGTCGTGCAGTGAACTGGGTTCACTTACAGTAGAACAGAAACATGCAATGTCAACCCGACTATTTACCATACCACCTGTACCCAATTACTAGACTTAGTCTAGCCTAGACTGACTGTAACATGCAGGCAATCATAGTCCAAATTTCCACTATAATGATAAGAAGGCATAGAGACCATGGTATACGTATGGAAAGAAGGAAGTATACACCAATACCAATTCGTCGAATAGTACGGAATAACACAGAATCCCATTATGCTACGGTTTTGTAAGATTTATTATTGTTGCATATTTACTGAATTGTAAGAGTGATATACATTACTAATTACTTCAGCATTGCTGACAAGGCTGACTGTGTGGTCCGGAAATGATCCGTTAACTTTAACCAGGAAAAATTATATACGTCTGGTGGAGATATCTTGCCATCTAAGACAAAATAACATTTTTATTTGGTTGGGGGGGGGGGGGGGGAGGAGGGGGGGGGGGGGTCCTAAGATACGTGTCCAGATTTGATATACCTTCATATGATTTGGTTTTTGTACCTTGATTTACCCAGGTTAACATGTGGATAGTTAGGGTGAAAACCATGGTAAGATGCTTCATGTTATAATGATGAGAAACCATGGTAACCAGGAGTGTTATAATGAAATATTGTTCAGATATATTTGATATGCTGAACTCGGTAACTGCTGGTAACCTCATTATTTAAACCGTACATTCATTGTACATTCAACATATTCCTATATTAGAGAAGTGTTGTTTATGTATCACAGTAATCAAGAGCTAGATTGTTGATATTATTTGGCCTGAAAACTTGACATATATAACAGCGTTCTATTATAGGGCAAAGAGGGATTGCTAGTTCCGCCATTCTATACCAGGATATCATAGATCGCACCACTTTAATCGGGGACAATCGATGTAATCAGTTTTTATAATCCATCGATACTAGTGAGACGAGGCTAAAACCCTCTATGGCAAGCCGAAAATGAATAACCCATTGATAACTGCACCCGCCATCTGGTGTTTTATGGTGTTGGGCACGAGATGGCCACTTCCATAACACAATAGCTATCTGTTGGAAAGTAGGACATCTCACAATATAGCAGGCACCTGTCTTTAGACAGTTGAGGGTCCAGGGACTGGTTTGAAACGAAATCAACCCAGATTGTCTGGTGGTGATTTCAGGTATACCATATCTACCTGTACACCTCAAAACCACGGTAGCAACATCAGTCATATATCAACAAGTAGATATTATAGGGGAAACCCATGAAAGTTTAGGGTCTGAGCTCGTATCCCATCGAGTTTGAATCATGTAGTAATTCACACGGCGAAGCCGCGTGAATTACTACGTGATTCAAATGAGATGGGATCGAGCTCTGACCCTAAACCTGAATGGTTTTCTGAATTTATCTCACCCTTGATATTGACTAATGGGCTAACATTTGTGACATCACCCCCATTGGATATTTTTCCTAAATATCCAATGGGTGTTAGATACGAGTTCCCAATGTTAAGTCTATGGAGAAAAAATATCTGGGGTGAGATAAAACAGGATAAATTCAAATGGGTAAAAAATGAAATAAGTTGTCTAACACTTCTCAGCTGCACAGGAGACAGGAATACTTTTCCGTCACATGTCGTATACCGGTATCTGTATTAGGGATGAATTGATGGGGAGTTTATTTGTCATTAATATTGTGTGGTTTAACGTCGGCACGATACCCACAGTATAAACTCTCACTCTAACGACCAGCCACAGACAGACAACCAGCTATTACGACCAATACGTCTGAAAGGAGGTCAGTAATTAATTTGGTCGGAATGTGCAATAAAGGTCCTATTTGAGTATTATGAGAAATCTGGGTTAGGGTGAACGTATTGTTTTGGTTAATGGTTTTTCCGTACCTCGGTAGAACCCGAGTCCTCTGACCGTCTGATGTGGAAAACATAAAAACTAAAGCAATTGATTTACCCTAAACCAGATACTTTATCATCATTTACCTGAAAATAATTAAACGCTATATTTATAAAGGGTTGATTCCACCGGATGTAGTCTTTTTTTCGGAAAGATTTCTTCGAGCCCACCCAATCCCCTTTTCGACAGGTTTCGGCATAGATTGGTCGCTCGGTGAAATCAGCACTTTACTTACGAACTTCTGGATTCGGAACATTGGCCAGTATTTATTTATCGCACAGAGCTATATATAATATGATTTGATCATTGTGTTAATTAAAAAAGCCAGTTCTATGTGTTAATCAATACGTGTTGTGATACAATTTGGGTTGATCCTTTGTTGAACATACAGTTTAAATAACATGAACTTGAGTATTCGATGTGAGGTTATTTGTCTGAACGACTGATTTATACCATATTACAAAGATTAAGTGCATAATGTGACATTTGCACTTGTGATGAAACACATTGGTATAGTTATCCTTTAAGACTCATCATTGTAAGCAGGTTTCGCCAGTCTAAACTTTATAAAAGAATACCATTTTCCACGATATTTCCGGTTTTTAGCTGCTTCTGCATTGCATGATTTCTTCCTCCTATATGTTGTATTTTTTACGAATACTTTATTATAATATAATCAGTAAATGAACCCTTTTATCTTATACCTATGCACATACACCTTATAGTTACTAATCTCTGTTTAAAAAAAGTGGTAACTTTAAAATATTGACGAATTTTGCCGGAGAGTCCCATATTAACCTACACAGTGTGCAATACATATTACATGCTTTGAAGTAAATATCGGTGAAACTAGGTGTTGCTATGCATGTTGCTATGTAACAACCTGCCATCCGATATCGCTTTCTCAATCTCCAACCCATGTCTTTTCTGAAGGCTTCATACATGTAGTACTAAAACTGTTTGGAGAATGTGATTTTGAGGCGCAATGAATCGCTAACAACATTCTGTACCTAGGGCAACAATATAAGAAGAATCAAAGCAGCGGTATACTCAAAGTAAATAATGAAGTGTCATGCCTGTGGCATCTTGACCGAACCTAGCTGAGATGCATGCCTCTTTTAGGGGATGGGGCGATCCAGGTAATTCCTCAGGTCCCATAGGAGCCTGTCTCCATGAAATTAATAGGGAGCCAAAGTGAACCCGCAGAAACCACAGATACCCATTAACAAAACACCATTTCCGGTGGCCAGCAAGAACGAGGCTTAGTGCTAAACCTATGGGGGTTTGAGGCTAGACTTTTGTTTTGTGTCTCATTTGTTACTTTTGAAGTGAATTTTACTACTATCGTATCTGAATAACTCTGTTTCGAAACTACGATGACAGTTGTTAAGTTTATTAAAAATTTGGATCTAAAAGATTTGAGAATGACGCATATAATCTCGAACCTACATAGTCAAAGTACTGAGCGCCTACATCCGGAAATGGTGTTTTGTAAATGGGTATCTGTGGTTTCAGCGGGTTCACTTTGGCTCCCTATAGGTTTTGTTAACGACCACGCAGAGTTCTGTGAAGTGGCCGTATGTTGGTATCTGTAAACTCATAAACACGACATTTATAACCACTATTTTGTCTACTGGTCCTATTTTAGATATTTTAGTTAGTTTGTTGACATACCATTGTACCCTGTGCTTTGCTATTTATTTACCATTTAATAGCCAAAAAAACAATTCTATACTTGTAGACAGATACTATTAGAAGAGAAACGATAGTATCTAATACATTAGAACATGATGGATCGTTCAGCACTTGTTCTAAGACATTCCGAACCCCCAAATAATACAAGATGTGGACAATTTGACCGAATGACTTTTCTGTTATCCGGATTCAGTAAGGGTTGGTTACAAAGTGTGATATCATTTTGCAGGAGATGATAACATTGAACTAGAAGGTGTGCTATTTCTGAATATTTTGAGTATATATCGCACACTATTGTTTGATATATCCTATATTGTAAATCGCATACCATATTGTGTCGGTATCTCGTATATTGTATTATGTGCCACTAAGCTATTTCCTAGTGACTGACATTTCGATGCAATAAAATATTGTAAAGTAATTTTCCATTGTTTTGTTATAATTCAAGTCAGGTTCTGCCTCCTGTTGTGATATCTATGAAATACACAATTTCCTAATATTTAGAATTTATTGAATTTGAATCATATTTGAATATTCCTTTGAATACTTATGTTTAATTATCTTTCAATTGATTGAAAAACATCTTTTATCTTGTAGACAAAAAATCATACCTATATTTTCACTTTTTTGTCCACTTTTCCTTTTGAATCTGTGTTACATTTTTAATCAATCTTTTTAACATATTTATAGTTGTATACATAACTGTATAGACCGTAAAATCAATTGTTCAAAATCAGTCATGCGTGGTGCTTACTTATTGCCCAATCGATTGTTTTCTGGCCTGATTCGTTTACACAGTTAGCAGGCAACACCGGGAAGTCGAGGCCAGATCACTTTAACCCTTTAAGGACGGCCGTCTATGGCAGACCTACACACATGGGGACGGCTACTAGTGGCTATGTACAGTTCTAGGGGACGGGGGCATTGTCCTCTGAATTCGAAATTCGAAGGTTTATCACGTGATATAATCTATTATCCTTAATACTTTTATTTCTATTATTTAGAATTCGAAAATATGAGGGTACACCTCCATTCTGTAAAAATTTCAAGTTTATTGTTAATATATTTCATTTTCAAAAACAATTGAATAAATATCCAGCAAATGATGCCTTAAGGCATCATCCGCCCCTGGCCGGGTGATGCCTTAAGGCATCATCCGCCCTTAAAGGGTTAAGGGCTGAGCCAGGGTATTGTTCGCATCACTGGAAAAATGATCATTTTGGGCAAATCCATGTACCATATTTTTCAAAAAGATTTTGGTCTCACTAAATCATGTTTTCTACGTTATCCAAGTGTATCTTTCATTCATATAACACCTAGAGAAAACATATGGGAAATTGTAATTTCTTTCTTTTCATAAACTGGAAAATAATAACAAAATAACTTTTTTAAAGGGACATTACTATCTAATGATGTTTTTTCTACGTTATCCAGATATCATTGGACCAGATAATTAATTGTATGAATAAGTTCATTCTAATTTCCACAAGTCTGAAGTTACTTGACTGTATTTAATGCATATTTTTATTGATAATTTTATAATTATGGTAAATATTGCCAGAAAAGAACTAAAGATGTGTTATATGTTAGGGACCATCCATAAAGTACGTACGCAGCAAGGGGGGTTTGTTTGTGGGTTTGTGGGTTTGATTTAATGTCAAGTTAACCATTGCAGGTTCTCACCAGACTTTCTCAAGGTTCTTTTACACCACAAGGGTGGTGATCGAATCTATGAAATGAATTTAGGAAGAAATCCCACCCCTACACATTTACCGAGGTGAGAGTTCTTTTACTTCCCATACCACATAGACATGGTATGAGAAGGATTGGCCTTTGATATAGCAGTAAATCTACCACTGCTGGGGGTGAAGGAGAAAAGTGGCTGCAGTGGGACCCGAATCAACAAAGTCTGACAACCTTGATATTACAAGTTCAGTGCTCTTTGCCACTGAGCTAACTCCCCACCCCGGTCTTTTTAGTTTAGGGTCAGTATGGTTCAGGGCAGTAAGATTGTGGTGCAGTTTGGTCTAAGGGCAGTATGGATAAAGGACAGCATGGTAGAGATGCAGTATGGATTAAGGGAAGTATGATTGAGAGGCAGTATAGTAGAGGAGGAGTATAGTGTAAGGGCAGTATGCCTGAGAAGCAATATTGCTGAGGGGCAGTATGGTGGTTGAAGGAAAGTATGGGTGGGGGGCTGTATAGTTGAGGGGCAGTATGGGTGAGGGGCAGTATGCATGAGGGGCAGGACGGTTGAGGAGCAGTCATTTTCTGGCAGTATGTGGAGGGGCAGTATGGTAGAGGGGCAGTATTGTGGAGGTGGAGTATAGTGGAGGGGTAGTATTATTGAGGGCCAATATGGTGGAGGGGTAGTATTATTGAGGGCCAATATGGTGGAGGGGCAGTATGGTAGAGGGGCAGTATTGTGGAGGGGCAGTATGGTGGAGGGGCAGTATGGTAGAGGGGCAGTATTGTGGAGGGGCAGTATGGTGGAGGGGCAGTATGGTGGAGGGGCAGTATGGTGGAGGGACAGTATTGTAGAGGGGCAGTATGGTGGAGGTGCAGTATGGTGGAGGGGCAGTATGGTGGAGGGGAAGTATGGTGGACGGACAGTATTGTAGAGGGGCAGTATGGTAGAGGGGCAGTATGGTGGAGGGGCAGTATTGTAGAGGGACAGTATGGTGGTTGCGGGGCAGTATGGGTGAGGGGCAGTATGGTGGAGGGGCAGTATGGGTGAGGGGCAGTATGGTGGAGGGACATTACGGTGGAGGGGCAGTATGGTGGAGGGGGTGGAGGGAGAGTATGGGTGAGGGGCAGTATGGTAGAGGGGCAGTATGGGTGAGAGGCAGTATGGTTGAGGGGCAGTATGGGTGAGGGGCAGCCTGGAGGGTTGAGCACCAGTCATTTAGAGGCAGTATTGTCGAGGCCGGATGGGCAATTTTGTGGAGGGGCAGTATGGTGGAGGGGTAGTATGGTGGAGGGACATTATTGTAGAGGGGCATTATGGTGGAGGTACAGTATGTTAAAGGGGCAGTACGGTGGAAGGACAGTTATGTGGAGGGGTGGTATGGTGGAGTGACAGTATTTTAGAGGGGTAGTATGGTAAAGGGGCAGTATGGTGAAGGGGCAGTATGGTGGAGGGACAGTATTGTAGAGGGGCAGTATGGTAGAGGGGCAGTATGGTGGAGGGGCAGCATTGTAGAGGGACAGTATGGTGGTTGAGGGAAAGTATGGTTGAGGGGCAGTATGGTAGAGGGGCAGTATGGGTGAGGGGCAGTATGGTAGAGGGGCAGTATGGATGAGGGGCATGGCGGTTTAGCAGCAGTCATTTAGAGGCAGTATGTGGATGGGCAGTTTTGTGGAGGGGCAGTATGGTGGAGGGGTAGTATGGTGGAACGACAGTAGCCCATTGTAGAGGGGCATTATGGTGGAGGTACAGTATGTTAAAGGGGCAGTACGGTGGAGGGATAGTGTTGTGGAGGGCCAGTATGGTGGAGGGGTAGTATGGTGGAGGGACAGTATTTTAGAGGGGCAGTATGTTAAAGGGGCAGTATGGTGGAGGGGCAGTATGGTGGAGGGGCATTATAATAAAGGGGAAGTTATGTTGAGGGGCAGTATGGGGAAGGAGCAGTATGGTAAAAGGGCAGTACGGTGGAGGGACAGTATAGTAGAGGGGCAGTATTGTAGAGGGACAGTATGATAGAGTGGCAGTATGGTGGATGGACAGTATGGTAGAGGGGCAGTATGGTGGAAGGGCAGTATGGTGGACAATATAGTACAGGGGCAGTATGGTAAAAGGGTCAGTATCCTGGAAGGGCAGGCAGTATGGTGGAGGGACAATATAGTAGAGGGGCAGTATGTGGAGGGGCAGTATGGTGGAGGGGTAATATGATTCAGGAGCAATTTTGGTATGGGGCAGTATGGTTATGGGGCAGTCCTGTTGAGGGGCAAACGTGCAGTTGAGGGAAAGAGTGGGTGATGGGTGGTGGAGTTGAGAAGCAGTATGGTTGTGAGACTACTGTCATACTGTTGTGAGATTGTGAGACGGTAGTGACTTAATATTGATAGGCAATTGTCCCCAACAAATTTCATTCCCAAATTACAGAATCCCATGAGATTTTAGAGATGTTTAAAATTCATAGGGGTATTTTAGTGAGACAAATGTACCCATTCGATAAGAATCCAATCTGCCATTTTTCAAATAACCCAAAGTTTTTGGGAAAACTGCTTAAGGTGTTTGAAAGGGGGGGGGGGGTCCGGAAAATGTACATATGCAATAAGGGAGTCCATGAGAAGCGTATGCTGTGCAACAGGGGGGGGGGGGGGGGGCTCAATTTTCCAGGAAAATATGCGTACATACTATATGGATGGCCCCTAATAAACCCAGCATTCTCTTGTCTTTTTGCGTGGGAGACAAGGCTTTTACCATACTGTAAACACTACCACATTGTGCCGATCTCGGCCGCGGCCCGCTCGGGCTTTGTTCCTGACGCCTCAATCTCGCGCAGAGCAGTCATTGAGCCTTGGAGGGCTGGTCATTAACGGGGGGCGGTGGGCAAGAATTTAATCTTTTATTCGCGGTGATGTTCTTCTCTCCATGTTCGCCTACCGCTGAGGCTTTATAATTGTGGTTTCGAATCTATACTGAATTCTCGTCAGGTGTCATAGGGTATTACGGGGGGGCCTGTATTTTAACTGGCGGAACGTTGCGGAGGAGTCCATCTACTTTCTGGATAAGTAGGTTTGGCAGATCGGCTGCTTTGTTTGGTAGGGTCAGTGATACTTTATGGGAAATATGTGTTTGTAAAAGCTTTTGCTTCCATCAACCGTCAGACGAAAATTTTTAAGACGTGGCGTTTAAGTATCCCTAACCATACCGGTTGTCCATGGTGTTCAGTCCCCACGGGACTGACTCTTGAGCCTGTGAATCCAGTTGAATTCAATTTTGTTCCGCAGGGAACTGGCTCTTTTGCTGCCCGGATGGCTGAAGATAAAGTCTAAGATGTAGACTTTTACATCTTTGCCTCCTTCATGGTCACACTGGTTAAAGTGTGTTGGGACATCGTTTTGGGTGCTTCCCTTGGCAATGTTCCGCAGGTGTTCGTAGAGCCTCTCCTTGATTTTTCTCTTGGTTTGGCCTACGTACTGCATGTTGCATCTACTGCATTCTAAACAGAAGATCACATTAGAGCTGTTGCAGGTGACATTAGTTTTTGTAATGTGTGACCTTTGGGTAGACTCGGAGGTGATTTTACCTTCGTTGTCTAACATTTTGCAGTATCTGCAATTCTTTTTCTTGCATCCATTCTTCGTGGCGCCATTCTTTGTGGGTTTTACTTTTTTGCCCACCCCGTTGCCCACATTCAGTTTTGCCCGTACCAGATGGTCTTTCAGGTTTTTTTTACGTCTAAATCCTTTCACGAGCTTGCATTTGTGGATTTGTTTTGTGGTTATGGATCTGCCCAAGATGTCCCAGTTCTTTTCCACCACTTCTCCCAGTACATTCCCTGTTGGTCTGTAGGTGGAGATCAAGAACGTTTTCTCCTGTGAGTCATCGTTCTTCACTTTTTTGTTTTGCATTGATCAGGTTTTTTCTATCCTGATTGTCTACCTTTTGTTTGCATTCCATAAGGACCCCTTTTGGATATCCTTTGTCTACAAACTGATCTAGTTTCTCACACGCATGTTTTTCGTCTTCTGGTCTGCTGCATATTCTTTTGATGCGCAGCAGTTGTGAGTACGGAGACTGCGTTTGGTTGCCGGCGGGTGTGCCGAGTCATACCTGAGGTACGTGTTCGCGTCCGTTGGTTTCGTGTATAGGTCTGTATACACCTTACCGTCGTCTACTTTGACCTTGGTATGCCCCTGAACTATACTGCCCCTCACCATAGTTGCTCCTGAATCATATTGGCCCTCCACCATACTGCCCTTCTACCATACTGCCCCTCCACCATACTGCCACTCTACCATACTGCCCCTCTATCATACTGTCCCTCGACCATACTGGCCTCCCACCATACTGCCCTCTACCATACTGCCCCTCTACAATATTGTCCCTCGACCATACTGCACCTCGACCATACTGCCCGTCTACTGCACTGCCCCTCTACAATACTGTCCCTCCATCATACTGCCCCTCCACCATATTGCCCCTGTAACAAATTGCCACTCAGCCATACTGCTGCTCTACCATACTGCCCCTCTACCATACTGCCCCTCCAACAATACTGCCCCTCTACAATACTGCCCCTCTACATACTGCCCCTCTACATACTGCCCTTCTGCCATACTGCCCCTCTGCCATACTGCCCCATCACCATACTGCCCCTCCACCATACTGCACCTCCACCATACTGCCCCTCCACCATACTGCCCCTCTACCATACTGGCCCTCCACCATACTGCCCCTCTACCATACTCCCCTCAGACATACTTCCACACAACCGCAACGCCCTTCCCCTATACTTTACCACCATACTGTCCTTCAGCAATACTGCCTCTCAACCCTACTGCCCTAAATCCATACTGCTCATCTACCATAGTGGCTCTCAACCATACTGCCCTTAATCCATACTGTCCTTAAACCTTACTGTCCCTCATCCTTACTGCCCTGAACTATACTGACCCAAACCATACTGACCCTCATACTATAGTGAAGGACAGTGTGATTTAGAGGCAGTATAGTTGTGGGGCAGTATGGTGGAGGGATACTATGGTTAAGGGGCAGTATTGTCGAAGGATAGTATCATTTAGGGGCAGTATGGTAAGGGGCATTATCGTTTAGGGGCAGTACGGTGGAAGGGCAGTATGGTAGAGGGGCAGTATTGTGGAGGGGCAATTTGATTCAGGATCATTTTTGGTGAGGGGCAGTATGGTTAAGGGACAGTATGGTGAGGAGCAGCATGGTCAAGGGGTGGTATGGGTGAGGGGCAGTATAGTTATAGGGTAGTATGGTTCAGGGGCAGCATAGTTTCGGGACAGTATAGTGAGGGGCAGTATTGTTTGATGCAATTTGAGTCAGGGGCAGTATTGTGGAGAAGCAGTATGGTTGAGGGACAGTAATGTAAGAGCCAATACGGCGAAGGGCAAAAGTATTCAGGGGCAGTATGGTGGAAGTTTGGTTCATGGCTAGCATCGTGGAGGGAAAGGGTTAAGTAAGGGATAGGGATATATTTGGTATGTCATTTGTGGGAAAAAACTGGTGGGGGAGGCCTAGTTTTTTGTCATGGGTCATCAAACTCAAAGGGTGTGGTGATCCTGTTTCGCAGGAAACTGAAATACATTATTGAATTAGAGTTGGATTCTGGGGGTAGATTTATAATATTGGGATTAAAATATAATGTTAGAGAACTCCTCCTCACTAATGTATATTCCCCGACTCAGATCTATGAAAATGACCAAATTGAAAATCTGAAACGGATTTACAGGCAGATTGTAAAGAATGCAGACCTCCCCATGCTCATAGCTGCCCCTAGACCGAACAATGGACAGGAAAAATAGTACTGCCCAATACAGAATGGTCAGCTATAGAGAAAAACTGTGAATAGTTCTGAACACGTTAGACCTAGACTGAGTATCACACTCAGCTGGGATAGTGAGAAGAGGAGACCAGGGTTATGGAAACATAATGATCTGTTACATTTAGGCGACTCGTAGAAAGAGGGCATGATTGAGGTTATTAAGGGGACCCTGAGAGACATGTGCCAAATAGAACCTTCCAGATTATGGGAATTCCTCTTGTTTAAAATGAGACAGCTGTCAATGAAATATGCAAAAGAGAAAAATAAGAAAGGAAACAGAATTTAGAAATAACCTGGAAAAAAGACTGAAAGAACTCATTTTAATCCATGATGCTTCAGATATTGAGAAGGAAGTAACAACTAAGATTCAGTCTATACAAAAAAAAATAGAGGACATTTTTTAAAAGCTGCAGTATTGATTATGTTTAGGAGTAAAGCCAAAAACTATAGAGTTACTTTCTCAACCTTGAGAAACTGAATTTTAATAAAAATTACTTTCTCAGGTCAGGGACAGTAGGGGAATCCTGATTTCTGAGCCCAAAACGTCAGGGAAGCAATGTATGATTTTTACCAGGATGAGACAAAAGGAAGCATTGACCCAGACTTCTAAGACATTCTAGATGGTCAGGTTATTCTAGGGCTCCCACAACTAGACAATCTAGTATATTTACACTACAACGATCAAGAAGTGGATCCACGTAAACTCAGTGCCGTGCGATTAGACAACACGGCCAATACAAGATAAAAATATCTCATATCAAACTAGAGGAGGCCTGGATTCACGTAAGTGCCATGCAGAAAATGTAGGCCTCCAGGGGCCAAGCAGCATCATACCTTATAGAGTATTGATAGACCTCCCTCCTGACCTCCCTTTCTACCTCCCTCCTGACCTCCCTCCTTACCTCCCTCTCTACCTCCCTCCCCACCATCCTTCTGACCTCTCTCTCTACCTCCCTCCTGACCTCTCTACCTGTCTGCGGCTGTGTATAACCCAGAAAATAAATATCCCATGAAGCCTGTTATGGTCTGAATGGAACATTTACAGAAACTTTCACACACAATATGAGTTATCTTTAGTTATCTCAAATATAGTTTTTATTTCGTTTCGTGATAAAGATCTGACAAGATATCTGACAGGACCGTAAACCTGTGAGTGGAGGTCTAAAGTTCGGACAGTCTTGAAAGATTGGACATGATTTTAGCACCAGCGTGTGCTATACACATTCGTAACATCAACGCTTATCTTTATTTACCTTCATTGTTCAGTTAACCGCAGTATTCAGCGGAAAATTACTGTTACTCGCTATCTGGGCCCAGTGTGGTACTTTAGTGAGACAGGAGTAAATATTTTCCCCTACTTTTTGCCTTCTGACAGCCTCCACCATTTCAAAATGGCGCAAGGTGCGCTGGTCCCTAAATCACTCTGAAATCAAATACTGTAAGTCTATGACAGTTTGGGCCACCACCGCCTTTTTGAATATTTCTGATCTGCCATCTCCTCTGGAGACTGTGATATTGTCAACATCCACCAGATAGCACATTCATAGGCTCTAGCGACAAAGTCGCTAATCGTCTGATAATTTTTTTTTTTTAAAGCTATTAAACCGAACTGTGGTCCCTGGCCTTTTTACCTCTGAAATTCAGATACTTTTGGCTGTTCTACATTTAGTTATTTCTACACCCTGGCACAGCCCATACATACACTGTGACAGACCTCCTCATCTATCAAACAGTCTAATCATCAATCAGCCCACCGTCCAACCTCCTCACCTACCAATCCACCTTCATACCAGCCTCCTCACCTACCTATGAGGGAGCATACGCAAAATTTCCAATTGTTTTTATTCCCCCCCCCCCCCCCTCCACCCCCCATCAGTGTGTACGTACTTTAGGGATGGCTCCATATCCACCAATCCACCAACATCCTCACCTACCAACCTCCACATCCACCTACCTCCTCACAGTACTAACCTCCCCACCCACGCCCACCCTTGCTGTGTACGTACTTTATCGATGGCCCCAGCAGGTCCCTCGCTCTCCAACCGATAGGACCAAATCCCCGCTAGGAGAGTGTTCATTGCGGGGCGGTACGCTCTGCCCAGGGCGAGCTGCCGACCCGGAGTTGAGTGGGACGCCACACAGGGACGCCACTCAGGGACGCTGATACTGCCAGAGGTCATGACGGAAAAAATATAACAGAGGACGCACAAACTAGCATTTATCCCTCTCGTGAAAGGCTTATCACTCATGTCACAGTGATCAGCCGCCGGGTGAAAAAGGAGATTTTATCATGCAAGTCGTCTTGGATTAGTATCGCCGACAAAGTGCACAAAACAGTGAGAGAAAAGTTGTACATCCGGACGTATACATGTATGTGTACCAGGATGCTACCAGCCTTCAGGCGTTTATATTGTTATTGTTGTACTCTTGTGGGGCTGTACATGGAGGACTGAGTACTATGTGAATCTGCTTCATAGTGCAGCAGTATGGACGAGTACTAAACCTATATATAAGTATACGGAGACCCTCCATTCTTATCGCTATGCAATAGGCCTGTTGGGGTATTATTTATTGTCTACGTGGAGTATCTCATTTTAGACACTCTTGGAAAAGATGGCATTGTTTATTATAGTCCTCAGTGCTCTTTTAACAGCAGTTCCATGTGAGATCTCGAACAATGACGTTTACGGTCACGTGACTCGGCCTAACGTTCTATTCATCGTAGCAGACGACATGAGACCGCAGCTGACGTCATACGGTCACGACAGTCCGTCACGTGTCAGTCCCATCATGCATACACCGAACTTAGACCGACTCGCGGGACGCAGTTTCGTTGCCGGCCGCGCGCATGTGCAGTACGCCATGTGTGGACCGAGTCGCACGTCGCTACTCACAGGTCGCCGACCGGATACCACCCACGTTTACGACAACCTTCACTACTTCCGGAACGTTGGCGGGAATTTCACCACCATACCACAGTACTTCAAGCAAAACGGATATGTATCAGTGGGCATGGGGAAAATATTCCATCCTGGAGTCGAGGCTTCTGGGAATGATGATCCGCCATCTTGGTCCAAGCCCTACTGGCATCCTTCCAATGAGGATTACTGGTGGAGCCGGACAAGGAGTTGGATAGCGGTTACTGCGGAAATGCGGAAACTGAAACCACTTCCGGATGAGCAGATGACATTTCACGCCATCAAAACTCTGAAAGATTTGGCGCCAAAAGCGAAAACTGGAGAACAGCCATTCTTCCTCGCTGTGGGGCTTTTAAAGCCACATTTGCCTTTTGTGTTTCCTGAGGAATTCTTGGAGTTTTATCCTCCCGAGACAATAAATTTGCCCGACAATGGGTTTGCTCCGTTTGACATGCCGCCGGTTGCCTGGAATCCGTATTACGAGTTGCGGACATACCACGACATTTCCTCTCTGAATGTCAGCGGTGCGATAAACACCACCCTGCCAGATGCAGTGATCCGTGACCTACGACGGGCATACTACAGTGCATTAAGCTTCACCGACTCTCTCATAGGAATACTTCTTCGTGAAATCCAAGCGCTGGGCCTTCAGGAAAACACCATTGTGTCTTTCCTTGGCGACCATGGCTGGCAGCTTGGAGAGCATGGTGAATGGTGCAAACAGACCAATTTTGAGCTGTCTACGCACGCGCCACTCATGGTGTCTGTCCCTGGTCTGACGGACCAAGGACACTTTTCTGAAAACCTTATAGAGTTTGTTGACCTATTCCCCACACTTGTTGACCTTACAGGATTTCCCAAATTACAGCCTTGCCCTCGGACCTCTCACATGGTCGACTTATGCACCGAAGGCCACAGTTTTGCGCCGTTGATTAGGAACGCACCTAAAAACAAGAGATTCAAGGTCAAAGGAAGGTCATGGAAACGCTGGGCGTTTTCACAGTTCCGTCGGTTTGAGAACGGGTCGGAAGTGATGGGTTATACCATGCGCACTAACCGCTTCCGGTACACCGAGTGGGTGGAGTTTACCCCAAAACCTAGCTACAAGCCCCAGTGGCACAAGTTGTACGGAGTGGAGATGTACGACCATTTTATAGATCCAGATGAGAACAGAAATATAGTGAATAATTCCAAGTACAGCAAATACCGTAAAAGACTGCAGATTCAGCTGCACAAAGGCTGGCGAGGCGCTCAGTATAAGTAATATGATGAATCTGTAGATAGGTCTGAATGAATTAACTTAAGGACCCAATATCAAAATATTCTATTATGTGCGTGTATAATACGAATTTACATATATCCCTCCTTAAAGAGAATCAATAAAATAATAAGTGCTGATTGTTCATTAATTTCTATTGAAATGGTCATCCTTCATGTTCAATCGTGCATAAGGTGTAATATAGATTTTCTAGGGAATTGATAAAAAAAAATTCTTTCATGTATGCCCAAAACCTCAAATGCTTGTTCAAATCCGTTATACACATGTGTGAATAGGCAGTGGACAGAGGAATATGAGGTTTCATCATGTGACCAGTGTGCTAGACTTTTATAAATTATTGTCCTTTTATATTGTGATAATTTGATGCCGCTTTGTTTTTGTTATGATTATGCGTGTTTTATAATCAATCATTCTCGTCATAACTTAAGGAGCCAAAGTGGAACCGCTGAAACTGCAGATACCTGTATTCAAAACACTATTTCCGGAGATGGACGCTCAGTACTTTGACCATATAGGTTCGAGATAATATGTCCCCTTCCCCATTCTTTTAGATACATATTTTTGACAGCTTAACAGCTTTCATCGTAGACAAACGTATTCAAAGATGATTGTAATAAACTACACTTAAATAGTAGCAAATAAGAACGAAATGGAAATTCTAGCCTCAAAGCCCCATAGCTTTAGCACTAAGCCTAGTTCTTCCTGGCCGCTGGAAATGGTGTTTTGAGCACGGCTATCTTCCGTTTTAGCAGGTTCACTTTGGCTCCCTTGTAGTTCTCATTGGATATGTGTGTACAATCTGCTACTATTAGGGCTTGTTTGAATATATACATTGCCTAAAGGTTAGTGCTCACATATACACGTCCAGCATACCGCAAAAAAACATTGCCCCTCACTATCTGTGTGCTATTCACTGTGATATTGTGAAAGGAGCAGAGGGCGTGTCTCATGGTCTTAGAGGCATGCCCAGCTGACCATGACCCTATGATGAATGGTGATATGTTTGGATCCTAGACTCACTGTGATATTGAGAACAGAGCAGGGAGCCAGTGTCTCAGTGTCATAGAGGCGTGCCCAGCTGACCATGACCAATCACTTAAGACTAAAATACGTCAAGACCCACTGGACTGAATGTAACCCATTTATGATTGCACGCTCATTTATCAATGATGAACATTCTATTTGGTCCTAGTTCTTTATGCCTAGACCGAAATTGGCCAGGTACCACCATCTCCACTATGTTGCGACGACGGGTTGACAGTACGATCTCGATCCCTATGTGTCCCACCCTCTAAGTCAACTAAGATGTCAGACTCTGGATTTCTGAAGCTTACCACGAACTATTCACAGCTCTATAAATTGATAGTAATGTCTAACTTTGTGCTAATTTTATATTTAAAAAAAACCCCCACAAAATGAAAGAGTTACATCAAAGGCGGCTTTGAGGGTCTCTAGTTTTTATAGGTCAATATTGTAGAGATAATAGGTGATAGTGGCCAGATCCCCCGGAGAAGGTTCAGCTTCCACTGGAGGTGTGGCATCTACCGGAGGAGGGCGCGAGCTCGTAAGTCTCGTCCCTCCGCATGGTTCCGCGAGAGTCATGTCGTGATGTCATCGATGCCCTATGTAAGGCCTGGCGTCCACCTACTACGATAGAAATTTACACCTACCGATATGGCACCGATACAAAAGTCAAATATCGGAGACATATCGGGACGGTGCAAAATCGTAGACATATGTCTAGACATGCCAATCCACCACGCATTGTATGGGATTTTTATCGGTGTCTAATCGCAGAAACGTGGTCAACTGCCCCGATAGTAGGTGACATATCTGCCTAGATTTGTACACTTTGCGCCCAGAAGACATTGGTCAGAACAACACAAAAAGAGTGTATTGCTCACCAATAATGATTTATCCTCTTTCCAGGCTTGTGTACTGATTTCACTCGTCAGGTCTTGTGTTCATTATTATTCATTACATTATATCTATTGTTATTTTAATAGAATTAAATAAATGGAAATAATTCATAGTGGGATGTAAAGTTACGTTATTATTACAGGAGGGATCCATAACCAGGCATTCTATACATATAACATTTATTGCGTTATTGGATTTAGACAACTAGACGTACAAACAACAGAATATCAACTATATGATTCTTATCTATAGTACAGAGGTACTCAGAGGTAAAAAAAATGTACTCGTCATGCGATTTACACAATGAAATATGAAAATTATCTAAAATACTCATCTCATTAGAATTTGAAAGATAAAACACCTGATGATTGTGCAGATGAATTAACCAACAATAATTGGCCTTCGAGTATTTCCAGTTCTAAGGCAGTTCCATCGTTGATTCTATTCACTAAATACATGGTATCACGATACGTAACATATATAGATCACAGTAACCTTCACTGTTAAGGCACGAGCAGTGTGCGGTCTCGACACACAGGCCTACTCATCATCGTTCTCCAGCTGGGGCTTGGCCCGCATGCTGATGACCTTGTTGTCCTTCATCTTGAACTTCACGTTGAGCTCCTTGATATCGGGCAGCGCCACGTCGCTGATACCCCGCGGGTACGTGTACTTGTAAACCCCGCTCGCCGATGGCGCGATGGACACCAGCGCGTTCTCTGACGTCAGCAGCTGAACGTCCACGGCCTTGACCTCAGGAAGACACAGCGTCGGTCCCGAGTCTGATGACGTCACGGCGTCTCCCTCAGACGCAGCCTTCAGTTTCGGCTTCCGGGTGACAATAGGGGGAAGGAGGGAGCCGGAAATGGGTTCGGGCGGGGTGCGTGGAGTGCGCAGGCGCGCCTGGAGGGGCACGGTGGAGTGGACGTGTGGGTGCGTGGCCTCGTGCACGTGCTGCGGGCGCTGGAACCACGAGCCGTACTCGTGACTCGTGGTGTTCTGCCGGTTACGGAGGTTGCCGACGTCGTACGGGTCCACGGTCCGGCTCAGGTAGACGCGACGCCAATCCGGGTGGAAACTGCCGTACGCCTCGTTCTGAGTGTCCCACGTCATCGTTACGTCACACGGAGACTACGTCTGCAACGTCAGAGAAACGTATAACCACTTGTGAAGTAGTAGGATATGGATCTGTAATAGTTCTGTTTTTCTTAAACAAGGAATATATATCATTGCTGGAGTTATTAATGATGAGATAGGAAGGGGTGTGAAAAGAAAATAGAAGAGAATAGAATTGTAGGTGTTGAACAGGATATCCATCCATAACTGCTTATGATTATACTTTCCCAACACCTTTCCAGCATGGGCAAACTTGCCTCTATAGTCTTGAAATCAAGTGAGGCGTGTTATGTCACACAAACAAAATTGCCCAAACTAGGAAATATAATTTATTCATGAACCAGGACAGGCTTGTATGCATGAATTCATACCCCTATTTGGGTTTACACATTGACTCAGGCCTGTCATTTGAAAAACAAAGTAGACAAACCATAAAAAAGGTAAATCATAAGTTGTTTATATTCAGGCGCATTCGACATTTAATATCTAAGAGCGTTGCAATGAAGGTTTACAAACAGACAATTCTCCCCCTATATGACTGCTTGCATGATAATTGATGCAACAAATAAAAAGTGGCAGGTGAAAATGCAGCGATTGCAAAATCGTGCATTGAGAATAGTCCTCAATGATTATTCCAATTCAATCTCTGTTGATCAGCTGCATGATACTACTGGTGTTAAGCTGCTTGAGAGACGTAGACTAGAATTGTTGCTTTCCTATATGAGGAAAGTCTACATAGGCTGTAATGGTAAATTCAGCACTGTTGAACTTAGCACGGATCATGATATCAATGTGACCACACAGGACACAAATAAAAGTAGACATTTGCGATCTGAATTAAGTCCTAATTTTAAACTTAGGAGACCACGCACTGAATTTTACAAGAAGTCACCAGAGTATAGGGGCTATGTTCTGTGGAACTCACAAGACAATGAGACTAAAGAGTTACCAAACAAACTTATGTTTACAAATAGAGTGAAAAAATTGTCACATGTAAGTAATAACTGGCCTCTAAGAGACTAGTTAAATTATGAGATTAAGTATGTCTTTGAGGTTTGCCTCCTGACAACTCCAAGTTGCATTGTAACACTATGAGAAAACGTGGTTACTGAGCCCGTACGGGTGGCCGTTCGAGGTCATTTGATGAAAAAAATGCCGCAGGCTAGAGGGCCGTATTTTTTCATCAAATGACTGAGAACGGACACCCTACAGGCTCAGTCACTACGTTTTCTTATTACTATATACCTCATACTCGTTGACAAATATGTTTTATTAACTTTTCTGCTCCACAAAGAGCCACTGCTATCCACTACGGCCCGCTGTCACAGCGGGCGCGAACATTATTTATACTACACCCCCAGCAGCGGGCAGTATTTTATACATGTTCGGCCATAGGTGTATAGTAATATACCTTTTTCTAATTCTGTGTCTGTGAAATTCAGAACGATCACGCAGGTCTTTATTGATACTGAGTGACTGGGGCAGAGAGAGGGAAGCCAGAAGTGAAGCCACAGCGACATGGCATGCCTGATAGTGCCAGGATATAGATAGTCAATAAATATTTCAGGTGGTGAGAAATGAAGTTATACAAAACTAATACAAAATAAATAGAATTAATAATACGTGGCATATACACTTCTTAACACAAAAGAAAAAAAACAACAAAATAAATAGAGGAAAGGCATTCTCGACAACTTACACTCATCAGAACTTAATCTGAAAATGTTGTTCACTTTCATACACATATCAAATAACGATATATATTCTTGAAATGCCAATGACTCAACCTCGATATTCAATAATCATATAGAACGACCTGACTATGCTGTACATGCTACAAAACGAGATGGGGAATTGTTATTTTTAACGTTCCGTAAATAACATCAATTCCCATCGAGTTTTGTAGCATATACAAGGATAGTGGGTCGTTCTATATTTATTATATACCCAAAATAAGTCAATCTTGCCATATATTGGCATGGAAGACATGTCAGGGAGAAAATCCACATACTGCTGATAATTCAACTTGTGCACTATAACAGTGTACTGCATAGGGTTCAGTATACAATTTATACTGCATAGGGGGCAGCAGTATGTAATTATCAAATATACTGAATGGGTATATAATACATTGGTGAATGTGTTATCAACTAGCCTCAACCTACCCGATACAAAACACAATGATATCAAACGTACATGAAAAAGAAGAGGCTATTTCTCGGAGACTGAATCTGTGAGGCACAATAGAAGAAAGGTGTCTTACTTGTGGTACACTCCTCGCCTCAGCCATTGATTCCGTACATCTCTCTACAATCTCTCCGCTCTGTGCTTAATGCCAGACTGCTGGTTATTAATCGCGATAATCCGCAATGACCACCAGGTATTTAATCCTTCTATGGATTAGTAACACGTTCAATAAAACCCAGCAGATGCTGTGCTATATAGGCGGAGGGGCCTAGGGCTCCTGCCAATCTCAGGTGTGCTCCAATCAGGATCATAAGCCTTCTGTTTATTGTATTTAATATTGAAGTGACTGGAACATCAAGGCCACATTGAGAAAGTGTGCGTGGCTGTCACCTTGCAGGTTATATAGTAACTATGTAATACACGGAAACAGGGTCACTGTGTCTGTACGTGATAAACACGAGGTGAACGTGACGATCAGATGAACCGTTGCCAATCTGTATCACGTAAAGATACAGTATGCCTGTTTCCGTATCATTGCATACTTTAAAATAGTCATTTTTACCCTTGCTTTTGAGGATTTGTTGGTTTTCGCCGCCATACGTACCCCATACGCCACAGGGTCCCCATGTAATCTTTATCGGTATTACTAATTGGATTAGCCTAGACTGTAAAATCTCTTGTATCCTGTAGCATAAACATATTCCGTAAATATTTGGTAATTTTAAATTATCAGAAATGTGATTGTCTATTTATAACTCAGAAATTTAGATAGGATTCAAACCTATGTTCAGCACTTAGTGATATAGTGTAGTATACGGAAACTGGCTTACTGTCTTCGTACGGCAAAAGTATGCAGTGAAATTATTGATCAGATACATCCCGATGCCGAAAGGCAGAGGGATGTATCTGATTGATAATTTTACCAAGTATTTTGATGTACAAAGACAGTCAGCCTGTTTATGGGTAGCCTGTCATGGGTAGCAGCGGGCTGTATGTGTGGTTCATATGGCCATAGGTATATAATAATATGCTTACGGTATAACCGTTTAGCCATTGTACGGGTGCTGGTGTTCCAAATGGGCCTCTCTAAATGCATGTTTGGAAAATACCCAGTGAAGTGGAAATCTGGCCTACCTGGTGGAATACACCCTTTAGATGAATGGAACCTTACATGGAATGAAGATTCTAGTTTAACATTACATCTCTGTTGGTCCTTATGTAGTATCAATAAAGCAAGTGTCGCCGGCCATGGCTTGTTTGATGCGAAAGAGATCGCTGGGTGCCCACGGGGTCCTGTTGGCCGGCTAGAATAAGGTGAGTTGGTGGAAGAGCAAGGGGAATTTGCACATTTCTGGCAGTGCGGGCTGCAGAATGCCTGGGCCCTGTTTTTTAGTCACCACCATCATTATGGGCGATATGTTTTTGCTGTCAGTGTAGTATAGCCGCGATAGTTTAGGGGGTTTGGTAATTATCGCCGCTCTAAGAGACTTAGGGTGGTCTGAGGTGTGCTATAGTGACGACACTTTTAGGGTCACATGGTTCAAAATGTCATCTATGGACATGTCGTACAGATGCGCAACTTCACTTCCTGTAAGAATCAAGCAATGAAATTTTTACATGAGTATGGGATACATATAATCTATAATCGTACCAAATATGAAGAAAATCGATTGCACCGTTCCGAAGATATCAGCGTTTGAATTTCGTTATAGCAAATGCTGCTCTGGTGGCCAGTGTAGCTTTACCCTCACGTGATCCCGATGTTTCAATTTCAAACGCTGATAACTTCGGAACGGTATGGCCGTTCTTCTTCATATTTGCTACGATTATAGTGTAAACATTGAAATGATGTTTCGATTGATGATCCTAATGATATGTGCATAATTTATATATTAGCGTGTGTGCTCCGGCAGTCCGAGGTGGTATTGCTGGTACGTTGTCTTGGAAACCATCTCCATGGAGACGAGAGCAGCCGGTGAGCTGCTGGCAGGAGAAATGATAATAAAGCTTCAGTATGAACTCAGCAGCGAATGGAGTTAGTCTTGTTCCTTGAGTAGACCTGCGCTCGTATATAGTGGAGACTTTACATTGGCGATCTTGCCAGGATCTGTTTGCCAGAGACGAGAAACCGGTAAAGTCTCCGACTATAGAGACATCATGGCAGATCAACAGCCCGACGACGACGCAGACAGATTAAGGATGGATTTGGATGTCAACAGGGAAACGAGAGACAACCTCAAGATGTATTCCAAATCCATAGGACGATGCAACGGGGTGAACAAAGAAAATCTGCGCGAGTGGCTAGAAGCGGTAGGATATACAAAGCGGATGACGGGTGCGAGCCAAACGCTAGTGATACAGATGGTCGGGTATCTGGCTCAAGGTGGATTGGCCACGGTTATCGATACAACGCTCAGCGGTTGGGACGAAGACGACATTTCCTGGGAAAAGTTGGAAGAAGAAATATCGAAAACATATCTCGGAGAAGATGAAAAGAAATACCTACGCCTCAAAGTAGACAGGATGGCTCAATTAGAAGGCGAGTCTGTGAGGGACTATGGAGTAAGGTTTTCGGAAGCGGTACGCATAGCGTACGAAGAAGACCAGTTGAGCGAAGTCCTGAATAAGGAAAGAGTGATTGACGCTTTCATTGACGGATTGTCGGATCGTTTGGTCCAGTCCAACGCGGATATGCAAAATCCTACATCGCTCGAGGAAGCGGTAAAATTCGCTTGTCGTGCGAGTAAGGCGACTGAAAGACGGGGGAGAAGATCTAAGCCAGAAGAAGAGAATGCCATGGCTGCGGCGAGTGAGTCTGGAAATAAAAACAAGAACAAAGACGGTGATGGGGGAAAGCCCAAGGACCCGATGAATGAACTGTGTCATCTTATGAAATCGTTGCAACAAACTCTCAAAAGTGTAGATAAGAGAATCGAAGGGAAAGAAAATATGGCAGCGGTTGGGACACCGGCGCCAGCGAAGACGGAAGATAAGAATATGGCCGGGATTGGAAACAATCAGAGTCCTACAAACGTCACAGATCCCGCGACACGTCAACCACAAGGAGGAACCTCGGCTCCGATAGTGTATCAATTCAATGCGCCGATGACCAGAGGACGAGGACGAGGACGGGGTCGTGGGAGAGGATGAGGTAGAGGAAACGGCTATCGAGGAAATCAAAATAACGGAAATGGATCGGGACGAGGACCGAGAGGACCGTGTTTCACCTGTGGGAACTACGGGCATTTTGCCCGGGATTGTCATGTCTACCAGGATAACACCCAGGGAGGGATGGAAACTTTCCAGGATTTCCAGCCTGAGGAATCGGCATTCTATTCGGGAAACTGAGTGGTGCGCCGGACGGCAGAGTGAATATCCGAATGGACGTCGGAGAAAAAGAATATATCGCTCTGGCCGATTCTGGCGCATGCCGATCAATGATGAAATGCTCGGTGGTTGAGGAACTGTGTAGGAAAGGCATAAAGGAAATGGGCCTGGTGCAGGGTGAGCGTTTGAAATCTCTATCTGGACATGTCATCGATACTGAGGGAGTATGCATGATAAATCTGTTGGGTGAGTCCATCCCTTTTTATGTGGTGAAAGAAATGGGACATGATATGCTGTTAGGCATTGATGCTTTGGGTATATTAGGTGCACACATCGATTGCAGAAACAAAACAATAACGTTGAAAGACAGGGAATACAAGTGGGGACCAGAAAACGGAGGAGAACGCTATGTTGAAGGTATTTTGAACGAGTTAGATGAGTGGCGTTTGAAATTCCCAGAGGTTTTCTCGGGAAAGATCGATCCACATTTCCGGAGAGAGGGGGTACAAATGACAATAGATACTGCCGGCCACGACCCGGTCCATCAGAAACCATACAGAGTACCGTTGCAAAAGCGAAGAATGGTCGAAGAAGAAATAAGGGGGCTCCTACAAAAAGACATAATCAGGCCCAGTCAGAGTCCATGGTCCTCACCCGTCCTTTTAGTACCAAAGTCCGATGGATCAGTCATAGATAGATAGATAGATAGAAAAGTAAACGATATAAGCAAAAAGGATGCCCACCCTATGCCCCAGGTGCTCGATATATTTGACCAGCTCCATGGATCCAAAATGTTCTCGACCATTGATCTAAAATCGGCCTATTGGCAAATCCCAATCGATCCAAAGAGTAGGGAGAAAACGGCTATGGCTACACATATGGGTCTCTTTGAATGGAACGTCATGCCTTTCGGGTTGGCAAACAGTGGTGCGGTCTGGCAGAGATATATTAATTCAGTACTGTCACCTTTGATTTCAAAATCGGTATTGGTATATCTGGACGACATAATTGTATTTTCCAAAGACGAGGCCGAACACACTCGACATTTAGAAGAAGTGATGACATTACTAGCACGAAACCATTTAACAGCCAACCCTGATAAGTGTACTTTTCGACGGACGGAAATCAAACTGTTGGGGTACATTGTGAGCACCGAAGGCGTGTCGCCTGATCCCGAGAAAACGAAGGCGATAAGGGAAATGCCGCCACCACAATGTATCAAGGACGTTAGATCATTTCTGGGGATGGCAAATTATTATCGCATGTGTTTGAAAGGATTCTCTGAGATAGCCGCGCCGCTAGTGGGGTTGACAAAGAAGAACGCTCATTTCCGATGGGGGGTGCGTGAAGAAACCGCATGGAATGCGCTCAAAGACGAGTTAATTTCTGACAGGGTAATGGCGTTCCCGGACCTAAACAGACCGTTCATTCTATACACCGATGCTAGTGACTATTGTGTTGGGGGGATCCTCACTCAGAAAGATGGGAGGGGAGTGGAAAGACCCATACAGTATTTATCCAAGACTCTATCAGAGGTACAGTCGAGATGGGCGGTTATCGAGAAGGAAGCCTATGTGGTGGTCTGGGCCCTAGAGAAATTCAAACCGTATATTTGGGGATCCGTTCTGTCCATCGTAACTGATCACCGTCCTCTCATTAATTTATTTAAGACAAAGATCAACAATTCCAAGATCCAAAGGTGGGCTATAACGTTGGCAGAATATGGGGCGCCTATAGAATACCGAAAGGGGAGCCAAAATGTCAGGGCCGACATGTTATCGAGACCACCTAGACAAAAAGATAGATTGCAGGGTGCGATGATGTGGAATTTTTGGGAACACAGCAAATTGAGTCCTGTAGAGGTCGAGAGGGGACAGGTGAGAATGCGAGAGCGCAAGTGGGCCAAACAGGATAGAGGGCGGTTTATACTACATGACGGGATAGTATATTCATGAGGGAAGAAAGGGGCGAATGATGACAAACCACAATTGGTGGTGCCCGGATCCCTGACGGCAGAGGTAATCGTTCAGGCCCACGAGGGAGTAGGACACATGGGAGTTGAAAAAACCATGAAACGATTAGATGAGCAGTTTTGGTGGAACGGCATGGCCCGACAAGTTTTTGAACAACTCGAAAAGTGCGCCGTTTGCAATGCTCACAGAACGAAAAGACTGTTCCCCCCCGCATCAAATATGCCCATACCTACACGGCCTGGTGAGGTCATGGGTATGGACCTCATTGGTCCTATGCCTATATCGGAGAATGGGAACCGGTATTGCCTAATGATTATAGACCATTGCTCGGGATGGGCCGAGGCAGAACCCATCCCTGACAAATCTGCGGAATCAGTGTTCAGAGTCCTATTCGATAAATATGTACCCCGCTACGGTGCGCCAGCAATTATGGTATGCGACAGGGGATGTGAGTTCAAAAATCATACAGTAGAAACGTACTTGAACAAATTGGGTACCAAGGTACACTACACAACTAGCTATCATCCTCAATCGAATGGGAAAACGGAACGATTCAATCGAACCATCAAGTCCATCCTAGCCAAATTGGTAGATGCTAGGGCAAATAGATGGGAGAGTGCTTTGGGACCAGCCCTTATGGCACACTGGAGAGCAGTATCGGCGGCTACGGGGTATTCGCCCTATTTTCTACAGTACGGCAGGGAACCCATTCCCGTTGTGGCTGATTTGGGAGGGGCTTCGCATGAGTCATTCACAGCTATTCTAGATGACAGGTTGAAGGCTATGAAACAAGCCTATGTTATAGTAAAGAACAACTTAGAATCCCAACAAAAGAGGAACAAAGATAGGCTGGACAAACGCCCCCGGGCAATTCCTTTAGAAAAAGGGGATTTTGTATTGCTGTTCCAGCCAGCTGCGGCTCCTTTGAATCCACGATTCCAGGGTGGATTCGTAGTTATCGGTACCAATGGCGTTACCGCCGCGATTAAGGGACCGGACGGGAAGATACAAACTGTAAATGTAGATCGTTTGCGTCTAGACAAAAACCCGATTGATTCGAAGAACATAAACAAGACACTAGGGGTACGTACCAGAGCTCGAAATCTCAGAACAAATCCCAGCGATACGCGTAGATACGGAGAGGCCTCATCCCGAGGGACATTAACCCCTTCGCGGCGGGTGATGCCATACGGCATCAACCGTGCTGGGGCGGGATGTTGCCATATGGCATCAACCGCGCTGGGGCGGGTGATGCCGTATGGCATCATTTTTGCGAGATCTCGTCGTAATGTTTTCAAATGCCGATAAAACCTATAATAATGAATGAATTCACCTGATTTTTTGTATAGACTTAGGAAACACATAATAGTATGTAAAAAAAATAAAATATCATATCGTGTTGCCATGGCAATATTTCGAAACATCGAACGAACACGGAGGCACGAAGCAAAATAAGCAGACGACGCCCCCCACCTCTCCAACATGGCGGAGTGGGGATCTTCAGATAGCGATTGGGATGAATGGGAAGACGACTTACCAATAACTTCCCTCGCAATTCTTGATGAATACGATACAAAAAGATGCCAGACAACCACACAGACCACCCATCACGAGGATTTATCGGAAAATGAAAGGAATTTGACTCCCACGGAAGATGACAGCGCGGCTGAAGGCGATGCCCCCCCGGCAAAAGACGATGGAGATCCCCCCCCGGCACTTGATGCCCACCCCCAGACCTCAGCAGATGGCGAAAGCGAAGTGAAATGGAAAACGATCAAGTCGAATACCCCAAGAAAAGGTGAAATGGATGATTTTGACGAATCTAGCAGCGGGATTTCCCCCGAATTCAGAGAAAAACGTTCGCCAATGGATTTTTTTAGACTCCTCCTGACAACCACCTTCATACAGAGTCTGGTCACTACCACAAACCAGTACGCCTCCGATAACGATGCTCAGGCTTCATCAAGAAACATGAAAAAATGGAAGGATGTCGATCAACCCACAATGAAAATATTTCTTGGACTTTCCATGTTGATGGCTTTGGTCAAAAAAGTTAAAATAAAAGACTACTGGACAACGATTCGAGAGTTGACAACCCCCTATTTCGCCACTGTCATGACAAGGGATCGCTTCATACAAATCCTACGGTGAGTTCAATGTCAATATCTTCAATTCATTTACTATTACTTCCACACGTTGACACCTGACATTATATATACTGTAATAAACCTCAGAGACCCAGCTTTGCTCCCACCTATTTCCCTGATCGTTTATCTAACGTTAAAAGTCCATACGAATTGATTTTCAAATCGACATCTAATGCTGTCACTGCTGTGTCAACTCCCCTCCGCAGTTGACACCATGTTGAAGCAAGTCAAAATATGAACCGCGTAAGGCGCAACGGTTAAATTCGATCATCAAGTTAATTCTCCATAAAAATGTAAAATATTATACGGGAACAAACCTCAGACTGTGGGGAATATCCTCGTATAAGTCACTTTTCATATATTTAATGTTAAATCCTTGTGCGAAATGATTTGCTAACTCGCCCAGATTTGCTTGTCGTAGTCGGCGTCTCCCCCCACCACTGAATAGACAGCCCGGTTCGATGTCAATATCTTCAATTCATTTACTATTACTTCCACATGTTCAAACCTGACAATATATATACTGTAATAAACCTCAGAGTCTCGGCTTTGCTCCTATATAGCTCCCTGATCGTATATATAACGTTAAAAGGCCATACGAATTGATTTTCAAATCGACCTATTTCCCTGTCCGTGCCGTGTCAACCACCCTCCGCAGTTGACACCATGTTGAAGCAAGTCAAAATATGAACCGCGTAAGGCGCAACGGTTAAATTCGATCATCAAGTTAATTCACGTTCAAAATGTAAAATATCATACGGGAACAAACCTCAGAGTGTGGGGAATATCCTCGTATAAGTCACTTTTCATATATTTAATGTTAAATCCTTGTGCGAAATGATTTGCTAACTGGCACAGATCCGCTGTCACTTGACAAGCGTTCCTGCCCTACCCACCCCACCACTGCATCGACAGCTAGGTTCGATGTCAATATCTTTAATTCATTTAATAATACTTCCACACGTTCAAACCTGAAAATCTATATACTGTAATAAACCTCAGAGTCTCGGCTTTGCTCCCACCTACCTCCCTGATCGTATATATAACGTTAAAAGCCTTTACGAATTGAATTTCAGATACTTCAACTTTCCCGGAGAAAAAGCAGTACCTAGAAGAGCAGGGCGGCCTCGTACGACAGCAGTGGCCAGGGTTCAATGGCTGCTGGATCATTTTAACTCGATAGCGAAAAAAATATACCATCCCAGACGAGAAATCGCAATAGATGAAACAATGGTCAAACACAAGGGGCGATGTGAGCACATCCACTACATGCCAGCTAAACCAACCAAATGGGGGTTGAAGTTCTGGGTCGCCGCCGAAAGCGTTACAGGTGAATAGATTTATTTTTTGCAACTTGGCGTCTGCTGTCATCTCTTTCAAAATGAATTCGTACGGGCTTTTAACGTTATATAAACGATCAGGGAATTATATAGATGCAAACTAGAGAGTATAAGGTTTATTCCAGTATATATATTGTCAGGTTTGAACGTGTGGAAGTAATAGTATATGAATTAAAGATATTGACATCGAACCGGGCTGTCGACTCAGTGGTGGGGCGTTTAGGGGGGAACGCTTGTCAAGTGACAGTGGATCTGGGCCAGTTTGCAAATCATTTCGCACAAGGATTTAACATTAACTATATGAAAAGTGACTTATACGAGGATATTCCCCACACTCTGAGGTTTGTTCCCGTATGATATTTTACATTTTGATCGCGAATTAACTTGATGATCAGTTTAACCGTTGCGCCTTGCGCAGTTCATATTTTGACTTGCTTCAACATGGCGTCAACTGCGGAGGGTGGTTGACACGGGAGTGACAGCATTAGATGTCGATTTGAAATTTAATTTGTATGGGCTTTTAACGTTAGATAAACGATCAGGGAATTATATAGGAGCAAAGCCGAGACTCTGAGGTTTATTCCAGTACAGTAAAACCCCTCTTCCGGGACACCCCTCTTAAGGGGACACCCCGCTTTAGGGGACAATTTGCTCGGAACGGAAATTTTTCCCTCTATTAAGAGTTTATTTTAACCCCACTTAAGGGGACACCCCGCTTAAGGGGACACCCCGCTTTAGGGGACAGTTTTTCGGTACAGAAATGCTTAAAAACCCCGCTTAAGGGGACAGTTTGGGGGGGTCATCATATCAAAAACACTGAAAATCCAAGTTTATAGTGCCCGTTTGTACGGGACAGACAGCTGTCACAACCAGAATAATAGACTGAGCATTCCCGTGAGGGTCCGGGCGGCCGGAGTGTGTTTTTCAAGGTAATAACAACATCTCTAGCGGCTCTGGGCGGGCGACTCTGAGTGGATATTAGTATGAGCGATTTTCGCGCCTGCTGAAGGTGCCAGGTAAGAGGCCCGCTTACAGGTTAGCGGTGGGGGACCCAGGGAGGGCTGGGGGCTTTGAAGGTACGGTATTCAGTGAGCCGTTGCGGCTCTGGGCGGCTCACGGTGAGTCTCTTATAGGGCTGCTGAATTCTCTCAGAAGTTACAGGGGGGGGGGGGGGGGGGACATTGAACGGGGGTGTAAAAAGGAGCAAATTTCACAAGGAATGCATATCCATCTTCAACCTCTTTTATCTATTTATTTTTAATTTTGTTTATACATTTATATTAATTTTTATTAATTTATATTGTATAATTTATATTTATTTGCTTATTTATTAATAAACCTTTTAACCTAATAACCATCATTTCCTTCATTTATGTAGGTATTCTCTATTGTATAACCACTGGCATCCTGAAAACCCCGCTTAAGGGGACACCCCGCTTAAGGGGACACTTGGCCCGGAACGGAGGGTGTCCCCTTAAGAGGGGTTTTACTGTATATATATTGTCAGGTGTCAACGTGTGGAAGTATTATTAAATGAATTAACGACATTGTCATCGCCATTGTATATTTGCAGGATACGTGTGTCAAGTGCTCCCTGTATTCGGACATCGACCAGGAACACCCCCGACAAGGATTTATCAGGATGTGGTACTTAAACTCCTAAGGAAAGGAAATCTTTTGAACAAGGGGCACCATCTTTATTGTGACAATTATTTTTCCACCCTTATTATGTTTCAAGATCTTCTTCATCGATTTAAAACATATTGTTGTGCCACACTGAGAATGAACAGAAAAGGATTTCCCCCCTCCCTTATGACCAAGAAGATCAAATCTCTGGGCGAACGAGGACAATATATTTTTTCACAAGGGGGTGAACTCTTGCTGGTTATTTGGCGAGACAGGAAAATTGTTCGTGTGCTTTCTTCGATACATGGGTCTGACATGTCCAGCTGCCTCAGGAGGCAGAAAGACCCTAAAACAAAAAAGTTTTCTAAGAAAGAGATCGGATGTCCAACAGCTATACGGGACTATTCAAAGTATATGGGAGGGGTGGATCTCTGCGATCAACTTTTCCAGTATTATTGTTTCGGCCGTAAAAGTCACAAATGGACAAAAAAGGTATTTTGGTTTATGTTAGAATTGTTTAAACTGAATGCTTTCGTTATGTTTTCGACCCTGAACCCAAAGAAAAAAAAAAAAACTCTCTACGAATTCACACTAGACCTTGTGAAAGGGTTGATCGCAGAGGCCCACTCCTCCACTTCTAGTTCTAACCCTAACAATACAGGTTCTACACAGGCAGAAAGGTTAACGCATAGATGCATGCCATTTAGATTCAACCGAAAATCATGGTGTAGGGTTTGCTACAGAAGATCGATAAATGGAGTCGGCCAAGTCCGACAGAGTCGTTTTGGGTGCCAGACCTGTAATGTACATTTATGTGTGCCAGATTGCTTCACCACGTATCATACTGTAGATGATTATTCTTTTGCTGTGAATAACTAAACCATTGTAGCTATCTGAAAGCAAAGCACAAAACAGTGGTCAATCAATTGAAAATAAACAAAATATATATATGTATGTACTCACGTTTTGTTGTCTTCAATGCACCCACAGCAGCGTAAGCCTATTCATAAATTCGATGACAGTTGATCACAGACAATGCACAGGCCCAGCCTTGGTATGAGACGCCATGGTGCTGTCAGTCCGGGTGATGTCCAGATTCATAAATTCATTTTCTAATTTCTCCACTCCTCCAAAACAGGGAATATATATATGTAGATGAACCTTAAACTCTCTAGTTTGCTCCTATATAATTCCCTGATCGATTATCTAACGTTAAAAGTCCATACGAATTGATTTTCAAATCGACATCTAATGCTGTCACTCCCGTGTCAACCCCCCTCCGCAGTTGACGCCATGTTGAAGCAAGTCAAAATATTAACCACGTAAGGCGCAACGGTTTAATTCGATCGTCAAGTTAATTCGCGATCAAAATGTAAAATATCATACGGGAACAAACCTCAGAGTGTGGGGAAAATGCTCGTATAAGTCACTGTTCATATATTTAATGTTAAATCCTTGTGCGAAATGATTTGCTAACTCGCCCAGATTTGCTTGTCGTAGTCGGCGTCTCCCCCCACCACTGAATCGCCAGCCCGGTTCGATGTCAATATCTTTAATTTATTTACTATTACTTCCACATGTTCAAACCTGACAATATATATACTGGAATAAACCTCAGAGACCCAGCTTTGCTCCTATATAGCTCGCTGATCGATTATCTAACGTTAAAAGGCCATACGAATTGATTTTCAAATCGACATGTTCTACTGTCCGTGCCGTGTCAACCACCCTCCGCATGTTGACACCATGTTGAAGCAAGTCAAAATATGAACCGCGTAAGGCGCAACGGTTTAATTCGATCATCATGTTAATTCTCGATCAAAATGTAAAATATTATACGGGAACAAACCTCACAGTGTGGGGAATATGCTCATATAAGTCATTATTCGTATATTTAATGTTAAATCCTTGTGCGAAATGATTTTCTAACTCGCCTAGATCCGCTGTCACTTGACAAGCGTTCCTACCCTACCCGCCCCACCACTGAATCACCAGCCCGGTTCGATGTCAATATCTTTAATTTATTTACTATTACTTCCACACGTTTGAACCCGACAATATACATACGGGAATAAACCTCAGAGTCTCAGCTTTGCTCCTATATAGCTCGCTGATCGATTATCTAACGTTAAAAGTCCATACAAATTGATTTTCAAATCGACATGTTCTACTGTCCGTGCCAAGTCAACCACCCTCCGCAGTTGACGCTATATTGAAGCAAACCAAATATGAACCGCGTAAGACCCAACGGTTATATTCGATCATCAAGTTAATTCATGTTCAAAATGTAAAATATCATACGGGAACAAACCTTAGAGTGTGGGGAATATCCTCGTATAAGTCACTGTTCATATATTTAATGTTAAATCCTTGTGCGATATGATTTTCTAACTCGCCTACTTTGACAAGTCTTTCCCCACCCACACAGCTTAGTGTGTAGTTCGATGTGGGTTATGTTTTATTTATTTTCTATTTATCGAACCGTTTAAACTTTATGAAATTCATATAGGAACAAACCTTAGAGTGAGAAGATTCGTTATATATATGTCTCCATTAATTTCCTGAAGGTTTAAACCTTGTGCGAGATCATTTTCTACATGTTGTCTTGACACTGCGGTGAAGGGAGTTGCTGGATTTGAAAGTGCCGACCACAAACACGCCATGCTGGGGCGAAGCCACATTTCCAACTCCTTGGTGAGATCAGCTCGTACAGATCAACCAAAGAATATTATTATGTTAATATCACAGGAGACAGAATCAGCAGGCTTTTCTGTTCCTTCCAGTATAATCCAATAGCGATGTCATAACGTCTTGTAGGGGTAAATCGACCAAATCCTGGGCGAGGTGATGACTAAACAACTCGGCTTTCGTAGTATTGGCTTCATTCACACCGCACTGTGTAGAATGTCAATAGGTTTTGCGCCTTGGTAAATGTCCATTTTCTCCCGTTATTTAGCGTCTATATGAATAAACCAGACACTGCCAGAATCTTGAAGACTTGTAGAATATTCCCAGGGTGATGATTAATGATGTCAATGCATTTTGTATGGGTGACACACCAGCAAAGTTATAACTCTCCAGAACCGCACCTTCGCAGCCTGGCGTTGTCAATATAAACTACTGGCACAGTTATTTTTCGATCGATGTCTCAACTTGTTCCAGGTCGTACGGGTTGATCTGCAGGCTATTTCTCCAAAATAACGACCCACACACGTAGGGAATATATATATATTGCTCCTCTTCCGCTGGCAGATTAATATTCGAATAATCCAATATATAAATCCAGGTTCAAAGACATAAGATGCTTGCCAGCGTCTGTGCCCTTGCGGGCGCCATTTTTTTTTGGTTTGAATCTTGTCCAGTTACCCATACTTGTTTCTGGATTTTCTCTATTATTCTTTATATATACCATACCAAATTCTCAGAGGAGTTAGAATATAGTCATAGGAAGACAACAGTGTCAACAACTTTTATTGTTATTTACCATCAATTCGATAAAACAAATAGTTCTAACCAGACATCGTGGCGCCGACCCAGATTTGGGCCGGAAGTGTATATAGGCCCGCCCCCACGCGAGTGATATCGGCATTGTTACCCGGTGTGTTCGCGCGCTCGCTGGGATGGGGGCCCGCCGCTAAAGGGTTAAAGAGGGGAACAGGTGGGATTGCAGCAGGCTGGAAGGGCGCGCCTCGGGAAAAAGCTAGCGAACCTTCTCGAAACCGATTTGGGAGACCGGACGAAGATACAGGGGTGTCCGACAGAGACTCAGAGAGATATGGGAACGGCCGGGGGACCGATAGCGATGGGGATTCTGAGTACGATCCCGATTGGTTCGGGACGCAGACCCACACATCGCGAAAGGGGATAAATGTTGAAAGAGATGATAGTGGGCACGAACATCTGTATGGGGGCGAATCAGATGTCGGAAGCAATGATGATGACGAATACACCCCTCCAGATGGCTCAAAGGGGGCCGACAATGATACTAGGGCGGGGTCCCGACAAATAGATGGCGAAATAAAGGGATCGGGGGGAGAATAGGGCGGTTACAGGGGTACGCGGTAACCAGACTGAAAAGGCAGGCGCTAGTCGTTCCACGGTCGTGCTGCCATACGCTGGCCCTTCATCACGGTCTGGGAGACAGACGGTGAAGTACCGATTAAAATAGACATACATTAGTGTAAAACAAAACCGAAAAGATGTGGTGCGCCTGGATACTGGGAATTTTGTGCCTGGCTATGAGTTATTTCGCTCAGGATACACAAATGGAGGGAATTGTGAATGACGGAGTAATTATTACTAAAGCCGGATCTTCAAGAATTATTGGAGGATCGTGGTCGTTGGTGGTCACCATTGAGCGCCCACAAATACCAGAACTACAACAATGGAAAGAAGACACGGAAAATGTGATTAACCAACTCAAACCCATGTACGAAGACAAACGCAGGGATATGTGGAAATTGCGGATGAATCTGGTCGACGACCGCATCACATGGGGCAAGGAGTTGATACGTTGTGGGAGGGTAGACCCTACTACAGGCCCAAACAAAGACACAAACAGTGACAGACCGAAACGTGGATTAATTAACATAGTGGGAAAGGCCATCAAATTCTTATTCGGACTGGCAACTACCAGTGACTTAAACTCGGTGAAGGAGGAAATAAGGAGTTTACAAAGATCATCTTTTGCAGTTCGACATAATCACCATAAACTAATCTCTGTCATGAATTTGACCCGGATGTTTGTGAAAGAGGACCGTGAAGACATTAACAAACTCAATCAGGCTACCGAGGAGTTAAACCGAATATCAGACAGACTGGCCCGTCGAATGTCGTGGTTAGACGAAGCTTTAACACATCTAAGAATCTATGGAATGGTCGAAGGCCACATCGAAATGATGGAAGCATTATCACACGATTTCATCAGGAGAGCGGAAATATTCAACAGACAGTTCCTGGCTCTAGAGCGAAATGATCTAAATAGAGACATTCTACCACCAAAAGTACTGCGTGAAACTTTGGCTTTAATGACTGAATTAGGATATGACGCTATAGACGAACACTGGTATTATAGGTACATGAACGTGTTACCGTTATGGACTCAATCGGGGGAAGATTCTCAAATGGTGTACCAGATATCCCTAATCACCGTTGAAAAGGAGGTGTTTCTAAATTATAGACTTCAATATTTCCCGGTGCCAATGAACCCAGAATATGATAGACAAATAGTGGGAAACCAACTAGTAGCTATTTCAACGGCTTTGAAAGACTCTTTCAAGGTTATGACGAATCTGTGTGTAGGTAACGCACCAAAGGTATGTCAACCCGTTGTTATGAACTATCCTAGTGTTTGCGAGGCCGAAATGATAACAATGGCTAATCCCAAACGTTGTAATGTATCCCTCTTCTCGGCAGGGTCCAAAGATCCGCAGTTATACCGATTAATCGATGATGCATCTTCAGTGGTAGTAGTATCCAGAAAGAAGGTTGTTATCAGGAAATTGTGTTCAGGACAGGTGCCGCAGATCGTGAACCATGTGGGAGTGGGCCTGTACCATTTAAATAGAACTTGTCGTTTGAAAAGCAAAGAATGGTAAGTAAAGGGCATGTCCATAGGCACTAGCAACGTGACTATTCTTCCAAAGAAATGGGTAAAATTACCTCGATTGAATATCACCTGGCCAAAAGCGCTAGACCCCATCACGGTCAAAGAACTCAAACTGGGAAGGCGTAGCGAGATACCGATTATTGCTTTACCTGACGTTCAAGAGGACTACTTGGGGTGGGATAGAACGAATAGGTTCTCTATTTATGGAGGTTCGATGGGTATAGCGGCTATTGTTGTGGTGCTCGTCTCTGTCATTGTGACAGTGTATGTAAATCGCAACCGGATCAAAAATAGATGTATGAAGAAGATTGTTGATGACGAAGACAGCGATGTTGGTCCTGAACCTCCCCAAATCATTATCGAGAACCACGTAAACGAACCTATATCGATCCCCATGAGAGATATCGTAAACCCTCCTGTAACGCCGAGAATGAGAGAGATGGTGATGAGTGTCAATCGGAATGTTGGACAGGGTGAAAAAGTGGTCGAAAGAAAAGACAAGAAATAGACCAACATATCTATGTGATGTCGTTGGGGGTGAGATCCATAATGTACTAAAGTAAAGAGGTGATCGTGGTAATTTGAATAACAATTACTATATCCGTGAATCGTAAAACACTGTAGGGTGCTTTTAGAAATAGGTGTTGTAACCCCATTTTTAGTTTATATAATTATGGTAAATTTTAAGTTTGCTATGATGGATTTCAAATACGTGAAAATACCTACCATCTCCATGGGTGGGTCATGATTATACCTATTTACAAATAATGTTTATTTATACGTTTGGTGTTTTTGTAGCATAACTTTTACAGGTATCTTTTATATTTACGGTTTTGCCGTCGTGTGACCACTGTCATAATATTATTTTCAAATACTTGAAAACTTGGGATGATGACCTGTGTAAACATTGTAATGATGTTTCGATTGATGATCCTAATGATATGTGCATAATTTATATATTAGCGTGTGTGCTCCGGCAGTCCGAGGTGGTATTGCTGGTATGTTGTCTTGGAAACCATCTCCATGGAGACGAGAGCAGCCGGTGAGCTGCTGGCAGGAGAAATGATAATAAAGCTTCAGTATGAACTCAGCAGCGAATGGAGTTAGTCTTGTTCCTTGAGTAGACCTGCGCTCATATATAGTGGAGACTTTACAATAGGTTATATGTATCCCTTACTCGTTTAAAATTTCATCACTTAATTCTGTCAGGAAGTGGAAAAATCCTCTATATACGCACAGTGAGTTAGACATTTAGTGTCTAAGTATGACTCTTTTAGCGGCGATCTCCCGTGGCGCACTATGACACCGTCTATAGCACACCGGCCATCTTGTATCGTCCAAACTGTCGTGATATCGTTGGTAGATCGTGAGGCTGACTGGACCAACAATGGTCGTGACTAAAAAACAGGGCCCTGGCTGGTGGAGCACTCACTTAAGGGAACCAGCTACCACAGACAAGCAATTTTCTATGGATCCTAGCTCTATGCTAACAGTTCTGCCCATGAGACCACGCTTTATCCTACCTCTAATATAAAATCCCATAGGCTTAACATTGGGTTTCCGTATGCCACGCTGACTGGCATACGGACTTTTATATGCCATTAGTGGCATACAGCATTGTTATCACATAATATTCCAGAATCGAGGAGATAGGGTAGGATAAAATCAAAACCTGATTCGTTTTAATCTTGGCCACCGCATTCCACTCCAGAAGTTTTGGCTCCGGACTTCACTCGGCTTCGCCTCATGAAGTCACTATGCCAAACTCCAGTCATGGAATACTGTGGCCAAGATTAAACCTCATCCAGTTTTACGATAAAGTCTCTCCCCCTCTTAGCTACATATGGTGGACAACAGCTGTAGGCTCTGGGCCTGGTGGATTAGGTCTATAGTCTCTGAAGGATGGTGGAGAAAAGCCAGGTATCTGAAAGCTTGTGTACCTGAGAGCTGCCTGATAGCTGGAGGAAGTTGTCTCAGCAGTCCTTTGGATGAAGTCCAGTCCCTGCAGTCTTGTAGACAACAACAATAGACTTTGGAGCCGGTCGGAAGAGTTTGTTTGTTTGTGGTTTAATGTCCCAGGGGACCCTGAGGGTATATAGGGACTATCAATGATTTAGCTCTTCACTTTTGTAGACTTATTTCAGTCAATTCTTTTCAATGTTTTCATATATTTCATATGCAATCAAAGAGATTTGTCTCTTTCAAAAACATGATGATATCTTTCTTTGAAATAGTTTCAAACAACATTTTCATGTTGTTACTGTTTTTCAAGTACTTTCTTCTATTTTCTTGTACCCTTTTACAGTTCAGCAGGATGTACTGAACAGTTATGGGTACATTGCATGCTTGTCATAATGGGGGATTTTCCTGTTTCAGGAGATATTTGTGTGAAAGTCAATTCTCTCTTGGAGCTGTCATATCTGTGTATGGAATTTTTGCTGTAATGGGATGCAACTTCAGAGCTTTCTTTGCTGCTCTGTCTGCCTCTTCATTTCCGTCAATTCCTATGTGGCTTGGTAGCCATCATAGAACTATGTCCTTCTTTCTTTTCTTCAAAATGTTAATCCTCTCTCAAACTTCTCTTACCAAAGGTTTTGTCAGAGAGTATTGGAGGATACTTTGAGGATATGATTTTAAGTCAGAATATATATGATGAATTTATTGTGGTGCGAGACACCTGGCCAGGTAATCCTGCAGTCAGGTTACCATATGGTGTATGGACAGCAAAGCCCACTTTCTGTCCTTCTTTCGACCCATCAGTGATATGGAAATTGTTAAGTTTCCATCCCCCCTCCCCCGGCCCGCTGGTCAGTGTGGGGGAGGGTTGTCCCCCCTGGTAACACCCCCCCCCCCCCTCCAACGCACAGTACGGGTAGGCAGGGTACACAGAGGCAGTTAGCTCTGGACACTCAACCTGTCTCTCTTAATAAACCACTGCAGAAGGAATCCAGTTGTTTCTCCTCCTTTAAGTTGTGATTGACAATCATACAATCATAACAGAATGTACTCTCTGTGGTCCTTCTCTATCTTTTCCAGTTCAGTTTTGAAGCGCTAGTTTCACTTTTTTGTTATTACTTAGATAAAGAATAATCCGAGGTTTACTTGTTTATCTAGGCTAGTATATCGTCTAGAATATGGTAGTACCAGCATTCAAGTGCATTTGTACTTTCTGTAACAAATTAACAGTCAAGTTTCCTTGCTATGAGTATGAGTTCCTTGAGAATTCTGTGTTCATATTTTACCTATCAAAGCTAACTAAGTTATGGTAAAGTCAAAAGCTTTAATTTGTTTAAACAGAAATACTTTTTAATTACTAAATTAGATCCCCTTTCTCATCTTTACTATTTGACACCAGCTTTTTATAAAAACTTTAATCAGAACAACCAAATTGGGTTTCGTGTGTTGTTGTTGGTGAACACTGTGAAGACGAAATAGGCCAACATGTATATTTCAGATATTTTCTTGAATTTGAATCCATTCTGCATTCAAGTTTTATTTTGTATATGAATTTTAACTATGGACCGAAGATACACCAATATCAAAGGAGAATTGTGTATCGTGACTCGAAGTATTTTTGCATACATTTCAAGGATAGACTGCTGGAAAGACAACTTAGTTTTGACTTTTCTTACCGTCCATATTATAGTCAACCCAACTAGTGTTTGGGCAGTTTGAAGTGACTAATCTCTGAATTAGTGGGCAGTAACATTACCCAAAATACCCAAGATCTATCTGACTTTATATTAATCCGAATTTGGTACCGGGTATGGTCCAGTTCCAACAACACCAACAACAAAAATAACAAATTGAACAATAACAACAACTTGCAAAACCTAGCCAAGTTCTGAAATACCATTGGCATTACTACTTTGGAAATTGGAATTGTTGCTAAATAACATGAATACAACACTCAGACCTTTTTTTATGATAATCCAATATTACCCTATCATTAATAATTGAATATGACTTTCACTACTCTCAACTGTATTATTATTAGTGTATTATATATCTGGCAACATGTTGTAACGACTAACGTGTTACCCATGCTAACTATGAATCTAACTTATAAACACGGAATTGTATGGCCTATATAACGAATCATACTCTCACTCAACCAAACGCTATAACAAATCTAGGCATTAAATCATTCATTGTCACAGATATATGCAATATACCTACCTGAATTTCAACCTACAAGTTCAACATGCTTCTCGACGCCATCTTTGATTTCCTCACCATGGTAATTTCAGAAGTAACTATGACGAGTGTCGTCATAGAAACGGTTTCTGAGCGATATGCGTTGCCAGGTGACCATCTTCACATGCATTATAGGTTAACTTCCGGTTCCGGGGACCACCATTTTTGTGGTGAATTCCGAAATAACTAATTATTTTGCTCTCAGGTCAAACTGGCCAGAATTGAATTCTCTTCCTCGCCTAGCACCATCGCATCGTTTTTTCCCTCTTCTGATTTTCTCGTCACTCTACGAGAATCGTCAAAAGGTTAACCTCAGCTTTTAACATCAACTTCAAAAGTTTTGCGAGTCAAACATAATAACTTGAAAATCTAAGGCTGTCAGAAGTAATCACAAATAAATCAATTATGTATTGTGTTATTTTCTGGGAAGTATCAAAGCATGATATATGCTTTGAATATCATGCACTTTTCAACAAGTCCCACGTAGTTAATGATACTCAGGACTTTAGTTGATACAGGTCAACCACCGTGCAGCGCCACCGTCCATGCAGTAACACGTCATAGCATGGGAGTTGCTCTTCTTGGGTTACAGTCCTTTGGTAGTAGTACCAGGCACTGGCAGTGTTTGCTCACTGGTTTTCTTTAGACAAAGAGGAGGGTGTCCACCTACTTTATATAAAAAAAAGTTCGATATGGGTAAAATTATTTAATCTCGTTTAATGAAATGCAGCACTCATAAAAGATGAGATTTTCGAAAAATAAGTCATAAGAAACCAAGAGGACATCACAAAGAATACGGTAAGGTACATAATACTAATGATTCCTTGGGAATCATTCTAATTCTACATGAGTGGATTTAATATTTTATCCAGTTTAACCAATTTGTTGCTAAATAACAATGAAAAAAACCCAACTTTTTAGAATTTCTATATATTCTAAAATGAAATTACCATAATATTGATCTACAAATCAAAAACTAGGACAGTGACCCCCAATTTTTGAATTAGATATCTGTTCTACAACACATGGAGATCATATGAAATTTTCAGGAAATTGAAATGGGTTTTAATTTTCAGGCCAAATTGTCTGATATGCCGGGGGGGGGGGGCACCTAGTAAAAAAAAGTTACCCCCCCCCCTTGGAATGCACCTTAGAAAAGTCTCCCCCCCCCCCCCCCAATAGGAATAGGGTAAAAGCACAGGGGAGGCTAAAACAATGTGGCCTTTTTTGATAAGGCCTTCCTTCTTTTCCTGAGATCAAACTCAGTTACATTCAGTAAGTTGTCAAGGTATATTAGTGATGTGTTCAAAAATAACTGAAATTTGCACTTTCGGAAAACTGCCCAGATCTTGTGGCTTGATATGTAATTCATGGTATAAACACCCTCTCTTCATCTGACGAGCAATACTCATCTTCTAAAGATATTTTTTGTATGACCATCTCTTCTGGCTCATTGTCATCCTCAGGTATGGATTGTACACTGATTTCAATGGGACTATTGAGGATTTTGTGTGATACATGTGCCATGATGTTTTTGATTAATCTTTTTTGCCAGCTATAGCTAACCTATGGTGTTCCAAGTATGAATAGACAGTAGGCCTACTGCTACTGACAGTTTGTCAAACTTGCCTTCACCAAGTCATAGTCACTACTGCTCCCATATAAAAAGGCCAATCCTTCTCATACCATGTCTATGTGGTGTGGGGAGTAAAAGAACTCTCACCTCGGTAAATGTGTAGAGGTGGGATTTCTACCTCCATTCATTCATCTCATAGATTTGGTCGAATACAAAGTAAGTCTAATTGAACAAATTGGATATTAAGCTACCCAAACAAACAAACAAACCATATAAAAACCTTTGTCTCATTACCTTGCAGAGCTCCAGCTAGCATAGCCAGATTCTATAAAGTCTATTCCTGTGGAATAATCTTCCAATATCTATGAACCTGTGTTCCCAGATGTTTAAAATGAGGTCTTTAGACCAGGTTTTAAATATCAGGGAATACAGGTGAGGAATCAGGAGACTATGAACACAGGTTTACAGCTTTCCCATCACCATATACCTCAAAAACATTGAGATATTTGCCTTATTTCAGCAGTCGGAGGCATTGCAAATCTAATTTGGGCACACACTGGTATCCTGCAGCCACTTTTGGGATTTCCCACTTTCATGTTCAAAGCAGGGATGGTGTGTGATGTCATTAAAATATCTGACCTGATACTTAGTGTTCTTTTGAAGTTCCACATACAGGCACATGCAAATGCTTGATAGCATCAAGCAAAATGCCAACTGGTTGAAGTTGGTAGCACTACAATATGTTGCTATGATGACAGTGTGAGTTGATGCTCCTAGTTTAGCATAGGAAAACATGCTCATATACATCACCTAGAGGTTAGAGTGCTCACACAGGCTTTCAGCTTGCTGTAAAGAATCCAACCCTTTATCCTTGCACCAACTATAAAGGCCTGGGAAAATGATCAGGTGCCCAGTATCCCAGCCTGACCATGCCCCTTCCCCAATTACTGACTTGGCTCCTGAAAATTGAAATTTTTGCATAGTCTTTTTGGGGATAAAGGATTCACTAAGTCAATCCTGTCATTAAATGATTAACACTTTTTTTATAGATACTGTAGTCTGCTACTAAAAAAGGACACTATGAGATGATGATAATGACTAAATGTTGTACTTGCATTTTCAAATCTGATGGGACAGACCTAACTATACTGTATTCAGACTGTCAAGTCTGATGGGACAGATTCGGTATTCAAACCCACTTGGCGCAGGCCTGATAAACCAGTTTTACTCCCATCCATCCATCCATTCACAACACTCTGGGCCTGATGTCACTCTTCTTTACAGTCATGCCACAACAAAACCAGCTGCCCTCCCACAACCACTCCCTATCTACCTGTACTGACCAGCTAGGCATACTCTAGAGCTTCTTTGTTCTGGCTCACTTCTCTGATACCACTCTAACCTCACAATGCATGTACATTACAAACTGTCAGATCTGGTGGGAAAGACCTAAGTGTTGAGCATTGGAACTTCCTTATCTGATGGGACAGACCATGCTCTATGGCTTTTAAAGGACCTGATGGGAGAGACTTAACTATACAGCATTCAAGCCATAGCTATTCCAGAGACAGGGAAAGAGACCCATACAAATTGTATTTATCTGACATACCTTTCGTGAACACTCATACCCATATAAGACTTGATTAGGAGACATTTTGAATGCATTAAGATACACTGGTTTTGATATCAGAAATTAGTTTCGTTTAACCATATATACAACACTCATAAAAGATAAGCTTTTCTAATAAATATGTCAATAGAAACGGCACCTTTCTATATTTTCATGGTATCTAAGAATTCGCATGCGGACAGAACATACTAAACACGGGTATCTCTGAATATGTTGCTCCTCTTTATTTACAATACTATGCATGGTTATACAATTTCCCTGCGTCTATACATACTTACATACTGTAATATACAGGAACTGGAGTTCACACACTGGCGCTCGGAGCGGCAGGATCCCGCCTGTGTTACCCACGCATGGCCGAACCAGGAACAACACAAAACTTCTCTTCCAACATCGCATGTAGATGTCTTTTCTGGTTTCCTTCCAGATGTAAGCTCACAAAATCGCATCACTGACGAGGTTAATAATGAATACATTTCCTTATTTACATATGTCTCCACTCGTACAATGCAGTTACATAAGAGAATGGATTTTGCGTGACTAAAACTTCTTTAGTGGTATATAGGACAAACAAAGCTGGTGGAAATAATCGTTAAGGTTTGCTTTGGAATGTAGTGCCAACTTCAAGAAAATAAACATTTCTATGATGCACATGTATCCATTAGAATTTTCCAAACAATACCTCAGATATGTTCCTGAAATTAAACAATCTGAAGATCAGTAGCAATTGCGACTTAACAAACAACCAACAAGCTAAATGTCTCCATAGGTGCTGACATCAGTTTGATATGAGGATCCAGTATTTTATAAACTAATTCATAACAAAGTAATGCATGATAAAAGCACATGGGAAATTGTGTTATATAAATCTTATCGCAGACATGAGAAGCAGAACTGGCCAGGCAAAACCAATGCATGAGCTTGAAAATATAGTCAGCAATGCTATAGAGAAATGTTGTCCTCGGTCCTAAAATCAAGAATGGAAACAGTTTACACTGACGGAACTGAAACTGTAGAAACATTGCCCGAACCAACAGAATACAACTACAGTTCCTGGTAGCAGCCTTAGTGCTATGTAAATGACCCTTGACCAGACACGTCCAGTCCGTCCTACAATGCTCAGCGGACATCACGTGATCAACGTCGACGCGGACGCCCGCCGATAGACGGCAGCACTGTCGCCATGTTTAGATATATGATATATTTTACACAGTTTCACGAGACGCTGGACCACCCGCTGGTGTAGACATTCGGGCACACTGTGCCGTATGTACAGGCTGGAAAAACAAAATGCCGGCAGGTAGCCTTGAACCGCCAACAAAAACGATAATTTAGTCTCGGTTAAAGCCAGCATGGGCAGTATACAGTCTATGAACACAGGAACTTTTATAAACAATATGAGACATCTCCCTACCAATTCGCAACCACACGATTCTTTCGTTATGGGTAGTGTCCTACCAATACGAAAAAAAACCAGTTCATTATCACCTTCATAAACTCTCTGTGAGGCCATGCAATGTGTAAGTGTCATCTTTCCGATACCTAGTTCAAACCGCATCTCAGAATTACATATTTTTTGTTGTTATTTGGTTGCGCCAATTTCCTTCTGCTTTCAGTGATTTGGCAATTACTTGAGCTCATTTTAATGTTTTTAGAGAAGTTCAAAGACATGGACACTTCAGACAGACTTTAACCGAATGGGCCACCTCCCTGGTGGAGCAGTCCCGCCAGATGTCGCTCAGGTCCGCGGTAGTGGTCTAATCTAGTTTGAGGATCGCCACACTCTGCTGTTCATATTGTAGGCCACGACACAGTCTGGAGAAGCTCACCAGTTCGGTCTTGCAGAAGTCAGGTGTCTAACACAGAAGAGGACAAAGGTCATCTGAAATCATGAAATCAAGACCTGGAAATACCAAAACTATTTCAAATATTTCCTCACTCCATATCTAGAGTGTGATCAGGAGCCAAGGAGCCTTTAAGATTACAATTCCAGCGGTGCAGCTAGTACTGCGATGACAAAACTGATGAAGTCCAGATACTGTGGCTGACCATTTGACTCCACGATAGACGGGTATAAGAGATTAGGGATAATGGCCGTGCATCAAACCTGTTCTATCTGTCTCCAATCATCCTGACTTGTTCTTACGGTTTCAAACACATTTGGAAACGAGATTGTGATTTCTAGTTACCATGTATCAGAGAGATCGCGACGAGACCAGACGCGATGCGACACGATATGACCCGACGTAACAAAATACGACTGGACACAGGGGGCAGTTTAATAATATAGGATTGTACATGAAGACCCTTTTCTGTACCTCATACAAGGGTTATCGTTTAACAATATTTAAGTCTGATCACTAAAACAGTATTAGCCGTCCATAAGGGCTGAATAAAGTTGACCCACATTATCCCTGGGTGTTTGTGGCACACAGAAAAGAGTCTACATGTACGATCCTAGATTATCAACCGGGCTTCAGAATCGTCTTCATCATGCATCTATCGTTGGCTTGAAAGAGGATATTTCACTGACCATTCTAAGTCACGAGACATTGGTTTAAGTTTGACAGGAGCTGCATGCACAGACGGTTGGCTCGTTAACATTGTAACGTGGTGTGGCAGTTGATATTCATATATAAGAGTCTGCTACTTCAGTTTCAGGTCCTGTTCTGTTCAGGGGATTGGCCCTGTTCACACTGTCCAACTATACAGATTTGTGACCGGACACAAGGAGACACACAGGTAGTCATGTGAAACAAGGTTTTATCTAGGACCATTTGGGGACAGGATAATATTTCTACAGGCACAACTCCCATGTGACCACCAGTTTCTAGAAAACAAATTCCATGCTGTTTCTCCAACTTAATTCTCAAAATAAAGAGCAAAAAGCGCAAGTTATATTGATTGGAAAGTTCCAGGGAAATTGTTTAAAGTAATTGGTCCATTGGTTGCATATAAACATGTACATATATTACACTTCATCTCCTCTGCAAGCTAGATGTTGAGTACACACACGGCATAAGATACAATTAAGTCGACGACGCTTGAAATAGCGCCTGGTCGTGTCATGCTACACCGAGCTAGTTGAAGATACTATAGAGGGAACCTATGAAAGTTTAGGGTTAGAGCTCGTACCCCATTGAGTTTGAATCGCATAGTAATTCACAAGGCGAAGCCGCGTGAATTACGGAGCTCTAACCCTAAACTTAAATAGGTTTCTGAATTCATCTCACCCCTCACATTGACTTATGGGCTAACCTTTGTGACATAATCCCCCATTGAGTATTTTTTTCTATATACTCAATGGGCGTTGGATACGCGTTCCCAATATTAAGTCTATGGGAAAAAATACCAGGAGTGAGATAATTCATGAATATTCACCATGTGCATCCTGCTATTCATTGGCCTTCACTAAACATCTATTTATCCACGGGCCAAATTATACCAATAAACAATCAACATCCCAGGCCACCTTTGATACCCTGCGCCATGTCAGAAGCATAAAGACTGTGTTAGAAACCGGATTACAGGATGTCGATGTTATCCCCTCCAGCCTCAAGTCACAGAATCATGTCACTGACACCAAACATGTAGCGGGTATAGTGGGAGCCTAATGTGTGGCCTACTGCTGCTTGGCAAGAAATCTGTACACAATTCACCAGCCCGGTCACCACTAGCAACGGTGAACACAAAATCTCATCAAAAACGACTCAAAAACCTAAAGTTTCCATGACAACAAAGACCCGACTTGTTACTCGTACGAGCCCAACTATGAAGGTAAGGGCGGTTATATATTACACCCAATACACCCTACTTTGGTCGTTTGTGTTTCTCGGTATGATACTGCATAAATGCAAATCTAACAATACACTTCATCTATCTGGCTCATTTCCGGTAGATTCTGCTGTCTAGTTTATTTTTCTATTAGGATAAAAATATTCACCAAAGTATTAATGTTTCCTGAGTTGTCAGTTCAGGTCATCACTGAAAGCACTCCGTCTGCGTCCTCTAATATCGCTCAGTTGTTCTACTAGTATCTCACCTAAGCCTATGTAGAAAATCAGTATCTACATACAGGCACCTCACCAGCTAACCTGACCACTGTCTGCCAACAAGGAAATAAAAACCAACTATCGCTCTCAATCTGTACAACCCAAGTCTAATGATAAGCAAATCATATCTATCAGTTACTAAACCTGATTTTGATATAACAATACGAGTTTCCCTCTCCAGGAAACAAATCTCCAAAAACAAAACAATTGGTGAATACATCAAAATAAAAACCTGGAGCAAAACTAAGCACGAAGACAGCTAAAGCTAGCAAATACCTCTGATTCTATTATTGCTTTTTTTAATAGTTTGTAAGGCTTTGGGCTGAACATAAAATACGACGTACTGGGTTCAAGTCAATAACTGTATGCAGGTCAGGCATGCTGAAAGCAAGCCCTAGAAAAGGCTGTGTTTCTGATTTGTTCACATCAGGAAACCATCATTACCTGATAGTAGTGAATACATGGCATCCTTCATTCAGTGAAGAGGAGTGAATAATGATTCCATGTGGCATCTGAATTGTATTTAGCATCAATTGGGAGTCTGGCAAGTTTTGTAAAAAGATTTGACAGAAAATAGAATCAAGAGGAAATTGATAATTGCCTCATAAGAGATTGTAGGTACTGTTTTCGGTTCGGTGTGCCGAAGTACAATACCTTCACCAAGCACTTAGAGAATAAACCATGATACTTCAAATATACTCAATTAACATCACTTTTGGTTCCAATTTCTAAGACCCATCTTTCTACTCAATGTCTGCAGTCAATGAATGGAAACTAAAGTAAGATGTGCTAGGGGTAAAATCACAACTTTTTACGGAGTGGTCGCACAGGGAGCTGCATCAATACGGGAGATCTTAGATAACCACATATTCTACATCTTAGATACTTCTTACATGTATTCCATGACTTAGATTTACTCGGTCTTGTTGTTACTTGTATCGATGAAGATGGGGAGCACTCTGGTGATGCTAGTGAGGTCTAGAAAGAAAAAATATCTCAAGAGGAATTCTAATCCAGCTTATCTTCATCATCTATTCCTAATTTGATGAATATTTCATGCACCAAAAGAAACCAGAGAGCCGAAAGAAAAAAAATAGACTTGAAAAATCTGCCATCTCTGCTTGTCACTGGGTAACATCGTAAGTAAAATAATTTTCCCAAAAAATTACTGTGTGCAAAACAATTCCCTCTTACTGTGTGACTCATGGTTGGACTGTTTTCTTAGAATGACGCCATTTACTCTCCAAGCAGAGGTTTCCTCAAGTTCAGGCTTAAACACCTAGAAAATAGAAGTCTAGGAGTGGAGAAGATACCATTCAGATTCCACATTTTGGAATACTTGAGAACGTTTCAGGTTGGTGTACCAAAATGGGGTTTTTGGTGGTTATGATTTGAGCGCACAATGGGAAAATCATTTTAAAAGAGGTGGCAAAAGGCTGGCAGCTTTTGAAGTTTGAGGGCAGTTATACGAGCCACATCTGACAAGGTGCGGCGTAAGCCAATTGAATGATGCTTTCCTTACCAGACACAGGGTTAAACCAACAAGCTGACCTCCGGAAGGTGCCATCTGCTGTAGGTTGACTCCTGGCACTCAACTCTCAGCATCAGATCATCGTCACAAACACCACTCGGTATGCTTTCTACATGATCGAACTCGCAAGGTATGATCTCATATCCATCCTCCAAATAATTTGCTCTGGCATAAATTGAAAATCAGTGGTAACATGATTTAAAAAAAAAAGAAAAAAGACCACACACACCAGAAGCATAAGAAATGAACACATGTGTGATATAATGGAGGTCCCAATTGAAAAACAAATCGCCTTAGATGTGAGTTTGAATGAAGAATCTATTCCTTTTTTTGTGGAATATGATTTTGTTCAAGGGGAAATCGCAGCATCACCATTTGAATGACAGCTAATACATGACAAGACATCACCAGACAAGACCAGCTGCCTAGGTGTAACCCAGGCCAGGTCAACTTTAAATACAGATCACAAGATCTTTATCATTATTGCCCGTAAACTGCTGCAGGTATAGAATGTGCATTGTAGTCTAGTCTAGACCACAACTACTTTCTGCAAGAAGACCTACATCTACGATAACCTCCCTGCTGTACAAATACTCATATTTTCTGACGCTAGTTTCGACATCCCACTGACCTAATACCATCTTACGTAGTAGTGACACTTTAATGGTTATACTGACACACGGTCTGCTGCTCTACTCACAGCGATACAACTGAGTTTTGAATCAGACACAATTTTATGGTACTTTTTACTCATAGAATGTTAACTATTTGAGCACGGGAAACCTTGATGTAATGGGTGCCACAAAAACGGGGAAGGACATCTTCATAAGCGATTTCCATTCGTTATTCCATCCAAAAGCCGTTACGCCTCTTCATCATAGCCAATTATCATTTCAGATTTCCATGATAATGGCATCTTACAGATAATATCTACTGGTTAAAGAGAATCTCTACTCTAGGAACGTGAGTAGAAATCCTTAGCGTAGACGTTACAACTTGATAATTTTTGTGACACCCTCTACCGTTACAAGGCATAATCCAACACGACAGCAGTATGATTAGATGTGCACGAGTGCCTTTTGTACTTATTGCATACAACATTGCATTTTTTCATTCGGGCCTGAAGTAATTGGCTGAGCCCATTGTGGGGAGTGACGCTACTTTAGAAGGGTCCTAGACCTTTCCCTATTTCAGTGCTTCACCACAATTCACAAAGGCTACAACTTAGTAACTATCTATATAACTGGAATACTTTCCAAATACCACATTTCTTTTTTTGCTATCATGTCTTATTAATCATGATGATATATCTCATTAATAGAGCTTTCCGCTAGCTAAGGCCGTTCAAATTGTAACTAGAACACAACACACAGTGACAGTACCACCGTGGATATATATATTTCTTTTTTTATAATTTTTTTTCCCTTTTCTTTTTGTAAATATACTGCCGATAGTCACAAGTAGCTCTGACAGTTCTCCCTTACAATATAATTCACCTGATTATTGAGAAGCAGCTTCAACAATAAGAGGACGATCCTTGCGGAGTTGAGTTGCGTGGTCGTCGTCAAGTCCCTGTCGTCATGGCTACAATGTGGACAAACACGGCTGTAGGGACCCGTCACGGAGGCTCCACCGGCGGCCATGGCTGATGGCTGAGATACATTGTAGTTGTGCTCCTCCTCTAGTCCAAAGTGAACGGGAGTCTTTCTACACGATATGTCGACATCATGGCCAATCTACGCTACAGTGTTCCTGATATAGTTATACGTCCTCCACCCAGTGTTCTCTCTCTCTCTGTCGCTCGTCTGTCTGCGTCAAGGTCAGACACAAGGTCAGACACAAGGTCAGACGCAAGGTCAGACACAAGGTCAAACACAAGGTCAGACACAAGGTCAAACACAAGGTCAAACACAAGGTCAGACACAAGGTCAGACGCAAGGTCAAACACAAGGTCAAACACAAGGTCAGACACAAGGTCAGTCCGGAGAAGGGCAGTCACCACTGTGTGACCTTATTCCTCACAAGCAGGCACCGAAAGATTTCAATTCAATGGCAATGAAAACAAAACTAAAGACCCTTTAAAATGAATCAATATTGGCACATTCCTGTCACCATGGCAATACTTATCTACGGGTGCGTCTTATTATCTGGGGCCCCTTTGAAAAGCGAAGCTCAGCATCACTCACAGCACTCCCCGCTCTACAAGTTCATCCTCCACACATTGCCACAAACACAAGCAATCACATCCCCCACAGAGGGACAGAGGAGGACAGAGAGTGCGTGAAAAATAGATCTACCACTGCCATGGCAACACAGTCCTTCGAACCACTTCACTGACACTACGCAATACGATGCTGCCAAAAGGGTCCCCGGCTGTCGCTTTGGTGCGGAACGAGGACTGGCAACAAGGTGGAAGCCGTCCTTCGGTGTTGGGTCAAGCAGCAGGGTACGGCGGGCGCATGGGGCACTGGCGACGGTCCACATCGCCGGAGTCCGGTCAACGTTGATATGTACATACGAGGTTGGCGCCGGTGACCACTCTGCTCTGCAGACGTCACTCCAAGTCCAACACATGCAGGCTTCTCACACACCATCTGAAAACACCAATGGGAAATAATCAGTTTCATTCTCACAGCCATGTCTGCAGCCCTTGATGAAAATTATCACTGAAGTCATTTGCGGTGATGACCCCCCCCCCCCCCCCACTACCAAGACTACAACAAGCAAGTTTCATGGATCTAAAAAAAAAGAATGAGAGAGAAAGCCGTGTCCCCTGGTGAGTAGGACTGGTACTACAGTGTGTGTGTATATATATATATATATATATATATATATATATATATATATATATATATATATATATATATTCTCCAACCAGGATCCTTTATTTCATGCCGTGTATTTTATACCAAATATATGCAGGGGAGAGTGTAGCATAAAGCTGGATCCTGGTGTTAGCTATGCATCTAATGTTGTTTGTTTTGCATCTTGATCGTAATAGATTTTACTGATTTTCAGGGATTCTCATCCATACCTTACCTATTGGCAGATTATCAGGAAAAAATGTTAAGATCATAGTGAGGACAATATTTCTGTGTTTTATGAAAATAAATTCCTGCTTTCAGAGATTTCCCTGAACTCTAACATCCCTGTTTTCAATAACAATCACTATTTTTGTTGGAGCCAAGACATCCACCAAGTGGATGATTTCAAAAGTGGCATATTTATATATAGTGTGTGTATGAGGCTTGGTTAAAAACAGGAATAGAGATGAGATGAAAAGCTTGTTGGGATGAGAACGGCTTACCAGCACGAAGCGCTCAGATGAAGGCCCAGGCCTCGAGACCCTTTACGACAAAGTCTTCTGACACGGTGAGGATGTCGTTGTCAAATGTCTGACATGGCTGCGTTCGCCCGTGGTAAATGTCTCCATCCAACCAGAGCCCAAAGGACCCCCTGAGCAAGAAGATCAACACATGTATACAGATACGATCTAATAATCTCAAAGTTCTCAAGAAAATCAGCAACAACTCAAGGCATTTTGGATTTCCTAGTATAAGGATATATTCTCAGGGCTCTAAATGGGTGATGTGTGATAGGATAATAACATACTAAAGAAGAAACCAACACGTTTTGGTCAAAGTCGTTGTTCTCCACAAGTTTGATGTGGAGTGATATGAACAAGGTGAAGCCAAGTGAACATTACATAGTGTTCAAATGAGTTGGAGAACAACGACTTTGACCAAAACGAGTTGCTTTCTGTATCTATGTCATCCCTGAACACACTAAAGGAATGGATGACACACACGATATAGACCTGCAGTACTCGTAGGGGAATGGAGAACAAGTTCCCAATTTTAAGCCTATGGGTCAAAAATACCAGGGGTGAGATAAACTTTTAAATTTTTATACGATTCAATGCTAGGTTAGAGATTGCTTAGTTTATTCACTGTTTTTGTATATTGTATGGTGTCAAGATATTCACATTTAAATCACATTTTTATAGAAATAGACAAAACCCATACTGGTATATCTTAGTATCACGATAACACAATGGTGAACACTTGAGCAAAGTAAATAACCTGAAGTGCAGAATGCTTTTTTCCTTTCAATCTGTGACGAGCCTTTACCATTTATTTCCGAAATAAAGCCATTTCATAGTACAAACAAAAGCTGCCGAATTGAGGCTATAAAATTTAATATTGAATTGTCAAAACATAAATAAATCTTGAATAAATATAACAAAAATTAATAGAGAGTTAAAATTATATCGAATCTTTATGATTACAAAATATATTCCTCTTTACTGAAATAGAAAATAAAATATAGTTATGGTTTGCGATATTCAGAAAACGCTAATTTCATTTATTTATCTTTTTGCATCCGCTGCTGGAAAAAGGGTACGATTGCAACATCTTAAAGAAAAACACTAATTCTAGGACTGTCCTTTATCAAATAATGAAATTATAGAAGAACTTAACTTTCAAATCTAAATAAAAGGTGTTATTCTGTGACCCTTATTTGTTTTTAGAATATTTGGCCCCAGGTTAGTGAATTCTTTATTCTTCAATTATTCCTCAAATCAAAATGACCAGATTCAACAAAGAATTCACCTGTCTGTTCCATTTATGCTAATAACTGGCTTACCTAGGAATCATTCTTGAGAAAGTTCTCATTCTACACAGGAATCATCAAAGACATGACTAAAACGTCTTAGCATGACTGATCCAATTCTTCAAGTCTAATCTAATGATTGTGCAAGATGCATGTCATTTTAAACGTATTTAGAATTATCCAATTAATCAACAATTAGCGTACGTAATACAGAAAAATGCTGATTCAGCATTATATTTTAAGGAGTTAAAAACTCCAAATAGACACATATCTCAAATACATAGATTTTCTTTTTACTCAAGGTAAAATTAGTATAGGGTTCAGACGTTACTTTGTTTTGTTTTCTGATTTCTTTTAGTAAAGTTTTACTGATTTATTGGTGAATCTATAAGAAATCTGTAGGTGCATTTTTTCCACACAGTTTTATATGAATAGCAAGTTTTAACCGACTTACTCTCCAGCCCCGACAGATAAACAATCGGCATTCCCCTTGATGAAGAAACTGTTCTGGCCCGTCCATTGAAATTTCTGAAAGGAAATAACGTTCAGAAGAAAACTCATACAAAATTTTTAACCATAAAAAGAACCAGATAGATGCCTATTCACTTTATGGTAAGAAGATTACCTATCATGATAGGTTTAAATCGCAGCTCACTTTGTAGTCTAAAGCTGACGGTGACTTAGCAAGACAATCTATTCCTTTCTGAAAATGTAACCGGCCCAAATAATCAAATTCCACCTCTAATTTGGTACTGAGGGTATGTATTTAGGAAGTGGCAAATTAGGGTGGTCACTAGCCTACCAGTTATTCTCAAAACGTCAGTGATGTAATTAGAATGTAAAGTAAAGGGACTGGCTGGGGTGTAGACCTTAAGAGTGAGGGAGTCAGAACTTAGACACAAAAGTACAGGGTACTGCTATGAGTCAGAGTAGACTAGATTACTGACAGACTGGAGAAGTTTAAGTACAATCCACAGGGGGCAGCTTGCAGCAGGTTTAGTTTCTGCGCTCTGCACTATGGTTAGCTGTTAAACCAACAGCCATTAACCCTATAAGGTCGCATGATGGCTGGAGGCATCACCATATTGATGCATGATTTTTATCTTTTAAGGTAGCATCTAACTTCACCTTGTCAGATATTCAAAAGAAAAATTCTATTTTGGTTCATTTGATTAAAAATCAAAAATCAAATTCTTTTTGTTTATTTTTTTATCTAGTTTCTGCCACTCACCTTGTACTCGGGGTAGAAGGTAAACAAGAATGACTCGCCCGTGCCGTAGAAGTGGTCACTCAGTTTAGGGGGTCCTGACAACAAGCTACCGAAGATCTGAAAAAACGAGGTAGGACATATTCAGCAACATCCATATTCAAGAATGGATATATGAAAAAAATATACCTACTCATGAGGCTATAATACTACAGATTTTCAAACAATGCTCGTGCTAATGTAAAGTGGGATTCACACGTAGAAACTAATGCACCTGAGACTGGCGTACTTCACACCTTTTCCCTAATCTCAGACAATTCTCTTCTGGTACAACAATCTCATGGTAAGGTGCTTTGGCAAGACTCAAGGAACAATGGCGAATTTGATTGCAGATATATATATATACAGCAGAACCCTGTGTAAGTGGACACCGTCCGTTCCGGGTCAAAGTGTCCGTTGATAGAGTGAACCGTTCCCAGCAATAGTGTCCATTAGAGGAGAGTGTCTGTTTACGCAGGATGTCCATTAGGCGGGGTTCTACTGTACATAGTCCTATGCCTACCTGACTGCCAACATGTACATAGTCCTATGTTTACCTGACTGCCAACACGTACATAGACCTATCTAATTGCCAGTATGTAAAATAAAACTCCCACAAGAGCACATGCTCCATAAAGGAACAAACACACAATAAAATGAGCACCGCTCAGTTGCTACCTGGTTGTTGGTGTCCTTGATGAGGAGGAGGATGGGGGAGTCGATGGTGGACATGAACCGGTACAACGTCTTCAGACTGAATCCATGTTTATCCGAGCTGTAGACCAGTGTCCATGGGTAGCCCTCCGCACGAGCGGGCAGGCTCTTTGTTATCTGCAAGATCATCGCTCATCTCGGTTATGACAACCAACATTTAACTGAAACTTACCATAAAATGAAGTCTAATTGAACAAATTGGACGTTAAACTACCCAAACAAACCATAAAATGACTGCAGTAGAAGACAAAGATTTTCTTATTGCCCTTCAGGCAAAAATTGAATTGAAAAAAAACCAACAAAAACCGTATCATTTGCTCTATAGGGTGGTCGTGTTATATATTTGTGGTCCCACTATTTTCCTGTCATACTAATCCCATACATTAATTAGCGTAGACAGATTATCCTGATAAATATAAAATTTGCAGGAGAGCTCGTGACTTTGGTAGTAGAGCAACCCCCTATGGACTATGCATCACTTTGTCCTATTTTCTAACACTTTGCCTTCTCAGAATCCACAGTCTCAAAGCTTTCTTTATCGTGATTCTCAAATGTCTATAAACAGTGTAACTGCGCAATACAGTGGGATGCAAGAACAAAATTTGGTTTTCTTTCTCTCTTTCTTTTTTCTAGGGAGCAGACGCTTATATCTATTTGGTGTTCTTTCTCACTGGCTCTAGGCGGGAGATAGTAAGAAATCTCACAGCTTCAAGACTGGTGAGAATCCCGAAAGAAAAAGATCTAGAGAGAAGTTAAGAGAGGGGCAGAATGAGAGGTGCAGCAGTCACCTTCTTGATGTGTTCCTCGACGAGGATGGTGCTCGGGTCGGAGAACTCCGGGAGCGGGATCATCTCGTCTTCCACTAGGGACATCCGACGGCGCGCTTCCTCCAAGTTAACAATCTGCCAGAGAACAAGGAGAAGTCGACCCGTAAGTGGCGGGCACGGTGATGTATGGATGTGTGAGTATGTGAAAACGGCCTCCAGGTACCAAACTCAACACTCCTGACTCAGTGTGACAAGGTCATTAATATTCAAGTTGAACGTTTGGTTATCTGAACAATCTGTTTTGTTCATCATAGCAGAATTGAGAGTAAGAAATCAAATGATTAACAGTGGAAAATAAAATAGTTTGTCTTTCAATCGTCAGTTTATGAATGTATGTAAGCTGCAGTAGTGATCTGTTGTATATCCGCAAACAGGATTGGTAAACTCTATTTATAACCATGTAAAAGGGTTATATCTCAGAACCAAGCGAACCCATTTGAAAACTGCTTGTGTGCCTGGTACTTCCAAAAAACTGCAAAAACTGAATCAAAATTAGTTGATAATTAATGAAACTAAAATTTCTAAAAACAATTAATTACCTTTAAACAGATTTCATTAAGAACTTTCACCAATTTCTTTTAGAGTGAAACACTACATTTAATTTACCATAATATATCTTAGAAATAGAGGATCTTCAAGAAGAATTTTTCATAAGAAATGGGAAGTTTTAATTTACTTATATAAAAGAATAGGATTTTATATAGAAGAATCATTTAGTATTTTATTATTTTCATGCGAAGGATTATGACGAACAACAGAGAAAGCATTGTCATCCGTCCCAGAACAAAACCTGAAGCATTATTTCAGTACAGAAAAGAGATAACATCTATAAAAACAGGCTTCAGGAATCTCCTTCCATGTAATACTCATGCAGGCTGTTAGCAGTATGTAGGAGATATATCTAGAATATCAGGATAAGATTAGAGCGATTTCTCTCCTATTCCTGATTGAACAAATCTTAATACAATCACCTGGTCATCAAATCAATTTGTCCACCAATCATAGACACTTAAAAACAGTTGTACATTGATAGAAAGACCTCATCAAATCAACCTCTAATAATTTCAAACAGTTTATTGCTGATCATCATGGTCCTTAAACTTTAGAGAATTAGTAGATAATCACTACTTAATATAGCAGGGCCTTGAACCAAAGCCCAATCTACCCTTTCCTTACCCCTTTCTCAGCTCCATTATTCTACTCTGAGGTTTTAAACACAGCACACTATACCATGGACCTGTTCCCGTAACTGGCCAAGGATTGCCAAAAGCAAGAGATAAAATCCCCTGGAAAGTGCCATGAAAATGTCCACAAGCATTATAGGCAGCAAAGGAGCTTTTCATCTGTGGATATAGATCTTGACCAAACAGTGATTTTACAGTATTTACATCACGGGCATGCCCCATAACGAACGTCAATGATTCACACGGTAATTAGCAAATACAATCTGTGCTGGATGTATGTTAATAAGACGGTTAGTATTTTAATATCCTAAGACTGCAGTCACGGAGGGCTTCCTGTTTTGTACTAACTTGGGTCCTGCCATCTATGTTTTCCGTCTGAAAGAATCAAACACCCTTGTTATGAGATACGTTAGATGTATTACGGATAATTTCAAGGCAACACTATTATATCTCATATATAAGAAATATTGAAACACAAAGTAGCCATCTATGTCATTTTTCTGATAGATATCCTAACGCTCTGTACGAATATCAGAATTGCTGCATTTTGTATCCTGTGTTAACTTTGGAACTACTTTCTGGATATTACCAGTCAGTAAGATTGGTAAACTTAGCTCGTTTTTTTTTCATTGTTAACAATGCCATTAATATAGAGACATCTCAATATACTTTTGTGGTCGTGCAATATTATTGCATTGCACCCAAAGATCCCTGCACTGGCGACAGGCAGTAAAACATGTTCTGTCTCACAAATGGTAACTGTTTCTCACCAACCCCTATACGGCATATAGCCTATGATCCATGGGCGCCGCCATGACGCCCCCTGAGCAGTTGTTCTTCATTAAAGGAGGTGAAAAATAGGTGTTCTTCACTAATGGAGGTGCAAAAGAAGTGAGTGATAATTGGGAAGTGTTACAACACTAGCCTTGCTCACATATGTATATAAAGTGTTCCATGTGAAAAAATCATGTCCTGAGCTCAATCTTTATGTCATCCTGCTCTCAGATGGGTGTAGAGAGTCAAAGGTACCATGTAAAACATTGAAAGGCAGTTGAATTTCTTAAGAACAAAGAGCCAGAATACCGATTCTGTCCTCCCAAGGGTCCACCATACTGCTGGCCACCTCGAGGCTGCTTCATGAACTAACAATAGCTCTGTCTCCTATAGGAGACGGGTAAGTGGGTTACTCCAGTTGATCACCAGGGTTCATCAAAATCAACTTTTTGGCAGTCGGCTCCTTAAGCTATATTTCATGGGACACGACTACCATGATGGGATACTTCTATCAAGGGTATTTTCTTATTCCGTTTAGCCCAAATAGCACCCTATCACTACACTAGTGCCCCAACCAGGAATATCTCATATTCCATTAAAACAAAGCATCATTCTGTTAAACTTACACTCCATCTACATTTGTGCCTCTATCAGAAATTTCTCGCCTTCTGCTTTAACACAATTATTGAGTTATAAGTATTACATTCCCGCTGCACTGATGACCTAAACAGGAATTTCCTGTACTCTGCTTTCGCTGTTCCATCCAAAGTAGACTACAATGATGCCTTCAACAGAATCTGGGTCATGTCTCAATTCCAAGCCTTATGCAGAGGGACGACCTCGTATCATTGATTTATATATAACAGGGCTGCCAGTTTGGGTCATAAAAAACATTGAAATATTTGTCATTGCAATACAGGGTTTACGCATTATATACGCATTACAGTTGGAACCAAAGAATCAAAGTTTTTACATAGGTCAGTTGGAAGGTTCAGTGAGGGGTCATGGGCTATGCCTGATTTGGGTATCTAAGCAGTTGGTATGTCAATATTACAAAAGGAAAATGATTTTTTTTAATCCTGAAAATGAAAACATGAATTTCAATGAAAACATCGAAAACTGGCCTCCCTGATTTCAGGCAGTGTGATTGTTACTAATGTTTATAGCAGTATATCTCACTATATTGACAGTCTCTCCCGTCAAAGTCTCCTGGCACAATATCTCCTGTTGGCGGTTAAGGAATACATCAGCCTGTGCACAGTCTGCAATGTCTAGACTATTTCACAATCAGTCGGTACAGTCTCAAAGCTCTGACATTCAAGCACTTTAACGTGTACCTGCGACACTGTGCACATTCCAAACACAAAACCTACTCCACTCTATAACCAGGAGATGGCCTTTAGAAATATATATGATTTATATGCTGATTTACGTTACCACGTAAATTAATTAAATGAAAATCTTCCATGAATAATTTCAAAATTGCCCTTAATAAAAATAACACGTTTCGCTTACAGCAATACTATGAACCATTCTCCTGCATTCAATCATACCACGGAAGGGAGACGAAGATGATATTTCAACGTCCTTTGGGCGCTATCTGTAAAGGTCCCTCCCTCCTTGCTTCAGTTTATTCCACCTGTACGATTTTACACCATCAGAGATTTGTTATCCAATTTTGGTTTGTAACTGATTTCCAACGATTTAAATAGATGGGCGGGCCCCAGTGGATCGTAGAAAAAAATGTCCAGATCTGCAAGGTCATATTCTCCTTGCACGGGGCGCTCATAATGTTACATTGACCTCAACTGGGAGTAGCTGGGTGACTATTTTATGTTGTTGGCTTCTCATTTCTCATAACATCATACCCATCCTCGTGTCTTTTGTTTTTTCTTGCCTATTAACTTGCAAAAGGACATGTGAAGATTTCGTTTCAGCACATTTTGTGGTAGAAAAATCTGCCATACACCAGGACTGAATAACAATTTTTGGGAAAAAAAGGTGGCTTAAAGTTGCTATGATCAAGAAGGAATGGGATGTATCCTAGTAGATGTAATCATCCTTCCATTCTGCATCACATCACCACTACTACACCGAACATAGCATACCATGTTTCCGCATGTATCTGCTAGTTCACCTGCCATCTGGTGTTTTCCATTTGATGCTAGGGGCCAGTGGTCGTCTCCAAAGTTGGATAGCTATGTGCCGTATAACCTTTTATCATCCACCAAATATGGGGTCTCCATAGTTAACTTATAGGACCTACAGATCGCTACTGAGTAGAATATAGAAAGGGGGGTATTCTCCTAGAAAATACGGAAAACGTTCCTAGCTGCAAAGTATTGCGTTTTTTGTCTTTTCTTTGATAACATATATTTGTAATGTTGAATAAAATATTACCATGATCTTGATCTGCGTGGTCGTATTGTCCTCGGTGTTGACATTACGCAATATCATCCCATTAACTCGAATATTACTACACGTCAACTACGCAGGGAATACGACCATGCACATCAAAATCATGGTGGTATTGTGTATCTATCACACGCATTGTATCTACACTGCTCAAAACCTTGTATTTTAATCATTCAAGAAAAATGGTCAGTAATAGTATAAGAATTAAAAAACAAAACACGCAAGGGAATTCAAGTTTAACAGGTCTGAAACACGCTAAATGTCAAACTGTAACCATAAGAGGCATTAATGCGATTCTTTGAAAAAACCCACTATGCATTGAAGATGCATTGAGAAGACGGGTTAATCAAGCAACCCTTGGGAGCAGTTAGTCTTCAAGATCATAATTCCACACTCTACAGAAATCACCCACAGCTTAGGTTAGAGGGCTATATATGTGCAAAGATATTGGGTAAACGGGAAGTTCCCATAATTGAAGGTGCTTAGAACTAGCAACGTCTAAACTATGGTAAAACGGGGTATGTAGACACGTATATCCTGCCTTCTCTTTCTTTGGTTTTCTCCTGTACATTGTCCACATCTGTTGAGAGCAGGAGGTATCACTGGTTAATTCTGCCATGGATTTCATCAGCATTTCTGGATGCTTCTATAATGGGCTTTCCATTGGTCGAATTGTTTTTAGTTTTTACTGATAGATGTATCAGTAATCATGAACTGGTTTTAAGGCACTTCATCCAAAATATCGGTTAAGGAAACTAGCAGACCAGAGACACGATAACTGGTTTTAGTACCGGCAAATGTAGAATTTGGTACCATTGACCAAAGAAAGCACATATTGCCTCGACAAAGGTAAACTGGTTAGACTTTGACGTTAGGGCCATCCATATAGTATGTACGCACCAAGTAGGGGTGGGGGTTGGGGGGGGGGGGGGATTTCGGAAATTTTGCGTATGCTCCTTCTTTGTTCTATTGCGTACAATATGGAGATTGAGAATGGGTTTGGGGTTGGGAGTACATATTTGGGTACATATTTTATGGATGGCCCCTTGGTGAAATGGGACATGTTTCAAAACTTGTCGGCACCGACAAAATGAGGCGTGTTTTTACTCAATGACTTCTACCATTCTATCAATGCACTTGGGACCACACAACTAATCGACTTGTTTTCGGAAAGGAACAGAAGGGAAAGGGAATGGTTGAGGTATTTTTCGGCCAATGGAAATCCCACTAAAGAAGGTTCAATCTGAGAGCATTTTCTTGTTAACTTAATCCATTCGCTGTTCTAGCTAATAAAATAGTAAAAAGAATAAAAAAAAAAGGTCCATGTGTATTTCAGTAAACCTGGAATAAGAAAACAAATCTAAATACCAGCACAATGGTAAAACGAAATATTCACTCACTCTTGTACAAGTTGAAGTTCCGTCATAAAGAGGACATGGCTACCTCATCAATATTTCAAGGTATATAAGAATAGGGAGACAAGGCTGGGAGAAAGAATATAAAAGTTATTCAGTAAGGATATAAGAGATTACCTAACTCTGCCACGTCCTCGTTCACTAGGTAATCACTTTTTTATCCTTACCTCGTAACTTTGATATTTTTTTTCACACGGGACCAGTTTCCCTATAATGCCACGGTGGACGATTGCAAAGGGATATGTGAATGAATAATGCAAAATACGAAATCATGTTAAACTTTGTCAAACTCTACTCAATGACCTTCAAGGTGTAAGGTGACAAGCATCAATTGAAGCTGAGATAATATTTACACTGCGCATAAATGTGTTTCTGTATGCATTCTATGATCGCATACTTGTAAGCAAATCATACAACTGATAATGTTATCAGGAAAATAAAAGCAAGTCAGTGACCAAATACTTCATTCTTGGGCTTTCTTGCAGAAAATCTATGGTAGTATGAACATGGTAAGATGTAGGGGTAGGAAACTATATCATATTATCAAAACCTATTTTATGAAGTAAGTGAAATCAACTGTTAGGTATTATTTTCTTGAATAGAGGTAAATAGGAACTGATTACTTTTTAATATTGATAGTAATTTAAATAAATGTCTTTAAAAAACAGTATTAAGGCAACAGAAATGTTTCGCTATAGATACATGCCTGCTCAGGATTTCAGTACCGCAAGCCTTGACATTTGCAGGATATAAAATTTAAATACTATAAACACTTATCTGATGAATTATCTATGTCTAAAATGAGGATGTATATACCGATTTATCAACAACTGGTTCTTATGTGCAGTTATTCAAATCTATAAACGTTTTCAAAACTCCAAAACGGTTGTCTTAAGTGGATTTTTCATTGGCCGATTATTGTCTCTGGCGAATTTGTCAGTAGCCTCCTAACCGGTAAAAATGTTTACTGGTCAATGGAAACAAGAGATGATAACCGATTTAGATACCGACACAAACACAATTTTCAGCTCCGACCAACAAAATATGCTATCAACAAGGTCAAGCCACATAGACTTTGGCATTGGTTTTTATGTTATGGCCACCTAAATCGGAATGTATCCACCTGTTTACAAGTGGAAACTGTTGGTGCCTCTCCCTGAAAACAATTCCTTGAGTTTGACTCACATTACCTGGGTCATCCAATTAAAAACTAAGTAGACATCACATGATCGGATCTTCTGGTCGTACAAACCAGAAATTGGTGACCGAACAGAATATAAATTTTCGGTGTGTCGGTCAATGGAAACAAGTGTCTTAAAAAATGAGTGTCTGAAAAACTCAGGCCCATGAGAGATGCTTTTGCTAAATAAAAAATAAAAATGATGACAAAAAAAGACCCAAACAAATGACCCATTACCAGCATCACCGATAAAATGTACCGCTTTTTACGGGACATCTCACTGACCAATTTAATTTAGGAAAAAAAGAGAAATCTTTGAGTTCTCTGTCAGCCACTGGAAAACCCACTTATCCTTGCGGTCTTGCTGGCACTTATATCAGAAAGCACATGAAGTCTAGACACTGCACACCTATGGTACAATAATCCTCCAGGTGCACACCTCTCATGACTTCTCACTGGATTTAAGCCTTTTTCTTAGTTCTCATCCGTCTTGAAGCAGTGAGTATTTTGGTTATACCGTTTGATTCTTTAATATCCCATGGAGTCGTTGCTCCTAGAAATACGGGAAAAGCATTGCTCCAGTAATATCAGATTGTATTGTTTGGTATTGTTATTTTCATGTTGTATGGCTACTTTCTACAACATCACATTTTTGGTGACACAGCTGATAGGTTCATCAGATTTTTAATTGAATATAGACTGAGTTATAGTTATGAAGTGTTCTGCAAAGAATCTGGAGCAACGATTTCGACCTCGGGTCGCTATTCTGCAATCCACACAAAAATGGAGCAACGCCCCCCTGGGGACCCTGAGGGAATACAGGGAACATCTCAAGGTTCAGCTTGTCTCACTGGTTCTACACCACTATGACAAGAATTTCGGTAGAAATGTAAATGTTTGGAAGAAATGTAAATGTCTAGGCAGAGAGAAAACCTAGTAGGTTAAGTGATCAATACACAATTTGGTAAAAATCTTCTTTCTCAATAGCCCAAAGCCATAGACAATGAATGGAATATTGCTGCTTAGAGACAGATGCGAGTTTTTAAGGAAAAGGGCTTAAAATCCAGAGAAAATGTACAAGAGCTGTGCACCAGAACGACTTCACCTGGTTCATAGATGACCTGAGAAATGCCATAGGGTACGGAGCGAGTTACCAAGACACCAGCAGAGATGAGTAAACGAGAGTACACCGGCTTATAGAAGCTTAGAGGACGTTACAGAGATACGGGCGCTCAATTTACAATAGTTACATCATAGTCATCCCCGGTATCCCTGACAGGCTCGTCAACCATGGATACGCTGATGATCTGTGGGGTAGTTAGACGAAAGCCACATCAGTATCTCAGACGTGTTTTACCAAACGAGGAGAATTCACAGAGACGGGGCTCGTCAAAGCTGATTCTAATCTAAAAATTAGAAATCTCATACGTGTTTTACTTCAAACCGATACAGTGAACTAGGTGAAACTTGGTGTTGAATGTGTAATCTGATGATAAAGGATGTTTCATGGATTTTTAAAAATTGACAACTTCTTTTGAGCATGATATTGTATTACTGTTTCTGAGATTTACAAATCTTGGTTCCAGATATTTTGATAATTAAAAATTTAACCTTTTAATCTATCAATAATCACGTTTATCTATCTATCTATTACGTAGTTATAACAATAACATTCTTGTAGGTTTACTCTGATAAAAAGAAAATAATAATTGGAGGACAATTTTGGAAAATATACAGGCACCAACATAAGGTACTTTTGAGTATCATAACAAAAGTTTGATTGTGTGTCCTTTTTTAATTCAATATCTGATATGACATTGTAAAATTCTATTTGGATTTCTTGCCAAACCGAGTAGGTGACTTAATTGTTGGTAAATAGTAGAAAAAAAGGAAAACTGCTTCTTATCGGAGAGAATAGAGGTAATGTGGATTCTTGGGGAACAGCTGGTTAATATGGGGAGAAATATGCAGGCAAGTAGTCGATGCATCCTTGCGCAAATAAACTGGTATATGCATCAAAGCAGAAACAATTCTTGTGTACAAAGGTAGAATAACAGGCGGCAATCACTTGACTCCTTTAAGAGATAGAGATTTCTAGCTAGCGAAATGAGATCACAATTCATAAGGGGTGAGTATTGTGGCTTGTTTGTAATGCACATGTTAGTTTAAGCTAAGGATTTGGAAGCTTCCGAAGGAATGGGAAAAGTAGTAAAAATACAGATGAAAAATAAAGATGAAAAAGGAAATTGGATCCTATATGAAGACACCCTAAACATACTGAGCAAAGAAAATCATGAGCACTACATTTATTTATGATTAAAAAAATATTGTCCTACTTTCACAGGTCATAAGAAAAACTCATTCTAATCTGTGAACTAGAACTGATAACTCTAATCTCTGAAGTTTTCCTTTCATTTGAAAAAAAAGAGGAAAAGTATTAAAAATCAAGGCTAGCCTAAAAAGTATTAGACTATCAACAATATTTGCGTCCTTCTCGAATAGAGGCCATGGGGAGTATTTACACCTATATGTGGTACAACGATAGAACACCAATATAACTGTGTATAGAGCGTGGCGTACCTCCCAGTCCTTGGTCATCTGACGCAGGAGACGTCGTTCTTGTTTGAAGTGGTCCTCGACAACGTCCATGTCGTCCTCGTCGTCGCTGTCGTTGATGACGACGAAGCCGCGCTCCTTGGGGTCAATGGTCTCCTCACTGCCGTAGATGTTGGGCGACCACTGGATGAAGAAGGCGTACAGGTGGTCCACCCTGCAAACACATGCACGTCATCACTCCTATTATTATTCATCATACCCCTCATATAAATCATGTTTTTATTGGTTCGTCTTCGTAAAAAATGGCGATTTCAAGGTACATGATTATATGAAAACAGGTATACTGTGTCTGTATGTGATAAATATTGGGTAAAATTAAACGAACCGATGCCGAAGGCATCGGTTCATCTAATCTGCGTGATTAGCTGATGAAACAACAGCCAATAAGGGATGACCAGTCTCGCTCCAGTCTGCCGCACATGCCAGGAGTTCTGCTTATGACAACTCAGAGTGTCATTGTTAGACCGCCCTGTCCCCATGTGGACAGTCCAGGAATTAGAGTGGGCTATGTTTAGGATAAATCTGCCATTACATGGCATCTGTATTGTAAACATCAAGACAAATTGGGGAGCCGCTACAAAATGGTGACTGTTCCAATTCAGTCATTTCTGTTACCAACAAATATGGACAAATCTTGCTATCAACGATGTTTGCTCCAAGAAAATAATATATAAAGTAATAATCTAGTATGAGCACTCACTTGTCGCGCGGTATGGAGAACCAGTACTCAGGTTTCGTTCGCTTCTTCATGTACGACTCGATGGGACAGGTCTGCGACAGTCGCTTCTTGATGGGTTTGCCCACCTTGAGGCAGAGGTAGAGAGGCGGGTCATCGTACTGACGAGCGGGCCTCGGTATCAGCTCTGTCAAACAACAAGCAACTCACAGGTCAACAGGTGCTCACCAATAGGGAGCCAAAGTGAACCCGCTGAAACCGCAGATACCCGTTCACAAAACACCATTTCCCGAGATAGACGCTCAGTACTTTGACAATATAGGCTCAAGATTATGTGTGTCATTCTCCAATCTTTTAAATCTATATTTTTGATACACTTAACAACTATAATCGTAGCTTCGAGACGACATATTCAGTGATAATTGTAGTAAACTACACTTCAATGATAACCAACAAGACCAAAAACAAAATTCTAGCCTAGAGTCAGCATAGCTTTAGCACTAAGCCTCGTTCTTACTGGCCTCCAGAAATGGTGTTTTTGAGCACGGGTATCTGCCGTTTTAGCGGGTTCACTGTGGCTCCCTATACCTCCAATCTCCCTCACACACCATAATAAGGGGCATCTCTCGGCTCCATTGCCAAGAGAACGTATACTTCTACTTAATATCAAAATTTGACTGGAGGAGCCATGCAATTAATTTCGCAGCAAGAACTGTGCTCACCTCCATTCTTGTGAATAACGCTTTATAACACGACATTTCAAAATGAATCTATTAATTTCGCTTGTAGTTTTGGTGACACTTTGTGTGAAAAATGGAATTTAACGGCATCTGTAATCTTTAACTACGACACATTGTATGTTTAAATTGTAAAGTGTCAAACATTACTGAATTTCATAATCCCTGCTTCAGTATGAATGAGTTATTTGCAGTTTGTGAAATAAGATTAGTTTGATTTAATAGGTGTTTATACTTGTCAAAGCGAGATCACATACAAAGGAGGGTCATGCTGCCTCAGAATTAAGAGAGAATACTATATTTAATAAAACACACCTGTTAGATCTTAGCATTTCTTTATCATTGACCGTGAAAACAGACGCATATTAACCGTGTCAATGATAAGCAAAATAATCTTGTGATTATCCTTATTTAAAACAAATCGTTATCCTCAAGGATACTGACCAAACCTGACAAAGAAAAAAACCCTAAAAAACGGAAACGCGAGAGGACATTTATCTCCCGCCCGTTTGATATAGATATGCTGTTCAGCAACTTTTTTCCGTAAAAACAGGCCAATTTTAAAACAACCAGACACAAATGTTTTATCAAATCCTTTGTGAACATATCAGTTTGAAAATAAACTAATCAGTTCTTTTGTATTTTAGGCCTACGTCTACAGATGTGGGTCTTTTCCCGATGTCAACATATTTTTGTCGGGTTTGGTCAACTCTATTCCACTGGTCTTTTTTAAAAGGTAGAACAATGCACTTGTAAGGCTCAAACATAAGTTGCATAACGATGTAATATTTCCCTACTTAATGAGCTAGCAGATATTTCAGGACTCGTTCCCGACACAATCGGAATAATTACACATATAACGATGCTTGATAAACGTACCGCTTATGAAAGATACACTAAAATCAAATTTGTGAAATACACACTCATAAATATAATAATCATATACAGGATGCGTCAATCCCACAATACTATTGTAAGAGTAGAGCATACAGTGATAACTGAAGCTGAGAATTAATTTAACAAAATCCACATGAAGACCAAGGTGCAAGACGTGAGATCTGATGATTGGAGGTCAAATGATCCTGATTTCATTTAAGAAAAAAAAAATGACATGGATACTCTGGGTGCACCCCTCTCATAACCTCTCACCGGCTCTAAGCCTTTTATATTAAGAGCTTCATATTTAGGATTCTCAGCCCTCTAAAGCCAACGGGAAAATATTGAAATCTCGTGGTCAATCTGTACAAGATAGTAGGGATCTTGTACGCAATTTTATTATATAACATATACAAGGTCCCATTGAAAATATACTGGGACTCGGAAACCACTTCCCATTAGTTAGAACCTGTCAGATACCATAACCATGGTATACTGATTCAAATCCATTCTATACGGTCTCAAGCCATTGCATATCGGAAAATAGTCCCTTTGTGCTATAGAGAAAGAATATAGCCCCTATCTATATGTATACCCTTTAATATGGCAATATCTGGATTTAATTCATTCAAGAAGATGGATAATAGATACAACAAATGATTTTTTGTGGGCAGGCAGTTCTGTAAACCACTCGAGTTTGACTTCGTAATACACTATATAGTTAACGCTTGTCACACTACGCCCCAGCCTCTCGTGATTTACGGTCGCCTGTCCACAAAACCATTAATTATTGTCTATTGCTACCTGGAGTAGTTTCTTTTTCTCACCGGCTCTAAGACAGACATTTTATTATTTAAAGATGGGTGTGTGCTTATAAGGAAAAAAAGCTTGGAGCCGTAGAAAGGTCATGAGAGGGGCGCTTAATGCGGTGCACTTGTGCTAGCCACTTATTGCAACAACATTTCGTGTGAACCTTAACTTGATAACAAGCTGAGAGCAAAAACTACACAGGATCAAATTGATACTTGTAGAAATGTTCTTTCTTTGAAGTGTTCCCAGTGTGGCTTTATTTTGTGTACCAAGTGTCTTGCTTTCTGTATTCGTGTTCTAGTCTTATACCCAATATCTTTGTAGGCCAGTGATTCTATTTATCAAATGTGGTTGAATAGAAGTCAGATGAATGCCTTAAAACCAAAAACCCACACGAGTCGTCCTCATGGATTAGCAAAGTGACAGAGACAGATGTCTAGAAGACAGGAGGTCTACCAGAAAGTGCTAGCACTACAACACTCTACAGGGCACAATGGCGAGGTCGCAGCCAAGTGCTGCCATTGAAGTAGTGTTAACAATACCCATTGCTGAATACAAACCTATAGCTGCGCCGGATAGGGAGTGGGTAAACGGTATACAAATTAACCAGGATCCTTCGCACTTGTCAAGCTCTCTAACATTCTGCTAGAGTTGAGACATATAAGTCATTTGCTGGTGCATTTTATCATATTTAGTTGCTGTCATGCACATATATGGCTCTAATACTGTCCAAATCTTGAATTCTAATCAAATCAAAGGTATCAATAGATTTCATGATTATAAAATGTTATCACAATCGATATTTTGTTGTTCAAAAATTCATTATACATTCCTTGTAATATCAAATCCGTTCACTCTGCCAAACTACGCAATGTATTTCCGCCAAAATTACTTGTTGGATAATCTTTAAGATACAATGCATGTGGAGTTTGTCTGTGTGATATATTTCCCTGATCTATTGGTCTATTAAATATGGGTTGTATGTGTCCTGAGATGAACGGTGCAGTTTCTATGCGACACAACAGAGATTAAGCATTTCTACATAAGCAAGATCGAAAATTGCTATCTGCCTGGGGTATAAAAGATCGAAATGAACACCTTCAGCCAAACACTCACCATCTAGAGACTTGAACATGGACGCTTTGTCCTCCATCTTAACCGCACTTTCAATCTCAATCTTGGGTTTTTTTTCTACCTCATCTGTGGTGTTCACCTTGCCTGGTGTCTCCGGGCCACAGGCTGATTTATCAATGATCACTCCTTCGGATTCGAGCTCATCGAGATTTTTGGGTTCGCCATCTTCGTTGAGCGCCCAGGAGCCCCTTGGAGGCGTGCTGGCGCCCACCTCGCTCACATCCTTGACACGACCGCGCTCATCCTGGTTCCGGGTGAAGAGCCCACTGGAGAAGTCAACGATGCTGCTGAAGTTTGGGGAATTGCTCGCGATGGATGATCCGAGTGAGGTGATGGAGCCGACGGCACGGCTGAGGATGCCCGACGACTGAGCCGCGCCGTCCACACCTCGGGGCACAGGTACGCAGGGTGATACGGAATTGTCGAAGACTTCACCATCACCTTCGTAGTCTAGCCCCTGACTCCTCACCTCTTTACCTTCCACCTGGTCTTGCTCCAAGTGGGCGACATTCCCAATTTGCTTCTGCGGACTCGCTGAGAGGGATTTCTTCTCGCCATCTGCACCCTCGGCTGCTGACCTGCTGTCAGTGCGCACGGCTGAGTCTGGAGGCTTCACACTGCTCGGAGGCTGGTCTCCTGCTTTGGGCATTTCAGAATGTGTGACGGGGCCTCCAGCATGTCTGCCGTATTGTTCAGAGTCAGGCCAACCTGCCAGATCTCCTACAGTGCTGGGATGAGCATTGGTGGCTGCTCCGTGCCTTGGTGAGGCTCCTGCACTGCCTCCATACGCTGCTGCTGCTGCTGCTGCTGCACCTTCCCCAGCACTGTCTTGCATCGGTGAAGAACCCATTGCTGAAGGATCGAGCGGATCCCTGCCGGGATCGCCTACTCCTGGTTGCGGTGTGGCTGTGAAGGTGACACCTTGATCTCCACGCTCAGTAGGATCGTCGTCAGCGTGCCGGCCAAACTTGGCCTTGCTCTCTTCGGGACTCATCAGGTCAGCTCCACACGAACACGCGCTGTCCTGACGGAAGCGCTGGAACTCCTTGTTCAAGTCGCCGTCCTCGCTCCCAGGCTTGGCGACGTGAGACTCCGCGTCGACTGCGGGCTGGAAGCTCGATGGTTCTGGCGGAGGTTTGGGCTCCGCAGGCTTCTCTTCCTGTACTGCGGTGACAGGACGCGGGCGTTGGTACATTGGACAGTCTGTAGAATGGTACACTTCTGATTGATGCTGGCTTGCTGCATCCTGCTCTTCTCTGTAAACAGTATAGAAACACCATTTAACATGTTTACAACACTACACCACCAACTGACCTTTATTGAGCTTAACAGCAGACGATTAATCATACCTGAAAGGCTAATTAAGGATACGATACGAATCCTATGTATTATCCTATCGAAAGAGTCAGACCAAGTTTCTAAAAAAGACTTTTATGAATTTTTCTTAGATCACCACTATATCGCAATATTGGAAACATTGTTTAATGTCAGGATGATGAAGTTTCTGAGTAACTGATGGATGTATAATAAAGCACCAACAACAACACAACTGGGTTATTGTGGTGTCATTGGTCACTCTAGTCACATGGTAGCAGCTCGAACTAGTCCCCACTTCACAGTTATTATCATATATCTATGGCTGAACGTCTATGAAATACTACCCACTGCTAGGGGTGCAGTATAAATAAAGTTCAGACACACTCTGCCCGTACTGAATTAGCACCAACATTGGGGTCAACAGGCTGTGAATTGACAACTTCGTAAATAAAATGGCGTTTTTTTCATGTTATTTAGGTACATAATAGAAAAGTATACGTAGTGAATAAGCTTCTACGGATGCCATTTTCAGCCTATTGCAACACAAATACATCCTGACGACGTCCTTAAAGATTATCAATGTTAACAACGTGGTTTTGAAATGTAAATATGTTACTGGAAGAGAACTGTAGTTGTAAGAACTCTAATTTATTGACGCACATTAAAAATGAAATATCTTCTAAATATATCAAGTAAGATCCCTTACCGCCTGGAAACACAAACCCAGGCTTTGTTTGGTTGGTTGGTTAGTTTAACCTCCAATTTGTTCTATGAGACTTACTTTGGATTTGAACGAACCTATGAGATGAATTTAGGTAGAAATCTCACCTCTACACATTTACCGAGGTGAGAGTTCTTATACTTCCCATACCACATAGACATGGTGTGAGAAGGATTGGCCTTTGATATAGCAGTAGATCTACCACTGCTGAGACCTGAGGCATCAATACTCCAGGCCCCAGAATACACTAGCTCCAGTAGAAGATAGGAGTCAATGAACACCTCACTGTTACTTCAGTATCATTTTTTTATAAGAAAATAAACAAACTACTGCCATCCTTTATGACAGCTGCAGTTTCCTTGGCCGGCATGGGTCACATTGTAGTTCACAATATAAGTTGGGATGTTAAGCTGGGGTCAGTATTTTTCATGTTCAAATTACGCCTCCAGGGAGACAAACACAATGAGGAAAACATGTGGGCATCGGCCATAGCAAGGGGTTGAGTGTGTGTAGAGAGTAAAAATAGAAACTAATAGAAACGTGCTACCTGCCGATGTCTTTGTTTATATTGCAAAGACATCGGTGGTTAAACGGCATAAGTGTCCACAGTGGACAGTACTACACCCAGCCCTTACAAACAGTACTTTTTATTCCTATATACCTATGAGCGAACAACCTATGATTACCTAACGCTGCTGGGGGTGGAATAACTTTTGTTTACTGCCCATGTTGACGTTTTTTGCCCATGTTGACGTTTACTGCCCAGGGTGACGTTCAGAGACGTTTGGTTTTTATCGATATCAGCCGACAATTGAAGGTATATGGGAATAGGGAAACCACATACTCGGTAAAGTTCGGAAGAATTACTGCCCGCGGCTACACCTTGGGCAGTAATTTTTCCAAGCCTTACCTCGTAACTTTGACTTATTCCCACCGGAACATAGTTTCCCTCTAATATAAAACATAATGTCTCATAACTTCAAAGTGATAATATAAACTTTTTGATTTGATTTTATGGCTGCGGCTTACTTTGTCATGCCCTTGAGTTTCATGGCGGCGATGTCGTGGTACATGGCGGCGCTGATGATGGTGTCCATCGGGGCGATCATGCCGTAGGCGTCGGCCCCGTGCTCGATCACCAGCGGGTCGGACACGTTGGGGTCGAACATGATGGCGTTGGGGGTGACGAGGAGAACCCCGCTCACCACACCCTGTGGAGGAGAAGAGCTCTGTACACCCTGCCGTCCCCACACACTCACACCGCCGGCCCCACCCTCAGCCTGTGATCTCCAGAGTCCAGCAAGAAGCGCAATGCTCATAAATACTTTGATTTCTGAGATTATAAGGTGTATTGTTATACTCGACGTAGCTATCCTTTAGATCTGCTATATTGGTTAAATATGCAATCTAAAGGATATCTCAATTTAATATATTTAGGGAAATCCACAAATATTAAGAGATACAGATTCAGAAACTCTCAGAAAAAATATATCATGGATTCATTTTAAAATAATCATCTGCTGCAACTATGCCTTCAAAAAACTGAAAAAAAACTAGTTTTACATATTTAAGCCTTACTTAGAGATTCCCCATTTAACAAGTCCTGCGGCACATATATACCTCCTGGGTATTTTCAGCCTGGCATACACTTCGTTATGATTATTTGAACACTATTTATCTGTTGTAAAGTGTTCTCTGGTGATCACAGACTAGAGTAGGTTGACAACGAGGAGGAGTAGAAGGAGGGTAAAACGGTGTGTTCACGATGCCGTTTGGATGAAGCCAGTGCAATGCTAACGTAGCAATAATTGGCAATGGAGGAGGGCGTGGAGGAACAGGCAAACCTTAGCGAGTCACTTAATTAATAACGGCTATTCTCAAGTAGAAATCCCTACTAACAGAACACAGCCTCATATACAACTAAACTATCTCATTCTCAACGATTCTCTCCTCTGCTTCAACACCAGAAAGTTCAATCAGTAATTTATTTTCTGGAAATGATTTACGATTTGATTTCTAGATCATACTTAAGAGTTTCCTTCAGGTTAATCTGCTAGTGAATCTCTCTATTGTAAGGATCAATGGATTTGATATGAAAGGAATATTAGGCGTCCAATGTAAGTCACGGCTATTATATATACTCGTCAGGGCCTGGATATTGTGTATTGCGATTTAAACGGGGGATTAAATTCATAGGACAAATTCAATTTACATCACATTTACATTCAGAGAACATGGATAACCAACTTGCTGGTCTGTATTCAGCTTAAATAGGAACAAAGACAGCTGCAACAATAGCATCAACAGTAGACAACACTGCAAAAGGAATCAAACATTAGCAGGTTTCAGGGGTCGTCGTGCCTGGCAACTGCATAAATTTGCATATCAATGTCGGTGTTTGATTTTAAGATGAAAACTGGTCCACACTGTGAAATTAGGAGACGAAATACATGTCCGCACACACAGGGCAAACTCAAACCATGAGATGGCTGGTAACAAATTAACTGTATAAAGGGCACCGCCGAGTCCTTCATATCTGTGCATCATGCAAATTATATACAGGATCGCAATTACACGAACTAAATCATATATTGGCTTTTTCTATAAACCAATAAACATATTCTGAAATATCCTACAATTGCTACTGGTGTAAGTATAGACACTAAACGTAGTGTAGAAACACAACTCCAAAGAAACATTAAAATATGCGAATTCATTTTTTCCCTAATTCAATCGTAATTGTACTTTCAATTTAAGTATTCCATATTGCAAAAGAGATGATATATTTCTCGAACTATGCACAAATACCTCTACATGCTTAATCGTATGAATCAAGAACCGTAAACTGAGTACAGAAAATAATTTTAAACTTTTTGGAACTAACCACGTAAAACAAACCCAGCAAATGACCCTGCTACTTTTAACAACACTGCAGAGGTTGTCAACGTACTGTGTGGGTTAGATACATGTCAAGGCCAAATTCATATTAGGTTAGAACGGATTTTTAAGCACTTGAAAATATTAAGTCGCACCCTTTTCCGAGAAATAAATTTCCTTGCAAGAATCAGCAGAAATGTGTATATTATGTTCATGCTACTCTAGAAAACATTTTTCTTTTGCAAAAAATCTTTGTTTTTTCTTCCCTCTTAATCCTGTCTTTACTAACCAAGACATTTCTACTGCTCCTAAATCATCAAAACTCTAGAAAGGTTTACACGCTAGCCAATGTTAGTTGCAAGGATTATTCAATCAATAAACCGTGAAGATCTATATACCGATCTACGACCTGTAGGTTCACATTATTTTTTCTAGCACTACTACTAACCATAACCTTACTACAGTTAGAATGAAGAGTACTGGTTTAAAAAGGACCTAAACTACTTAGATACTATTGAATCACACTGTATTTCTCTTTTTTATGACTCAATTGTAATTTTGCGACACCATACATTAAAAAGGTATCGACTATTGGTGCTACTGTTATAGGAAGGTGCTGCTGAGTGGTGTTAAAACCAGACAGCTTCAAAATAGTGTTGAGTGTGCCCAGACGAATGGCCGGACACATTTCCCAGTAAGTTATCTCTTGAAATCTGATCATCTAAAATGACCCAGGTTGCGTTTTTAAATACAAATTTACATCAAAGAGATATTGATGATATATGCAATGATATCTCAAATGCCACTGGAGGTTGAGGACTATGATATATATATATATATATATATATATCTCAGTTACCTTATTTGACCAAAGGTATACATGTACCGATCATGCCCATACTGTATGAATCCTGCACGAATCATGTGCGGGGATCAGACAGTAATTTAGAGGTAATGTGTTAAGACTTTAATTGAAGATCGAGACGGGCATCATCTCAAAACCTTCTGTACAGGAATTTCTCTGAAAGACTATGAAACAATAGAAGCTGTAGATGGATTGTCTCGGGAGGGAGGTCGCAGGAGAATTATCTTCAAAGGTTATTTCAAAGTAATCGAACGACCATATATGGACAGATCCAAACCACATCTTTTGTTGGAGCACTCTGTCTCACATTAAAGATTTAGCGGATGTCTGAGTCAACTCACAAAGATTACTTAGGATTATTCAACAGATAAGTTCAATAATTCTGCTAGCAAAATATTTAAGTTTCATTGCCATGACCTCTGGCAATGCTGGCAATGCAATTTGCAAAGTATCAGTGATATAAATGAATCCTGTTATAATCCATCTTACTAAAAAAGAGAGATTTCCCCTTAGTTATCTAAAGTTCATTTTCCGATACTTTTATTTTATATTGAAAAATGTTTTTTTGTTTTTTTTAATCAATAGTCCTCGGCAATACTTAAACTGCTAAACTACATGCTGCACTTTATACATAACCTTCTAACAAGTAGAATTATAGCAAGGAAAGGCAAGCTGCGGGTTGATTTCTTCTACATTAATCTATAGGAGTTTATTAAGTGGGAGAAGCCCTGGTAATCAATTGGTGAGGTATAACAGCGGCGGGAGGGAGGGCGACCACACCATTAAGTAGCAGTGGTGTGGTTGTTCCTGCATCGCGGGTTTTTGTTTTTTATTTGTTACGTCATACCTCTGCAAGCAATATGGCTTTGGTTTAACATATCATAAAGACAGCATCAGGCGATTATTTGACTGATTAGCAACATATGGTGATAGGGCGAGACAAAGGGAACGAATGAAGATGAAAACTGAATGAGATAATAAACATGGGCTATAGATCACATGGTTGTTGTCTCAAATACAGGAATGAACTAATTTTCTTCCTAGGATGCGAGATTATATTTACACACACGACCAACTGTGAGGTAAATGACGAGCTAGCCTATCGGGTAAGCTCTGTGTGTGGAATATTTGTTTCTGATATGTTCTTAACTGATCATGTATTTAATTTTGAGGTCCTGCGAACTAATAATAGAGGGGATATGCCAAAGCATCATACCAAATACTTGTCATGTCTAACGTATTTAGGCTAGGGAAAGGTGCATAAAATAGAGCATGTGGTGAATAGAGTACATGCTATTTTAAATATAGGAATATTTAGTATCTTATCATTTTGAATGAATTTCATTTAATTTGCATAGACTATTTCCCCCTAAAATTGGGTTCTAAACTAAAGGGTTATAGTAAAATAAATATAATCAATAATAATGTATGTATGTCTTATCAAAACTGATGTACCAGCTTGACTGAGAATCATTGTTTGAAAGGTATCTGCATGATCGTACATCATGAATAGTCACTTAAACTTAGCATAAGGTTGAAAAATTCAGAGTACTCGAGTCGATATGCATTTGATTTGGTTAACTGGAGAGTAGGCAGAAGGTAGGTGAGGCCCCTTGCCACACTTTGTCCAGTGTAGCAGCAGGTAACCCTATCATCAGCAACAATGAAGCCAGTTTGACTGCAGCTAAGGCCCTATAGCAAATATCATACCTACATATAGTACCTCTGCTTCTTCAACTAGAGTTTGGATGATTGACTATTGATTTGGATTGCTGGCTATAGTGCTTGCAAAGTCATGAAATCTTGGGAAAAAAGATTGCAAAATAAAGTTTAGTCAATACTGAGAACTCGATAGTTCCTTTACAGTATCTAACTAAAATACACTACCAATAATTTCATAACATACTGTTAAAGTGTTCCTTTAACGCATAATGTCACATGATCTACCTATTTCTTTGTCGCTCCAGTTAATTTTGTAGAACACGATGCCTTAGAAGCAATCCCGTGGCAAAAGCTTCAGCGTAGAAGTTACTTATGGTCAGAAACAAGAGCAGGCCTTTAGCGAGGGATACGTGCTGTCTTCTGACGTCATCAAGCTAAATATAGCACAGAAGATGTCCTCAAGCTAAATATAGCACACAGCCAGAAATAATATCTCAGACATATTGGCAATATTCACTCCCGCTTCAGTCCACTGTGAAGAGCAAAGGTTTTGTATCCAAATAGTGATTGAAGGGTAACTTGTTTTAGAACTCCTACACATTGGACATGTCTCTCATTTTAAAGCCTATAATTCTATTTATTCCTTGTTTGTTGTTCTGCAGCTAAATTTAAACGCAGGTCTTTCTTGTTGAGAACTTTACTTGTGACTGTGCAGTGTTATTCAGACCGAGGGTTTATTGGTGAGAAATCAGTCAACAGAAGGAACTGGAGAGGCCCATATACGAGTGGGAAGAGAGCCAGGCCTAGCTAAAAACCCCGCACCTCGCTATCTCTAGTCCCACCACTGCTTGGGGCTCTTACCTTTGACGCTAAAAAGCTCTTGGGGGCATGCAAACCAATCGGAGGCTGGAGGTGAGAAAAATCATCCGTAAATTGGAAATAAACAACAAGTAAACAACCTTGGGGAGAACGTAAGACAACATGGCTGGCATATATTGAAAGCGGTACAGTGCGGGTTCATACGGCACAGTTTCAATAACACCAGCGGGTTGGGATTGTGATGTATGTAGGTACTCAAACAACATACAGCCAATCAATAAGTAATGATTAATCATAGTGAAAAACAACATACAAAGAGACGTGACACGAATATATATGTAATATATAGATATATATATATATAGGTCAATGAATGTAAAAAGTGAACTCCACAAGGCAGATCAGTCCTGTATAGACACTGGGTGTGGCATTCGTCATCAGCCAATCAGTGGCCCGCTTGGCACACCGCTCATGCGCACTGGACACACTCTCATAGACACACTGGTCACGTGACATGCCCAGCGAGGCTGCGCAAACCACTTACCTTGGTCAGTGCTTGGCGGGGCAAGTTCAATTCAAAACGTTGAGGAAAAGAAAACGGACTAGACTTTGGGACCAGTCTATGCTAATCACTTAGTAACCAAGCAACCAAGTGACCAATCAGAAACGGTGTCTCACCTGCCCATCGGTAATATACTTGACGGATGTCTTGATAAACAATATTTGTTGCTGGTCCGGGAGGAAATAGACGGGAGGAAGAAGGAATGGAAGAATAAAAATAGAGAAGAGTGAAGTTCTAGGGCCGTTGACGGCTGGCTCGACCGTCCACCACCACCATCACCACCACCACACATACTCACAACTTGGAAACAGGGTGGGAATCATTACTAGGCAAATGAAATGCAAATTTATGCAAAAAGTAAATCATAAGATGGATCTTAACATGACCTTTGAGAGAAGAGGTCATGCATATTGGGATATACTTTGAGGAAACCCATCCTATCATCAATACATTAACACTACGAGAAACAATATCCTCTGTGTCTGGCAATTAATCAATTAATTAATTATCAATTAGTAAGTGACAAATGCTCCTACTGCGAGGATTATGTATACAGATATTCCGAGATGATTTTCCTCAGAGTTGAGATAAAATAAAAGCATAGTTGCTTACAGGGGGACAACCCCTGCGAATACAGCGAATATTCACATGGATTCGGTTCTACGCTCAAGTAGCAACTCATTCGGTATTAAAACTGAATTTAGGCAAAGTTTGATGACGCGTTCAAGGACGTAATCAATCTACACAGATATCAGCAATGGCTATGAAAATATCTGATAGTTCCAACTTATAATTAGCAGAGAAGGGAATTAAATCGTATTCATAAAATGTGTCTAAGTTCACAAGGTTGGGATTTCAAGAAGGGTTGAACATTAGATTTCAGGAATAACCACAATGTTAAAGAAGCAGCTAATAGAAAATCTGTTGATTTTTTATTAGTAATTAGGGAACACAAATATCTACACAATATCTATATTAGGGGAATTCACGAAGCTTGAATAGACCATGCTGAAATGAGCATTAACGAAAAAAAGGTTTCATCCTTCCTTAAGCAAAAACGGTTTTTCCTCGAAGAGTTGCGCATCTGTCACGTTTCCGACATTTCAAGTGTCGAGAACTTTTTTCACGGAATCTTGTTTTGCAAAAATCCTAGTAACAAAACCGCTTCCGAAAAAAAAATTCCAGAAATATCCATATTTTACCCATATGAATTGCTGTATCCATCTAAATTAAGATAGAAGAATGGCTCTAGTTCAGATCAGACATTTCAAAGATGACTCTCGAAGCCTATCTCTGTTTTTAGTATCATCGTTATGATGAACTTCCCTGACGATCCAATGCCTTTTTACCATTTCAGTGACATAATTCTGGAATGGCGGACTCTATGAGGTACACTGTACTGTCATACACCAGGGTATCTATATTTACTATATACCCATGCCATATTTACTGTAAATACGTACCGTTTGACATATAAAGTCAAAATACTGTACGGACCACTGGTCCGTACACTAAAATACTGACCACCTTGCCATACACATTTATTAGATATTGGTTGTTAAGACAAACGAAATTAATGATTTTTTTAAATTTCGGGTATATAGTAAATATATAACGTCCAACCATGCTTGTACAAGTCACAGAACTTGATGACAATTTATACGGTTTTTAAATTTAAAAAAACCATAAATTGTCATCTCGTTCTGTGACTTGTACCGCATGGTCAGGACGTTCTATATAAGTACTTTATTTGTACCCAGAGTTAGGCTAATATCAAGAACCAATTCCCGTGCCCTCTAGCACGTTCTGAAATACATCACGAGGAGAGCGGAAGTCTCTACAGACGGGTAAGGCAGTCTCTACAACTCTTTGTCTCCTCTTTGGTTACACAAACTGTAAAAACCATGTCATTATCTTTGAATATTTCAAACTAAATACTCGCCGCTTCTCAAAGGACGCCTTATATGGTCAAACCAGAGGCCAGGAGCACTGATCTACAGGTAGCACAGCTTTGAGTCTTCCTACAGTGATATAGAAAATATCAAATAATATATGAATTAATATAACAAAGACAATGGTAATCAAATCTAGACCCAATGTTAAATTCTATTGGATAGTCTGTCAATAATGCCGATAATATGAATACCTCTCATAAAATAATCTACCACTGTCCTGTATCCTGCCTGAGCCATATATGTCATCTTTAATTGTAGTTGTTTTAGTTTCGGGTGACATAGGGCACAGAGTGATTGCTATTACCACCAGCATCCGCCAGGAATTTGTAATATAGCGCTCCTATATTCGGGGGACAACCACTATTTTCTGCTGTCATAATCTATGGATACTCATGAGACAAGGCTAAAACCCTTCCATGGTAAAAAAAAAAAAAATCTTTGATAAAATCCATTGACAACTGAACCCGTCACCAGGTGTTTTGTTTAGCGTCGGGGACACGATGGCCGCCTCCACAACACAACAGCTATGTGCCGTGTAAACTGGCGTCAGGAATGACAGGCGCTGCACGGACGAGGCCGATGGCGGACGAGGCTCGAGTCTGGTGCAGGGAACCGGTGCTCTTTGACAAAGTGTGACAGCGGGCCGTGGTTTTTAGCCGCGCTGCCCCTCACCTGCCTTCTCATTCCACGTCCTTTCATCGCCGCCAAATGCTGGCAGTTCACCGCGTTTTGAATGTCAACCTGCTTCAATTCCCACCCCGTGCTCCAAAGCCAGCCGCCGTCCCACAAACTCCCTCCTATTTCTCCAACCTGCTGAGAAAAAAAAAACTGATAAAAACTGCCTGCCATGCCCTGTGCTCAGCTGCATGGTGTTGTCCCTATGCCTTCACTGCCATATAAGGAATATAGAAGGCATGGATTGACCCAGCAGCCAATGACTGCAATCAGAGCAAATACGACCTTCCCCCTGACCTCCTTGAGTATGTTAATAGCGCCTTGGGACGGTTCTTCAGTCTACAGTTGACCTGAAATTCTTTTGTCAAAACCACCCTCTCACTGCCCGAATCAGGGTCCAGGTTATTGGTAAAAGGTATCTACCCGAGGTAGCTCAGTTGGTAAAACCAAGAACTGTTGCGGCAAAGTTGTTAATAAAGCATTAAAGCAGTAGCTACAACTAGAGGCGCATATCTGATGCTAGACTGCCAGTGGATTGTATCCTCTGTATTTTTTTCTGTAGAAACACACGGTTATACAACCAACACGGCAACAGAATGACTAAAGGGGGTGATCGGGGAACACGGGTGGACACCAGAGTTAACAGTCAGGTCACAACATCTGTACAGAGGTCATGGGGCAGGGGAGAAAGATCAAAGGGTCAAAGAGTCAAACTGATGAAAACGGAACACAACACAGAGCAAGTCTAGAGATAGAGAAAAAGATGGACCCGCCCCTCTGTCCGTCAAGGGGGCGTGGCCTCAGTGGGCGTGGCTTAGTGTGGGAAGCTCGAGGAGGCTGGCTTACCTGGCCGTCGGTTATATGTTTCACATTGACCTTGATGAAGCGCTCGTGACACTCCTGGTCCAGTTTTCGCGCCTCGTCGTCGCTGAGGGGCCGCGGGGCGTCGTCCGTCTTATCGTCGTCACCGGAAACGCCGGCCGCCGCCGCCGACGCCGCCGCCATGAGGCGCTCTGCATGCCCGGGCAGCTTGGCGCGATCCACCTGCCGCACCAGGGGGATGTCCTGTAAGACCAAGGTCAATACAAGGTCACACTCACATTCAGAATACATGATCCACCTGCCGCACCAGGGGGATGTCCTGTAAGACCAAGGTCAAAACAAGGTCACACTCACATTCAGAATACATGATCCACCCTGGTGCACCAGGGGGATGTCCTGTAAGACCAAGGTCAAAACAAGGTCACACTCACATTCAGAATACATGATCCACCCTGGTGCACCAGGGGGATGTCCTGTAAGACCAAGGTCAAAACAAGGTCACACTCACATTCAGAATACATGATCCACCTGCTGCACCAGGGGGATGTCCTGTAAGACCAAGGTCAAAACAAGGTCACACTCACATTCAGAATACATGATCCACCTGCTGCACCAGGGGGATGTCCTGTAAGACCAAGGTCAATACAAGGTCACACTCACATTCAGAATACATGATCCACCTGCTGCACCAGGGGGATGTCCTGTAAGACCAAGGTCAATACAAGGTCACACTCACATTCAGAATACATGATCCACCTGCTGCACCAGGGGGATGTCCTGTAAGACCAAGGTCAATACAAGGTCACACTCACATTCAGAATACATGATCCACCTGCTGCACCAGGGGGATGTCCTGTAAGACCAAGGTCAATACAAGGTCACACTCACTTTCAGAATACATGATCCACCTGCTGCACCAGGGGGATGTCCTGTGAGACCAAGGTCAAAACAAGGCCAAGGTTGAATTGATAAACTGGAGAATAGAAGTCATGTTTTGAAACAACCCAGTCGATAATAACATCTAGAAGGACAAATGATTGCAACATCTAACTTACTAGTGAAACAGCTACGTATATCACGTCTTTACTATTCCTTCCCTTCTTTTCCAAACCGATAACCAAGGGAATATGTTCTTAACAAAAGTGACTGTATCCTCTACGTTGTCATATATCATCATGCTGGATATAGACAATATTGTTTGGTATTGTAGACAGACGGCCTGTAAAGATCATTTGATTGGCACCAATGACTTTCAGTGTCAACAGGACTTCAGTGTCTCTGACAATGACTTCCTTTTAGGGCCACACCATCAACAGACTTTTTATAGGTAAGAAAGAGAAATTGCTGTCGGTTGTTGTCGGTTTATAGTAATCCCACTTATCTATGACCATAAGAGTATGGTCTAGGTTGACCTGCACATGACAGAACGCGCGGAGTAATATTACACCAGGTATCACCATGTGAGCTGACCACATTACACCATCCCGACCAAAACCTAATACAGGCCATTATACAGAACATGGGTGGGCTCTTGTATTCATTATACTTTACAACATCATAGGTATCATATCAGCCATACTGCATTCTTCTTTATAAATACCTTGAGGGAACTATGATTACACTTCTGCACTACTTTCCTGTCATTTGGGCTAAACCTCAGACTTGTATACAGTCATGGGCTAAACCAAACGTGAAATTATTTTCCAATTGAATCTGCTGCCTTTGAGAGACCGGGAAAATGTGGAAAACATGTAGGTGTCAGCCATGGCATGGGACTGAGAGCCTGTAGGGAAGTCCAAATCACAAGAATCGTTTGGCACAAGGATAAAGAATGTTATATAAAAAAAAACCTGAAAGCGTAGGTTTCCATGGAGAATTGGAATGCTGCCATCTCTGTATAGGTTATTTTCATCGTACAGCACAAACACCGATCAGAGAATAGGGAATAGATTGATATATTTCTCACAGTCCAGTGTTCCCTCTGGATTCACAGGTCAGTATCGATGGTAACAGAGAACCAAGGCAATCCTACCGTGAGAAGGTCAAGCTGGATTAACCTAATCTCTATTGTCGGCGATCCATCCGCTCTGGGGGACAATAAACAGGCGGCATTAACTGTTTATACTCACGTGAGGGGTAATCTATAACATAGAATAGGACTGTTTGAAGCCACATCAGAGAACATTCCTTGAAATTTAAAACCCACTTCAGTTTCCCAGAAGTCCAATGAAGTTGATAGTGTAGAACACACTTGGAAAGTTGGGGGTCACCGTACTAGTATTTTTGGTCTAGGGATTATTGTTATGATACAATTATGAAACAACCGATCAATACTTATCGCTGAAGAGAAATAGAATATACTGTATTGATATTATAAATGTGAAGATAGTATAACTATTTGTGATATTATGTTGATAACCTTTATTGGCAAAATGTGTATATCTGGACCTGGACAAACTTATGTAACAACTTACTGGTCAATAAAGGAAATTCTTAAAAAAAATTTTTTTTAGCAGTTACTGGAGCTGGAGCCAGCGATTCGTCCATTATATGTTAAATGTTATCATAACCAGTTGGGGATCAGTAAGTGGAAAAATTCCTAAAGGAGGGTCTGAGTATAAAACGATTTGCTTGGAAAAGGGGAAAACTGCCATCTCTGAGTAACGCCTCCCGGGAGCCTCACATTTCTCTCTCACGTAGAAAAGTCTCAGCTCGACGACGGAGATGCGCGACTGTGGCGTGTGCTGTGAGTGCGTGAAGTTGCTCTCGTTAAGAGGAACGCCAGCGTGCCGTCTCTGATGTGGTTTTTACATGACGAGCAACCTTCCTCTTATACAGAGAGACAATCCCAAGACAGCCGCCACGTTTTTCCAGCTTCAGGTATGTGGTTTCAAAGACCGGAATCTTAATGTCTACTTCTAAGTCTCCTAACGTTGCCTAACAATGAGCTTTTTAAGTTACACTTAGATAACTTTGTGGGATCTAAAAACCTTACATGGATTTGGTCTATGAGCTCCTTGCCAGCTAAAATCTTCTTTAAAGATATTACAAGTAATTAGTGTGCCTCCATAAACTAACTCCGCAAAGTTAGTTCCTCCCTCTACAATAGCTTTTGATACAGGGGCCTGCTCCACCAGGCTGACGCTATGGCCACAAACGTTGCTGCACCGCCGTGTCCACTGAATACAGGACTGGACCGGTTTGTTTGTTTGTTTGTTTGGTTTGATTTTACGTCCAGTCAACCGTTATAGGTCCTTACCAGACTTTCTCAAGGTTCTTTTACACCACAAGGGTGGTGATCGAATCTATGTGAAGAATTCAGGTAGAAATCTCACCCCTACACATTTACCGAGGTGAGAGTTCTTTTACTTCCCACACCACAAAGACAAGGTAGGAGAAGGATTGGCTTTTGATATAAAAATAAATCTACCCCTACTGAGACTTGGGGCATCAATATTCGAGGCCCCGGACTCGAACCCACAAAGTCCTACAGTCCTGGGGTTACAAGTCCAGTGCCTTTACAACTGAGCTAACTCCCCACACCGACTGGACCAGTGATGCATATATTTTCATACATGTCAGAGTGTGCGCAGTATGAAATGACAACCTGTTGGAAGGCTCTATGGCAGAGGACCCCGGCCCTGTTTGGGACAGGGCCGGTTTCACTGCCTAGGGATGAAGAAGAAGAGTGGCTGCAGTGGGACTCAAACCCACAAAGTCAGGGTGCCTTTAAAATCATCCTCACGGCCGCCATCCAACATCGGCCACAGAACGGGCCTGTGCATTTGTACACTATAAATATATCTGGCAGGCCTCCGGCAGCTTCAAATTCAAGGTCAGCCTGGTGGAACTGGGTTACACATAGTTGGTTAGTGCGGTTTTCGTACTACAGTAACAGCCAGGGTGCTATCTTGACAAGAACTTATCTATGAGAGGCGGGGAGACAGACAAGGAGGAAACACAGTAACACTAGCAATGGAACCTCGAACCCTGGACCCTACAAGATGCAGACGAGCATGTTGCCAACTGAGCTATCCAGTCACGGTATAGAGTTCATTCAAAAGGCTGGGTTCCGAGAATAATGACCTACGTTCTATGGGATTCATCCTCTTAAACAACCAAACTAATGGAAGAAACGTTAGCTTAATCAAAAATACATTAAATCTCAATCAACCCCAGCATTAGCCTTAATCAACCCGCCATGCCAGTGATGGCACTTTTCTGGCGAGGGCAACCAGACAGTTTATCTTTAATTTAAAAGTCTGCCTAAGCCTAGTGTTTTACGACGCAGATCGGCTACTTCCGGTGAATATTGTTCCCATGGCAACGGCGGCCATGTTGTAGACGGCCGAGAAGCTCCAGCGCTGTGGAGAGAAGAGACACAGTGAGAGCAATGCCGGAAACATCGGGCTGCCCTAAAAGCAAAAGTAATTGCCGTGAATTAACATGGCGACGGCTGGGGTATCCCACTGGTGATTACCCGGGTAATTATCTTGTCCCGTTTTCATCCTGTTCTGCCCGTAATTGTCCTGTGATAATCGCGATGATTAGTTTGTAGGAACAGTATTTTATAAACATTACCACTGATTTTACAACTTTCATGAACTTACCATCGTGAGACTTAATAGATCTTGCATGATATGACATTGTACAAGCTATTTTATCGAAATGAATGATACTCTTAATTTTTTGTTACATTTCTCTCGAAGAATGTCATCTACGTATTTAAGATGGATATAAAAGTTTTGAAATGCCTTGTCATTTCATCTAAAGAATGAGACAATAGTCACAAATAAGAAATGTTTTGTTTTTCCGTATAAGAAAATAATAAGGAAATTTGGGCATTCTCATCCTTGGTCTATGAAATGCCTACAGGCATCCTCGTCCGTCGCGTATATAAAATCCCTTGAGGCATTCTCGCCTGGAAAGGGTTAAGTACGGCCACACGAGATGATGCGTCAACTCTGTGAATTAATTACAATTGCCTTTCCCATTATCAGTCTGCGTGGGCATCATTTAAGTGCAGTCACTATATTTTTTCCCCTCCTTATTTTAACATCGAAGTTCACTGACAGTTTTCTGTGTATGAGTATTGTTTTGCTGTGCCAAAGCTTTCCGTATGGTCAATTAGCACACATATACAACTACATGAAGAACCCCTCTGCCGGGACAGTGTCACTTTACACAGTGAATATAACTTTTTTGCATCCGAGATTTGCTCATAATTACTATCGTAAAACTGGATGAGTTTTAATCTTGGCCACCGTATGCCACGACTACAGTTTGGCATAGGAACCTAAAGGTGCGAAGCTGAGTGAAGTCCGGAGCCAAAACTCCAGGAGTGGCATGCGGTGGCCAAGATTAAAACGAATCAGGTTTTGATTTTATCCTACCCTGTCTCCTCGATTTTGGTATATTACATGATAACAATTCTGTATGCCACTAATGGCATATAAAACTCTGTATGCCAGTCAGCATGGCATACAGAAACTCAATGTTAAGCCTATGGGACTTTGTATTAGGGGTAGGATAATTAGTTATAACCGAATTTCTGTACTCAAGAAATGCTCACTCTATGTATGTTTCCTCTGGTGGGTCATTGAGCTCCACGGTGTGATCTGACCCTACACTGCGCCCCCACTCTCCACGCCTTAACGGCAAGGTAGGCTCAGAATGAATGTGATGAATGTGAGAAGTGGGGTTATCATATACCTATGCAAGATTTTTTTAGAGTGTGCTAGCACGTATATCCTGAGCCTAAAGGTTAGTGTGCTCACATGAACTTCCAGTTTGCTGCAAGTTTATGTTTGCTATCTGCGTGCTATTCACTGTGATATTGTGAAGGACCAAAGGGCCAGGGTCTCAGGGTCTTAGAGGTGTGCGCAATGACTTGAGAACGGAATACCTCATTGACATACTGGTGCTTGATATGTTTGGGTCCTAGACTCAGGCAGTTGCAGAAAGGGCAAGTTGACTGGGAACAAGTAGGTTACAGCAAATGATCCATAGCTAGAATATATCAAGAACCTTTTAATTGTTATTCCTTTATAATTGCGTGTTCAATGATTAATTATGAACATACCATTTGCTCCTAGTTAAAAATACACCCTTTAGACGACAGACAGCATCCTTTGACGATAGAATGCACGCTTTGATAGACATAATGCTCTCTTTAAAAAAAAACCACAACAAAATCCGATTGGCTGAACCGCCCAGGTGCTCGTATCGGCAGAAAATTATAAAATGGCAGACAGCTGCCGATGGGGCGTTTGAAGACGTTTTAAACACTCTCTATAACAGCGAAGAGTGTTACATTGGCTGTCGTATAATTTACTCATTCTGGGGGCGTTGCTCCACGCATGCAATAAATTTGCGGATCGCAGAATAACGACCACTGGACAGAACTGTTGCTCCAGATACTTTGTAGATGGCGTCATGACTATGGCGTCAACTGTGTTCAATTATAAAACAAATGTACCTTCCACCTACGTGTCATTGGAAATGAGGTATTGTAAAGTAGCAATACAGCAGGAAAATAACAATACCACACGACACGATCCGATATTATTGGAGCAACGGGTTTTCGCACATTCATAGAAGTAACGACTAAGCAACTCTACCATCGTAGGCAGTGCCTTTGATCAAGCATAGAGTACAGTGACAACAAGTCGAATAACGGTAAAAACTTGATATTTGCGACTATTTTTTTAATATGATGTGGAGGAAGCCTATGGACGTTTAGGGTCACAGCTCGTACCCCAGTCAGTTTGATTCACATAGTAATTCACAAGGCAAAGCAGCGTGAATTACGTAGCGATTCAAACAAATGAGATCAAGCTCTAACCGTAAACTTGAATAGGTTTCTCAATTTATCTCACTCTTCACATTGACTAATTGGCTAACCTTTGTGACATAATGCCGCACTGAGTATTTTCTTTAAATACTCCATGGGCGTTGAATACGAGTTCCTAATGTTGGGTCTATGGGGAACAACACCAGGTGTGAGACTATGATATTTAAAAATAACAGGGTGATGACGCCAATACAGAATTCTTACTTCGTAGATAAGTGCATCACGTACATAACGAGGATTGTGCATCTGGTGTTCATGAACCAGGATCACTGACTCGTCGTTGATGTTCATTACATCACCTGGACTGCACCTGAGCATGTCACCTGGGCATGTCACCTGAGCATGTCACCTGGGCATGTCACCTGGGCCTGTCACCTGGGCATGTCACCTGAGCATGTCACCTGAGCATGTCACCTGAGCATGTCACCTGGGCATGTCACCTGGGCATATCACCTGAACATGTCACCTGAGCATGTCACCTGGGCATGTCACCTGGGCATGTCACCTGGGCATATCACCTGAACATGTCACCTGAGCATGTCACCTGGGCATGTCACCTGGGCATGTCACCTGGGCATGTCACCTCCCTCTCGTCTTGATTAAACCAGCCTCGTTATTGCCTCCCTGCCACCCATCTAACACCCGAATAACAGACAGGAGCCCATTTTGATGCTCACAAGGATCATTTTACCTGAGGAAATCGAGGGTGTCTTATTGTAATGAGGCAGTGTCTTATTGTAATGAGGCAGTGAGGAACACACTGCTATCTGTTTGGAGTCACGAGCCTGGTGGAGAATACGGATATACATAAATACAGTGCGCGGGAGGCGTGGCGGCAGCTATTAGAGAGTGTCAGCTTCCTCCTGTTACCGTGTCCACATTACTTCCTCGTCTACTGCTCCGACACGGGCACTGGCTGAGAAAGGGCACGACGGACGTCAGAAGGTTATTGTGTTTGCCGACGTCAAGCACATTTTATAGGCTAATACACCCCTCCCACTTCCCACCACCTCCACCAGCCCCTCCTAGTATCAGCACCACAGTCCCTAAACACCATCAGAGTCAGTGTGAAGACTGCTGTCATTATTAAGAGAAAACGTGGTTACTGAGCCTGAAGGGATGGCCATTCGAGGTCTTTTAATGCCATAAATACGTCCCGACGCCGCAGGTGGAGGCCGAGAATGGCCGAGAATGGCATCCCTACGGGCTCAGTCACTACGTTTTCTTATTATTACATACCTAAATAACAAAAATCCGCAAGTTTAGATACTTATTAAATGTACCAATTGACCCGATGGTCACAGTGCGCCAGAATATTCACTACGGGCTCAGTGCGCCCGAACATTATTTATACTACACCCCTAGCAGCGGGTAGTATTTCATAGACGTTCGGCCATAGGTCTGTAATAATAACACCGTTAGAATAACTACAATAGCTGACATTATCATCATCATGCACATGAACACTAGATCTCCATACAATCTCCATCACTGCCAACATCTTGTTTGTGTTGTGCTCATAAATACTGCCTCCACATGATCTATGTCACCATCATCTGCGCTAAATCTGATCCTGACATTATCTGTATCACTACCTGCATCCAACTGACATTACTAGAATTCATTGCCACATTGTCTGTACCTTCATCGGGATCCAATCATTATTACTATCACCAACACTAAATTTCATCACCACATTGTTTCCACCACAACCTGCACCCAATCATTATTACTATTACCATTATTGACAATCATCCTCGCATTGTCTCTAACCGTACCTATACATAATCTAGATTATCACTATTTATATCATCCCCTTATCGTCTCCAAGAACACTACTTCCACCCAATTAACATTACTATCATTACCACTAAAATCATCCTTGCATTGTCTCCCCGAACACGATCTCCACATAATCAACATCATTACCATAACCGCATCGTTTCCATCAACACTACCTCATCACTATGATTAGTATGGAAATCATCCCTACATTGTCTACACCACTACCTGCACCCAATCATTGTTAATATCACCAATATTAAAATTCATTCTCACATTATTTACAACCGTACCTAACACATAATCTAGAAAATCATCATTATTTTGTCCACCCCTTGCTGTCTTCGACACAACCTTTGCGCAATTAACATCACTATCATTACCACCAAATCATCCATGGATTATTTCCGCTAAGACTACCTCCACATTATCAACATCAATATCACAACCACCAGAATCAACCCTGCATCATCTCCACCAACATAACCTCGAACATGCCTATCGCAACAACTAGAGCTACACTAAAATCATCAATTACCTTACCTTAACTCAAGAAGAGAAATTCATATAATGGATTATCTGTATGTACAGCAACAAAATCAAAATATAATTGCCATTGAGTCACTAACTTATAAAGCGACACAAGGTCCTTGATTCAAACAATCAGTACCGAATTGTTGATTGTATCAAAGATCCAGAAGGCTGAGAAATGTAGTCATAGATTGTTTTGATGTTGTCTGTCTAGTCCTGTCATGTATGTGTAGTTTGCTAATGGTCCTGAAAGCTAAACATCACTTCTATGTGTGTTAGCTGCCCTGTGTCATGTATTGTCTATGCACTTCTTGTGTCTGTTCATTTAGTCCTGAGGACACTTAGCAGGGATGAACTTATTGTTGTCAATAAATACTTCTCTATAATTTTTTTTAAAATTCTTGTTTCTTTGGACCACACACCTGGAAGACGCTGTCTGAGGACATTCGAAATTTTGCAACTTATAAAAACTTCAAATCGACATTGACAAGAAAGCTAAAATAAATGGTGCCTTGACATATGAACTTCTAACTTGGGAATAAGTCAAATCCAAGTTAGATTCTTGAAATCATATGCTCATTAGATCAGATATATTCCGAGACATATAAATACAAATTGTACACGAATCAACCTGTATATCTCTCATCGATTCTCGCATCAGGGTGCTGGTTAACGTGCACATCGTCGTGAAACTTTTCCTGAATATAAAAAAACCGAAAAAAACCCAACTACAAGCGAGCAGCGACGACCACCACTCACGGTCCAGGACAGGAGCGGCCCAGGTGAGTGGGGGGCGTGTTGCTTTTTATTGACTTGGTGAGTGATAGATGCGGTTTCAGAAAATCCACAGAAAAAAATACAGCTTTCAATATCTGCATGTTGAGTGGTAAGACCACATAAATACCCGAGGTACTTACCGCGGCTAGAATACATGCTGGGATGTGTGGCATCAGCCAAAGGGAGGTTTGTTGGTCATCCACGTGTTGAATGGGACATGAGAGGTGAAGTGATATATTCAGCTATTGTTTGAGAACAGTACAAATACCTGTATTTCATCTAGAGCCGATGACGTCATCTATCTTTATTACCTGCTCATAATGCTAACTATCAGATTTCACATATTCCCCAGCCAATGTATCTATGTCAAGAAATCCTTCATTGGGATTGTTTTTTTTCATTTTCTATTTTGCAGGGATCGAGTTATGGTCGGGCAAGAGACCTGACCACAAAAACACTTGTGCACCATTCATTATGGAAATGCACAAATATTACAACGTTGGTTTTAACTCAATGAACTCCACAAAAACCCACTTGTTATTATCAGTATCATAAATTGTTTACGAAGATTCACCTGGAAGAACGCCTATTATGGTGAATGTATTATGCCTTTTCATCGTGAATAAAAGTAAATCATATCACAACTAGTTATTTCCTAAATACAACCTTTTGGAGCCCATAAAAGGGTAGCACAGAGATCTCAACTGCAACCCAAACATTAATCGATGCTGGTGTAAAGGTCAAGAGAATCCATGAAAGGATACAATGAAGTCGGCATTAATAGCTTTTAAACGAATCCTTTTCAACAAAAGATATCTTTTTAAAGATGAATTGAAGAGGTTGACCATGTAAAAGCAATAGGTACAGCTGTGTTATTGTATGAGGACTGATTTTACTCAACTGTAAGAGGGGTAATTATCTGAGGTAGGATGCTCTAATGTTTGAAATACATGCATACAGGTACCACCTATCATTTCCTGGACTTAATTCACTTTTCACCTGTCGAAACCAGCTTATTCAGCATAACATGCTAGCGATATAAAAGTACATGTATTGAAAAATAAATAACGTGCAATTATGTTGAACTGCCAGCTTTGGATTCTGGAGGATGATTAAGAATGCGTAGGGTAATTTATTTAACTCCTACATTGGAAACACTTAATCATTTTCTAAAAGGACTAGTGCGATTATACAGCTACAGAAAATAACAGTAATGCTACCCAGTACCTATACATTCTAATCCCGATTCGACTGCAATATGTATTGACGAATTTGAAAGGTGACTAGGTTATAAACATGATTTATCTCTTGGGGGATTCACAAAATATTACATTTTTGTGAGGACAGAATACAATTGTATTTGATAAGCACACTATGTACTGGTGCCCGATGGTATCTATAAACTGATGGCGAGGAATAAGTTGCAATAAACATCGTTAGTGGCCATATTTCGATTCTTGTTATTAAAATCAAGAGATATTTATATATTTCTTTTAATCCATAAAACGCAACCACTTACACAATGCCGTTGAAGTACATTTCTGGAGGAAAACCCTACCAAACCACCATCCCCACTGTCCTATCTTACGTCCACCCTTTTAGAAACAAAGTAGCACCTTCCAACATGTGAAATCAGTTCAGCATCAGTGGCGCCCTCCAATGGCTTCTAGCGGAAGCAGACGACGCGAGCGTTCGGCGCGTGACGTCATCCATCATCACAGCGTCTCGCGTGGGTGCGCGCGCACAATGAGGTCACGTGATGACGAGCAGGTCACGGGTCACTCCACGCACTTTACGCGGCTATAAATAGCCCTTCACTACTTTGTATGACTTCCGGATTCTTTGCCTTTTTTGCAAGTTCAGGAGTGGTGCGTGTGAAGTTTTAAAAAGTAAACACTGTTGGTATACATTAATCTCTACGCCCTAGGCACCATACCGAGCATAGAATACATTAGCGTGTCGCCAAAGGACAAGAGAAGTTCACTCCCTGCATTTCGATTAATCTGCAGCTAGTCCTGCAAAAATTGAAAACTATAATCCTTCTAGTTTCTTAACTGTACTTTCGATTGCATGCTCGGACATCTGAGATGATCTGGGAGGTATCTAAGGGCTTTCAAATCGTATATTATCTGTCCTGTTCTGGTCAGAAGTGGTCTTAAGCCGATGAGACATTGTCATTTCCCATTTCTAAGGATCCGATGGTGCCCGACCATTTCGTCGGATCGACCTCATCCAGGTCGATGTATGCACCCCACAGACTCGATATCATGTCACATCGACAGCGACCGATTATTATTCGCTTCTGAGAAATGGCGACCCTACCGAATGAATCTATAGACTAATTACACTAAATCACTCTATCAGGATGAAAACGTGGGTTTTAGGTATCAGGTAAAAACTTCAATTTCATCTAGACTTGAACAACATGTTTCTAGTTCCTACGAACCGATTGGGTTTGTAAAGGCCAACAAAATTTAGCCTTTTCTAGAAGCAGATAGATAGAATGAGCATTACAGATGATGGACTTTTACAGAGAGAGGGAAAGAAAGATATCTGAGAATAGTCCAAACTTCTCGTTTTCAGCGTCGCACAGGTAATCTGAATAAAAAATGAAGCTAACTTCCGTCATCAAAACACAACTAGAAGACTCGGGACACCTGCATACTACCAGTGTCAGCAGAGGGCGAACATGTTGAAGTAAAGCAGGCGACATACTCATACAGAGATACCATACAAAGATTTTCTTTTAAAAACCTTTAACCCCCGCACGTATTGCCAGACCCCTTGTACAACCCTTACGTATCTACGTAAACCGCTTGTGCGTACGTGGCAAAGCATTGGACATTCATATCACCTAGGTATAGTGCTATGGGTTGCGTACGTAAAGCTATGTATATGCCGAAAAAGTCTTGCACAAGTTACATATCCTGTGTATCTTAGATACCTAACTTCGTACATGGTTCGCACGTAGTATGGATGATACGTAGGATCTACGTATGTGCGTACGTGACGCTTGCCATTTTTTGCCAGATTCGGATGTCTGGTCTGGGTCTGCAGCAGAATGTGCAATACAGCGATGAATATCGGGTTTGAGGGGAAAATATCGGAAATTCAAAACGCTTATGAAAAAAAAAATTCATTTGTAACCTCACCTTGGAGCAGAATGGCTATGAATCGATAAATATACATTCTAAGACTGCGAGTGTTGTCGATGCGTATGAAATGTCGGAAATCCGTCGATTGACGGAAAACAAACTTGGTGATAAACAAAAAGTGACGGGAGTGGAAGTTGAGCCCACACTCTCAATTTCAGGCCCTGCAGGTTTAGCAGGCGCCCTATTCCTGTTCCACACACAGGGGAGGAGTGAGGGGCAGGGACTGTGGACACCAGGAGGCAATGCAAGTCTGGTCTGGTCTCCTCACAAGGCACTTGAAGGGATTAAATACAATATGCATTTGAATCTTTCTTTCATTTTGTTAATAGGGATGTCAGCTGGGGTCAGGGAGAAAAGTGGAAACATTTTTCATATGGACTAGTCTGCCTCAGAAAGTGGGATAACTTGGATAGTATGCCCCTGTCGGCCATGACACGGGGCCCAGGGTCTGTCGGGAGTCTGAAACTACTGTTTTATTGTTGTAAATGAGACCAGAACAATAATATCTTTGTTTGATACAAGGAAAGGCGATTACATATACTGAATGTGGAAAAGTGGATTTTCACGGAAAAATGGAAAACGGACATCTCTGTGTTAAATTCATGACAGTTTAGAGGAATTTAGAAATATTTGTAGGTTTGAAGAAAATCTAAAAAAAAAAAACCCTTGAAAACTGTCACCCTATAATGCGTATAAAATATAACAACGGAACATTTACAGTGAAATAGACCTAGTACCTGACAAGCCTTGTCCATCAGAGACTTCAGCACACCTTTCTCCCGTAAAATCTTCCATCCTGACCGCAATCCCGTCGTGACCGTTTGACTCTCTGAGACCTTGACCTCCTTCTCCGCCCTGACCTTGACCTTGGGACTGCGGCGGATCTCGGGCGACCTCCTGGCCATGAAGTCCTGTCCCAGCTTCTGCAGCATGGTCATGGTTGACGTCACCAACCCGCGTCACGTGAGCTGCTCAACCACGAGTGGCGCCACCTAGTGGGCGTGTGGGCAGTTTGAGAAGCGTGGCCCACGCAGGGGGAGTGGGCGCGCAGTCTAAGTGCCGCTTCCCTGACACCATCCTCCGCCGTCGCCCTTTCGGGAGTTTGGCGGGATTAGTTGTAATTAGCGCGAGAGAATCAAGACGCCTGGCGCCAGTGGAGTGTACGGCGGCTGGCGGCAGAAGCGACGCCTCAAGCCGGGGTTTAACGTTAATTCCCCGCGACGGCTTAATAAGGGATTATAGCGCCTTTTCACGACTCTCAAGTCCAAGTGTCGCACAGGGCCGGGTTAGTAGACAGTGAACGTTCTGCTCACGTATCGATGTAATAACGCCCACAGAGGTGTGTCCTCGGGAGAACGTTACAGCCGATCGTATCTGCCGTGCATGGCCTGCCCGCCGACCCACTCACTAATAAACATGGTAATCTTCCTGACATACTGACGCCCAGCTGAGGGCGTGGGCGGGCGTCGAGTGGGCCGCGACGCTGTGAGGTCACCGCTATTTCAGGTGGCGTGACGTATTGTTCAGGTGACGTCATGTGTCTCGCAGGTAAACGTCACATATTTCGCAGGTGACATCATGTGTTTTTGCAGGTGTCATGACATTTTTCCTCAGGTGATGTCACAAGTGTCTTGTGTGCAACATAATATTGTTAATGAGATGACATATCGCACAATTCGATGCCAGAGCAATTACCTATATTGGTGGATTCATGGCTTTTATATCTGAGTGGACGTGACAGATACCTCTCAGGAGAAATGATGTGACAGGTATCATAGAGGTGACATGCCATATAAGGCAGGTGATGTGACAAATCTTAGTTATCTGGCATGATGATGTCACATATACTGTAGCTAGTGTGCCATATTTCATGGTAACGTCATTGTCCGCAGATAATGTGACATATTTCACGGTAGCGTCATGTATATGACAGATAATGTGACATATTTCATGGTAACATCACATATATATGCATATACATATGTTACATATTTCACAATAATGTCATGCATATGCAAATAGAGTGACACATTTCATGGTAATGTCACAAATATGCAGATAATGCGACATATTTCATGGTGACGTCAGGTATTCACACACAATGTGGCATATCATTTGGTAGTGCCACATATATGCAGATAATCTGAAGTATTTCACAGTAATGTCACATATATGCTAATAATGTGACACATTTCACGGTAATGTCATGTATACTGCAGATAAAATGACATATTTTACGGTAACATCATGTATATGCTAATAATGTGAATGTGACATTTTTCATGGTAATGTCATATATACGCAGATAATGTGACGTACCTCACGGTAATGTCATGTATACTGCAGAATATGTGGCATATCACACGTTAATGTCATGTAGACTGCACATAACATAACGTGACGTATTACACAGTAACATCACGTATCCCACATAATATAAGAGCCCCACACGTCAGGGGATCATTGCTGTGCATGCCTGTAAGTGTTCGTATTGTTCTGCGTGTCCGTTTACTGTCTCACGCCGCTCCAGCCTATTGTTGTCAGGGCAGGCCATGCGCCTCTCCCACTCCACCCTCTCAGCAACCCCTCCGAAGGAGAACCCAGCCGCACCTCCGCCACCAGCAAGGCGGGAAGCCAGTCAGCAGGCCAAGCCTTCGTGTTGATCAATAACTGGGCCTGTCAGTCAGTCTTATTTGTTATGTATGTTGGTGTATGTGGGGAGGTGGGGAGAGAGCCGAGGAGGGTTGGCAGGACAGACAGCTTGCTCACCCTATGTCAGACTTGATCTTTGTGCTCCTTTTTTCTCCAGTTAGTCTGTATCGACTTATGCACGGAACCATGGCTGGAGAACCTGTTGCTCTCCTACTCATGGATGACCCAGTTTATTTAAAATCCGACTACCGAGATGTATTCAAATTACATATATCTTCTGGACTTCAGCAATTTATTCAATATTTCGGTCCTGCTGTGTTGGATGACTAGCAGCTGCTGGTTATTGTTAAGTGAACTTTTCTTGACCAAAACAGCTTGTAGTGACCTTCAAAGGAGGTAAACCATGGCCACATTGGTGTGTCACAGCCGTTAGTAACCTTCAGTGGACGTAGACCACAGTTGAGTCTTTGTCGTAAAGTGCTGATTCCATCAAACTAATATTTTATCGGAAAGTTTTTGTTCTCTTCGGAATATATCAAAGAAATATCATATAATATCTCCACATAGTGAATGTAGTCGCGAGATTGGGCGCTTTTACCACCAGCTATGCTTATACAATTTCATTCTTACCCCACCCGATCTGCATTTCGGCAGCTTCCGCCATAAATAGGTCACCCTGTGGAATCAATGCTAAATGACCTTCAGGGGACGTAGACCACAGTGGGGAATCTTCGCCGTTAATGACCTTCAGGGGAGGTAGACCACAGTAGTGAGTCTTTGCAGTTAATGACCTTCAAGGGACGTAGACCACACAGGTGAGTCTTTGTCGTTAATGACCTTCAAGGGACGTAGACCACAGTGATGATTCTTTGTCGTTAATGACCTTCAAGGGACGTAGACCACAGTGGTGAGTCTTTGTTGTTAATGACCTTCAGGGGACGTAGACCAGTGGTGAGTCTTCGTCGTTAATGACCTTCAGGGGACGTAGACCACAGTGGAGAATCTTTGTTGTTTATGACCTTCTGGGGATGTAGACAACAGTGGTGTGTCATAGCTGTTAGTGACCTCCAGGGTTGGTAGACCATAGTGGTGTGTCTCTGAGAGAGAGTAGACCACTCTGATGTGTCATGGCTGTCAGTGACCTACACACAGAGCACAACACACAGATGTGTCATAGTCGTCAATAGTCGTATGGGGAGAGAGACCACAGTATATGTCATGGCCGTTAGCGACCTTCAGGATACATTGACCTCAGGAGTGTCTTGGTCGTTAGTGCCCGTCAGAGGAGGTAGGGAACCGATTGTTAGTTTGAAGATGAACTCGCTTAGCACTGATGGCAGTGGACAGTATCATATAATCCATGATCGGCAGTGCCTGGTGTTAGTTAGCACTTAACGGGCAGTGCCTGGGTTTCTTTGCACATAATGGGCAGTACTAGCAGCAGTAACTATACATTGTTCGCCAACAGGTATATAGGAATGGGCAGTACTTGGCATCACTGAGCACATAATGGGTAGCACCTTTAGACAGAATGAGCAGTATTAGGTGTTACTCCCCACATATACAGTATGCTCAGATATATTCATTTACATAGCGGACAGTGCCTGGAGTTAATGGGCCTGGTAAATGATAGACAGTACTTGGTATCAGTGTGCACATAATGAGCAGTGCATAGTACTTCTTCGCAAATAACAGGCAATTAGCAAAGTCTCCCAGTATATGATAACGTGGCAACGACAGCAGAACATGAATCCTACAGCTCCCAGTGAAGAATAATGTCAGTCTCGACACACTGCCTTTGAAGCAGGTAATCTATATTAATCCATACCTACAGGTACAAATCAGCAGACCACCTCCTAGAGTTCAGACAACCAGGTAGCTCTGACTGAAAGCACTGACCACACGAGACCCACAGAGCACCTGTGGCATCTGGTAACTGTCACCTAAAGCACAATCCACACCAGCACACAGCAGATACCTGGAGGGGTCCTTGTAACTCTATCAGCCAGTTTTCTCCACCACCTGGTCACCCTCTCGACGTCCAATCACCGTCTTGTGTGTTGTGCACGGCCTGCTAATCAGTACAGGTAAGAGTCTGTGGTGAGTCTACAGACACAGGTGACGTCTACGGTACATGTATATGTCACAGAGCACACATACACGGGCCAGCTTGTTGTTCACGGGTGATTAGTGGTAAACACAGGTATGTCATGAACGGCTACCAATACATGGTCCTCTGATGGTGTTTCCGTGTGGGAATTCATGCAGTAACTCTTGTGCCATGTTTTCAGTGACAGAACCCCAAGTGGCCGTCCCACCTCAAGACATTGACTCTAAAATCACAGGTGAATCTTCACATACCGCCACCTATTTGTGTACCATCACACGCTCCTTTGACACCAGCAGATAACAGGCAGCCATGACCCGGCGGAGTGGGATCTGGCGGAGACCTAGGAGTGGCACTGTCCATGTGATATACATGTACTTCCAGGCTATGCCGGGAGTCGGGCCGGGCCGGGTACGAGAGGAGCTGCCAGTTACTCCTGGGTATCCACTGGAGTCGCTCCCGTTTCGCAGGTGACGACGCCACACCTGGCGCGGCCCCCACGTGGCAAGGCAGGCCCGGGGATGGCGCCTCGTCGGCGGGGTGCGGGCGGAGGTGCGGCCGGCGACGGGCAGACACCGCGCCCTGGAGACAGAGGGCTGCTGGCGGTGTCCCAGAGGAGGAGCAGGAGGAGGAGGAGGAGGCGCGTGGTGATAGCGCGGGACTGGGCGGGACTCACAGCGATGGTCTACCTGGTCTGAACAGCCACAGGTAGAACAGAGAAGGTGCTGATCACCAGCGCCTACAGCGGCAGCAGCAGCAGCAGCAGCAGCAGCAGTGGCAGCAGCAGCAGCACTAGCTCCGGCTGAGGCGACTTTATCAACTACTCCGCACCAAACAGATCCATGTAGTAACAGGACAGCACCAACATGCCTCATAGTCCCAATACCGCAGAAGTATACTTCAGTCCACCGACCAAACAGTTTTGAAACAGATCGTTCATGTTGCTTTCCTCACAAACGTCCCGATTTCTAATAATATGCAATATAAAGCAATGACCCTGGGACAAATTCAATAATCTGTGTTTGAAAAGAAAAAAAAGAGAAACTGCTTGATAAATGAATACGTAAGGATGGCATCTAATAAGATTAGATCGGACAGTCTGGGAATCAGGTCAATCAACTATCTGGAACAACTCGATAGGTGGTCTTATGCAACAGAGACAAGGTTGTTTATTTTCAGAATTACTCCAGCTTATATCCTTTTAGAAATCCGAGCTGTCTTCTCATTCGTTGACCATACTCCATTAAGAGGTGCCAATCAGTGGATTTACCCCGCCCCATGATCCCGAGGTCAGTCAGGGCTAGCCTGGATGCCTGGCCTATGTGCTCACTTACATTATAGGCTAGGTAACGCCAGCCATTTTTTTGTGCACTACGGGTAACGCCTCCATGTTTACGGTAATACGCAGGTTTACCAACTAAAGGGCATGGCGAAATCTGTTATATTTTTTAAAGAAACATTCTGATAAGTTATCTTTCATCTTTTGAAAGGTTGATATAATTTTATTTTGTATCATCATACATTATAAACAAGTATTAGTAAGTTAATACATTATAAACAAGTATTAGTAAGTTATTTGGGGAACCTCATAAGGGAGAGAGGTTGTCCTGGTTATCCTTGCAACTGCAAATAAGCAGGAGAACCAGCGAAAGTTCAAAGTCATGCGCTAGTATTATGAGGAAGGCGTTACCAGTCCCATATTTTACTGGGACAGGGAGCCAGTCTAAGCCAGGGCTGTCAACCTGGCCCACATTGTAAACTCTTCGCTAATTACTCTGTTAATGGTGTTGACACCTTACCGCGGGTCGTTGCAGGTCCATTACATACCTCTGGCTATGAACAGGGGAATTACCTGTCTGTCTGCTGTGGTATACCTTATAGAAAATAGAATAACTCATCAAACGCATCAAATTATCTCCAAGTACACTACCTAGGCTATATCCCTTTGTGAAATAACATCGATGTATTTTGATAGACTTTGTAACTTCCAGTGTACGATCTTACCATCGTGGTAGAACTGGTTGGAATAAATAAATTTAGAAAACTCGTTTTCCAGAGGATATCATTGGGTATGTGCGTATCAAGCTTAATTTCCAATAATGTGTGCCTATAACAAATGCCTGAACATGCTTTCTAGCGGAGTATGCCAAAGATGAATTTAAACACTTTGAAAAGATCATTGTTCCATATATCGGCTTCAATTGACTGTAACAATGGCCTCAACATGGTCCAGCTGGTCCTTACCATCATCATATCGATCTCCATTATCTCTACCAAAGCCCCTTTATTGTCTATCACTACAGATAAATGCACCTGTACAAAAACTGGAAGCTGTCCTTTGATTGAGGTGAAATGTCTTCTCTGTTTACTATCACTGATGCAGAGGTCATCAGAACAGAGATTAGAAATAACATGGAGATTGAAAAGACTAACCCATCTATTGCATGCCATGCGGCATTAGAGAAGCCGCCGTCGGCCGTCAGGGGGTGCTGAGGGGAGGGGTGGAACAGGGGCGGGAAGGCCCGAGTCATTAATGAATAAGACGCTTCCGAGAGGGGTGTGCCAAGCCCTGCAGATCACAGGTGCAGATTGGCACAAACACTGACACTATGTTACACCCCAACAAACGACGCGCACACGGGCTCTCCTTGCAGAGGGAAATATTTATACAGAGTAAATACCAGGTATAAGTACGGAGACTTATGCTCCATGACATACGTACTTAGTCCTACACTCCACGACATACACACTTAGTCCTACACTCCATGACATACACACTTAGTCTTTCACTCCATGACATACGTACTTAGTCTTACACTCCACGACATACACACTTAGTCTTTCACTCCATGACATACGTACTTAGTCCTACACTCCACGACATACACACTAAGTCTTTCACTCCATGACATACGCACTTAGTCTTACACTCCACGACATACACACTTAGTCTTTCAATCCACGACATACGTACTTAGTCCTACACTCCACGACAGAAACACTTAGTCTTTCACTCCATGACATACGTACTTAGCCCTACACTCCACGACAGAAACACTTAGTCTTTCACTCCACGACATACGTACTTAGCCCTACACTCCACGACATACACACTTAGTCTTTCACTCCATGACATACGTACTTAGTCCGATACTCCACGACATCCCTACTTATCATCTCACCCCTGGAATAAGTGTCTATAGGTTTAACATTGGGAACTCGTTCTCCATGCCCCTACAAGTATTGCAGTCCGTTCTCCATGGTTCATATGCTGCGTGTTGTCATTCTTTTAGTGTGTACAAGGGTGAAAGAAATACAGAAAGCAACTCGTTTCGGTTAAAGAAGTCATTCTCCAACTTGTTTGAATGCTACATGATATTCACTCAGCTGTCTCCTCGCTCATATCACTCGGCATCAAACTCGTGGAGAACAACGACTTTGACCAAAACTTGTTGGTTTCATCTTTAGTCCTACACACCACAGCACACAATGTTAGTCCTATGTCAGTCCTATAGACCTATATATCCTCATGATACAAGTGCGTGTCCGTTGCATCTTTTAAAAGGAATGACAGTAAGTCTAGGTGTCTGTATAGGTCAGTTTCACCCTCAGAAGCAGGTGTGATGCAGTGCAGAAGACACGAGTAGATATCTCTTTTTGAGAGTAACTCTATTGTACATGTTTAAAAAGGGAAGGGCCCTAGGGAACAGATACAGAATTTCAAAGGCCGGTTTCATCTTCCTGTAAGTCACATTATGCGACAGGAAGTGAGGCGGATAGTGTTGATCAAACAGGTGTGTTCCGTGAAAACAGGGATCCTCGTCCCCATTGACCTCCCTCTTCTATATCCGCCCTAGGGCCCGGAAGTGAACTTCCTGCCTCAGTTCCTGGAGTCGCGGGGAATACGTATCCGGGTCAGGCGGTGCATCCACGCTGTTAACCAACTTCCTGTGACAGCCTTTCATAACGATCTGCACATTAAACAATTAAATCCACACACAGTCTGATCCACTCTGCATTGTCCCATAAGTGCGATTTCCTCTGGCCGATTCATTCGTAGCCAACAGCCGATTTCGTGGCACCTTCAATGAAATATGGCAAACCAGAGGCAAACTGACCAATGTCCACACAAATAAATGCGCATGAGTGCAGATTGAGTCTCAAAAAATGTGAAGCAGGGTCGAATGGGTCACAGTTCCAAAATCATTCGGCAGGGATTGGCGAAACAGGGGTCTTCGTTTCCAACAATGGTTTTTAGTTTTAAACCATTTCCACTATTGACTGATCCCTTGCAAGAACTTCTGACTGACTTAGCAAGGAAAGAAAAATCGTTAAACTTCTTGCCAGCCACTGGAAATCCCACTACGGTTTGTAAATGTGTTACACTGGGATGTCAGTTGGAATCAGAAAAACAAGTGGAAATATTTTTGGGGGTCTCTGGGGAGATGTCTTTTCTTTTAAGACATTTATCTATACTGAAGAGTCCTCATCCCGAGAGCTGGACTCAACGGGCCTCCAGTATACAACTTTGATTCCTGGACAACAATACTCATATCGGTACTCATGTCGTGGTAGTAACTCGTTTGTCAGTTGTCTGAGGTCAGTGTGACCTTGAGTGAACTGCTCCCAGCTAGTTAAACACAATCCCCACTAGAGGGCGTGTCGGAGTGATTGAGGAGCAGGAGAGGTCAGGGTTAACGGTAATACAATAGTTCTGTATGATTAGTCAATAACCTGCAGGATTTATACCGTTTAGATATTCATAGCAGAGGTACAAGTCATGGTGAGAAGAAGAAATCTGTATTATAATCTACAGTGTAAATGGTGGACAGTGTTGTGGCTGGTTGCGATACATGCTCAGAACTGTGGGATGTGTATATGAGACTAAACAGTGTGGGTACTGGTAGTAAAACATGCTCAGGGCTGTGGGAAGTGTATATAGATCAGTGAAGGAGACTGGACAGTATGGGCACTAGTAGTAATATATGCTACGAGCTGTGGAAAGTGTATACATAGATCAGTTAAGGAGACCGGACAGTGTGGGCACTGGTAGTAAAACATGCTGTGGGATATAGATCAGTGAAGGAGACAAAACTTGTTTTCTGAAGATCAAATCATCAGCACATTTCGGTGGTTCGGCCGAGGTCGGGTTAAGCGCCTGGTGTGGTTGATTTGTAAATATTGTGACATTTTCATCACTATAAACAGCCATGGGATTTGGAAATAAGAATAAAAAAACACGGAATATGTGCTGTGGGTTGGGGGCCTGCATTCTCAGCCATTCTAAGTGAATTTCTGGCCTCAGCTGTGAGCTAGAGTGGCGATTCTTATTTTGTTAACTTTTTTTCTCCTCAGACTAACATGGATCTCAAAAATGACCCTTCGGACGACCAAAAAACGGAATTTTAGGAAAAACCAGAGAAATCCCATGCCTGAATAATTGAGAATCTTGAAATTCAAATATCAGGGATTTATTTGAATACTTGCATCCCAGTCATAGCATGAAGAAGCGGGCTCCCGATTCTCCTCCCTCTGACAGCCTCACACCTGTGAATCTGTAGGAAACTCGTCCATTATACATCTTAAAGCCGTTGCCAAGTGGCGCTGCTATTTATAATGTACGGAAGTCTGGTTTCCAGCGAAGCCTTCACAAACAAACATAGGCCGCTGTTCATTATCCTTTAACAGGTGGCGTACATCTGACAGCGACATGTACAGTAAAATACGCTCAGAAGTGAACAGTAAGTGTAGTCAGACTACGGGAGATTTGCATTCATCTACTGGAGCCCTGCGCCTGCAGGAGTAGCTCAGAGAAACTCAGCCTTGTGCTCCTTGTACTGCAGGCACAGTTGTGCATGACAGCCGCTACAGGCTGGGTGTGACAGCTGCTATATGTGAGTGTGACACCCGGGAAAGGAGGCAAGGTCAGGGTCCCTGCACCTCTCAGCCTACCAAACACAGCCAGCTCAATGGATACAGTGAACAACTAATGATCAGTGCAGCTCCCAACCACTGCAATAATGAGCATGTATTTCTGTTGCTAAGCAACCAAACAGGTCTATGAAAAAATAGATTGGCCCACCCAGTATCCTCGTAGTCATTTATTAAGGAAGAGGGGGTATTCTAGTGGTGCATCAGCAGCGTCTGCGCATAGGCCTGGATTGCCAAGAGAGTGACTATAAGTACTACTGTACACGTACTGGCAGTTTCATACTAACAACGATTACTAAAATAACCTTTATCAAATGTATTATGAACAGATATTATGCCTTAGCGATTAAAAAAACCAACATGACTTACATCTTCCCAATGAATTTTTTTCCCTTTCTTAATGGACAACATTTGAAAATCTGTGAAACTGTGCACAGTGTTTTAGCCTATTTATGTGACCATATGCATCAATACAATTTTGATCAATACAATAAAGTATGTTATCAAGGGAACATACTTGACATAGTGGGGCAAGGAGTCGCTGCTTCAACTGTAAGTTTACGGATATACAGTAGAATTTGATTTATATAATCTTTGTTTTATGTAATAAAAAATTATCTCATAAACTGGAACAAGGATTTCCTCGGAAAAGTGGAAAACTGCCATCTGTGAGTCTAATGCAGTCACGTGGGAAGTTTGGGTTCTCTCACCATCCACGTGTCGGAAACGTTTGGCGACCGCTATTACCAGATCCTCAAATCCTATTTGCCTTTTTACGCGAATAAATGTAAAAATCTCAGTTGAGAAACTCTAAGAGCTAGGTCTAGCTGGTAAAGGAGCACTTGATTAGCGCCGGAATTAGCCGGGTAACTTAAAACGAGGCGCCTTAACGAGGGCTAATTAGCCATCTCCAGCAAATGAAGTTTCGCGTTGTGTTTCACCTCCAAATGATGTTTACCTGCAGCCTTTGTGGGCGCTGTTTATATCTGAGTTTAGCCCAACTAGAAGCAGCAATAGTCCTCAACACGTTTTTAGTTCAGGTGCCCAGGCAGATAACCAAGCTTATTAGGCCCGGGACTATCATTGCCAGAATAATTGGTCTGATTCCGCAGCAGCCTATAAGTATGCAACACACGTGCAGGAAGAAGGTCGATCACGTGATCAATGTGAGTTAATGTACGGCAGGTTAGATTCGGTCATAGTGATTTGCTGCGACTGATTTCTATGAGTGTTTCTGTACAGTAGGTTTGATTTGGTCATTTTGATTTGATGCGACTGATTTCTATGAGTATTTATGTACATTGGGTTTAATTTTGTCCTATTGATTTAGTTAGTCTAACTGATTTCTATGAGTATATAAGTACAGCAGATTTGATTTGGTCATTTTGATTTGCTGCGACTGATTTCTATGAGTGTTTATGTACAGCGGGTTTGATTTGGTCATTTTGATTTGACGCGACTGATTTCTATAAGTGTTTATGTATGGTAGGTTAGATTTGGTCATTTTGATTTGATGCGACTGATTTCTATGAGTATTTATGTACATTGGATTTAATTTTGTCCTATTGATTTAGTTAGTGCAATTGATTTCTATGAGTATATAAGTACAGTAGATTTGATTTGGTCATTTTGATTTGATGTAACTGATTTCTATGAGTGTTTATGTACAGCAGGTTTGACTTGGTCATTTTGATTTGGTGCGACTGATTTTTATGAGTGTTTATGCACAGCAAGTTGGTTTGGTCATATTGATTTGGTGTGACTGATGTCTATGAGTGTTTATGTACAGAAATCTTGATCTGATCATAATGATACGGTGCACCTGATTACTACCAGTAATTATATACAGCAGGCTTCATTTGATTGTACTGATAGAGCACAACTGATTCATCCAGGCATTGATATGCAATGGGTTTGATCTGATCATATTGACATTGTACGTCTGATCCATCAGAGCGAAAAGAAATGGTTCTAGATGCGTCAAAACAGGGCCACTAATGTGGCTTCTGCCCCTGAGACAGGTGGGCGGATTGTTTCTACATCATGTGGATATTGATTTACCAGTGGTGGCAGGTAGGTGTCGTAGTCTCTTGGTGATAGCAGGTATAAACAGCCTCTTGTCCATAATCTAAAGGGAGCATAGCTATTCTCATATGGAGGCCGCCATGTGTGCTTTAAGAGGAGATTCCAACCCCATGGTAAGTGCCAGTCCATGATGATTCCATGACATATTTTGCCCTTTAGATATATTAGGT